>OY756364.1:10816767-11416767 GCA_963576895.1 Ceraclea dissimilis
CATTAGTGGCTCCCCGCTTGCACAATATATCCCATACAATATACTTACACATTACTCCATGTACCTACAAGTTATTTACGATACACCTAAGCACTTATGTTAGCCTAATATTTATTTCGTTTTTAGTAAAATAATCTTAAATCGTAATAGCTGTAGCGCCTACTAGAGACCGCAAACCTCTGGAAAAGTGATAGGACAAAGGTATTTTAATCAGCAGTATGTATAGTTACCTATCCCAGAGTACCTACAATCGTTGAATTACATGAATACCTAACTTTTGAAACATTATGTATCCAGTGTTTCACATCTGAATCAGAAGGAATCACTGAAAAATAAGTAAAATAAATTAGTTAATTAATTATTAGTGCATTCATGCATTATATTGTATTGTGTCTATGGTTGAAATAGTACGTCTCCATTTTAACGAAATTATCTTCAATTTCATTGTTGGTAATAATAATCTAGTTTCTGGATCATTAATCTCAAACTAGCGGGATGAAGTGGGAGGGATGGGGTGGTCTAGAGGAAGACAAGGTGCAGGGAGAAGGTGTATAGGGTGTAGTATGAGGGAGTGAGAGAGTATGGGGGGTGGGTGGGTGAGACATCAGAGGGTAAGGAGGATTAAATAATACTCGTTTGATTTCGATCATTATAATTTGTTGTCATTAATAAAAAAATGTTAAATTGATTTTAAGATTTTCAGATTAATTACAAAGAGTAATAATGTTTCCGATGGTTTATTTCATTTCAACGGGGGTAACTTTTGTTTACTCATTGTTTTATGTAATTAGAAACTTAATAAGTATACAAATATGCATGATAAATTTTCATACAAAATCCACATGATTTTTCATGTGTTTTTTTCTGCAATTTTGTACTATTTGTCACTAAGTGTTCTTTTTATGGGTTTCTTGAATATTATATCACATCACAGGAGAGATAATATTATTGCATCGTAGGTACATAGATTATTTTATTTTTAGTCTATAACCGAATGTAAAATGTTCAATTAATTTAGAATAGTAGTAGATATTCTATAGTCATATAGTATTACCTATAGCTACAGCATGTTATATGTAGAGTAGTTATGTATAATGTTGTCATACGTATTTCCTCCATTAGAAGCATGAAAAGGGAAACATCGTCTTAATCCTACTTGTTAACTTGAGAGTGTATAGAAGATACTAGAGCACCTACCTACCACACTAACATTATGGAACTATAACAAATAGAATTTATTTACTCTGGTAATGTGAGGGTGGTGGTGTGTATTGTTTAGGTTGGTACTTACCTAAACAATACACACCACCACCCTTATCGCTAGTGACATAATCTAAACCAGAGGTCAGGAACCAAACCAGAAGGAGAGACATGTTCTTTTAATATGCTGTGCTACTAATGTACCTACTTATTTTTTATATGGAGAATTATTCTACACTTTTTACTACGTTTTTGTTTAAGTTTTAGGCCCTTGATAATATTGAAGTCAATTTTATAACAAATTAAGTGCGCACTAACTAAAACACGACTTTTTTTTTTTAATTACTTCAAAGTAAAAAAGTTTAAAACACAGTTTTTTGGTTCAAAGAGTTATGGAATTTGACCTAATAATGTAAAGAAACGGATTACTTTAATATTGTATAATAACAGTAACAGGTAAAAAAAAGGATTGATTTTGTTAATCTAAATTCACTCAAACAAGAAATATGACATAAAATAAAACCTATACGATCAAAACGACAACAAGAAAACACATAAGTACATGAATAGCCTGAAAAATCTAAGGAATTCAAATAAATTTATATTAGCCAAAAAAACCACGAAGAGTTAAAAAACAAGACAATATAGTAGTGTGCTAAAGGGCGGGCTTATTGCGAAAGCATTATCTTACTGTCAGCCAATAGGTAAACGTATAGGCAATATTGTTGCAAAGTTGTAGGGACTTGGGCCAATGGTTGCGGACCAGTTCTACCAGGAGTCTTCCACACCAGCGCTTCCGCATAATGATTAGGCATCAAATTGAATCTTGATAGGCGCATGATGTGATTATATTATACTCGTATGTACTGTACGGTCAATGTTTGCTTAACTTAGTGAAAAAATAATTGAAATTACACGCTTCATAATACAAAGTACTATCTAATAATATAAGTTAGGCAACGGGAGAAGATTATAACAAATTACATCGGCAGTTAAGGGCTTGGCACCAAGAATGACTTAACAGTAATTTCTCACGGAATTTAGGTTCAAAATCGCGTGAACAATCGCATGATAAAATGGTAAAAATAGCGTTTTTTTTTTTTTCATTTTTTGGGGTTAATTTTGCGTCTATCAAATAACTTTTTCGGTTATTCCCTAGATTTTAATGCATATTATCAGTACAAAAAAATTTTTACTCCGCGACTTTCGGGAAACGAGTTTCCGTCTTTCGGAAAAAAGATCAGAGGTGTTTTTCAAAATTTTTTTTGAGGAATCTATACAAGATATAAAAAATCTTTTACGGTTATTCCCTAGATAAATGTTCAATGCATCCACCTTATTTTGTTCCAAAGCATATTTAGTAACGGTTGTTGAGATATAAGGTCTCCCGTTTTTAGAAATTTTTGAAATGTCAGTATGCATACTCTTAAGTATGTGTATTGTGTCTGGGCTTCAGTATAGAATCTACGTTGTGTATACTTGTATACTACGTTATACATTTACTACAACTATATGAGATTTCAGAAGCAGAAAATTTAATTAGTAAATTACCCACGAGGGGTCTAGTATCTCGTCCTAATTGTTAATTAATTTTTACTTACTTTTTCTACGTATTTTCGGGTAACTACTCAGTATGAATTTTCTTGTTGCGAAGCTTTCGACGTTTTTGCTAAAGATCTGAAATATGACTTTATAAGTGGGCCAATTTTATGTACCTACATTTTTTAATAATACGAATAATTCGTGCATTGCATAGTCTATACTGGCCAGTGGCAATCCCTAGTAGATTATTTATACGTAATTATTGTAAGATCGTTTTAGACAAGCTTTTTTTATATTTGCGTGGGTACATGTTATGTAGTTATGTGCGCAGCAGGCGCAAAGCTACTTAAAAATACGATTCCCATAGAGTTAGCTTTTGGAAAAAATGATAGGTATAATTGTGTCTAATCTGACGTAATCCTATAAGAAATGTTAGCCCCGGCTTTCCTTCTGCAGAAATCCATCCTTCGCCCCTGGTGCGTAGGTACTACAGTACCTACTTTGTATTGGATAAGATTAAAAAAATATATTTGTACTTAGCTATATGTATAAGAATAATAATATAAAAAAATAATAATGTTAATAATAATAGAAAGGTACCGTAGAAATCACTAATGGTCGGCCATTAAAGTGAAAATTCCTCATTATTAGTACCGTGGCTTGGTCTTTAAGGCTCTCTTAAAGATGTACCTTGCTACGCTACTCGCCTGTCTCGTTATGGAAGGCTCATAAATCTCTATTCCGGCCCTGCTCCCTGCTACTTCCCATCTACAGGGATGGAAGATGTTTTCTCGATAAACATTTTATTTTAATTTGTTATCATTATTCTCATAATACCTTTCTGGTTACCCTTTTCCTCCAAGGCGTCTAATTATATTTATCTTTCGTCTAATTGGAAATATTTTGTAGAAAATCAAGAAAAGGTAAAATTTACTTAAATTAAATGAAAATCTATCGTGAATTCCCAGGAATTGTTTTTCTTAGATTTACTAAGAATTACCATATAATTTATAATTATTAATAAAAATCATAATTATAATATAGTACGAGGAGAGTGTATTTTATACCAGAAGTGAGTAAGATTATTTAACTAGATGTAAGCTTTCGTAATGCAATCTCTATTTGTTCTCCTACGAGTGGGTGGTTCTGCAAAATGATTAAATGAATTAAAATAAAAATAGTGCCTAATTAAAATGTAAGTTACAAAAATTAAATATAGTATTGTTTTAATGTTACCCTCTATAAATAAATACATTCCTCAATCTACTAACCCTATTATATCGTGAGTCCTCCCCTCCCCTGCCCTTACCCCCTCCCACACCCCCCGGCCACCCCACTTCCTCCCCCCTACAATCTACAGACTGTTTCTTCTACAATATATCTCTGCTGTGTGAAGTGTTTGTAATAAATCTACGTCTTCCTCTATTTATTTCTCTTACTTTCTTATTCCTCTTTTACTTATTTCTCCTGCCTCCATCTTGAAGGTTGACAGTAAACTATACACAACACACAACAATACATGCCTCGCCCTCATCTCCAAAGAAATATTTAGAAACATTTCTTACACAAACAAAATTAAAGTAAGATGTGATTACATACGTAGGTAGGTATAGGTACTCTATTTATATCTACATAGAAACTAACAGAGAATGATTCTCTATAGGAAGACTGTATCCTCAGAAGAAAATAGAATGTACTATAGATACATCGTAACTTCATAGATGTCTTGTGATGGTTTTGTATTGAAGTCCTAATAATATAAATATGAACCTACTGCTAAAATACGAGGAAATATTGAATGCATTACATGACTTGCCTGAAACTTATATTCTATATTCTTTAATCCTGTATTTTATTTTTACATGTTAAAAATTTCTACATGTATTCACAATTTCAGATATCTATATAATGTAATCAGTCGTTATTTTAATTAAAAAAATAAAATAACAGTAGCAAAATAAAGATTAGCCATAAAACTTTTATCTGCTACGATTATATAGTATGACGATGCGAATTTCATAAAACACAATCAAAGTGATTGTAATGTGAATATTTTAAAATAAAAAATCAGTGTTTTATACTAAAAACTAATGAATAAAGAAATGTATTGTACAAAATATTGATTGTAATATAAATAAAGTTGACTTTGAAACACAATGTTCAATACAATATTCAATATTACTTAGTAATAATAAAATTTGGTAAGCAAACGCCGCGCCGTCGATATAATTCACAAAGTTCCAAGACTTGGTCTATGGGCTTTATAGTTTACTCATAGTCTGAACCCTCCTAAAGAGTAAAGAGGACCTTCAATGTAAAATGAAACGGGAATATAAGTTTTATGGGTACTGTACATAAGGATAGAAATTGAGGGTGTTTGTTGTTGGTGGATATGATAAAGAAGACGTTGTTCGGTCCAGTTACCCTTGATTGGTTGTCGTTCCACTAATCCCAGTTGAGCCCCGAGGGGTGGCCCTTTGCCATATCTCTCCCTTCTGGTTACTCCGTGAGGTACAGAGGGAAGGCGGGATGCAATTGTAATAAGTAAGATAACCGAATGTTGGTGGATGTTTAATGAGTCGTGGGCCGTCCGCTTGGTTACCCCTGCAATGACTTTTGTTCGACCTTTCTGTCCTCTTGATGATAATTAAAATATGTACCGGGATTTCATTATTGAGGTTAATAGTCCACATTGGATAATTTCATTTGAAAAGGGTTTTTAACGTTAAATACATTCTCTATTGTTATTGTTTTACATTATTTCTAGTTTAGGGACAATGATCCGAAAATTTAGTACACAACTAACATACTCAATACCCAAACTCCATATTACTCTAACTAGGTAGGCCGAATAATTGAAAAAATGTAAATACATTACCTCACTAAATGAGAACATTATCTGAGGATGAAATCGGAGATTTAGGAATGCGGAAAGACGTGAAGAAATTTACTTCTACGAAGCCTTCGAAAACGCAAAACCAAGATAAGTGTTTTTCCTTTGCAAGACCAAAACCACAATTGCTACCAACTTTCCAAAAAGAAGTGCAAAGTAAGGTCGAGTAATATAGTGAGCCTGTTTGTCTTCCTACTAGGAACAACCAAGGGTAATATTTTATTTACCGTTGTTACACTTAGAAGTTGTGTAACTATTCTACAATTTCAATTTGGGAAATCTTCCATTCGGTATAATATGATGGGTCCCTATTCTATTGATGTTATGATTATGTTGTGACCTGTCTAATATTATTGGAAAGTAATAACATAATGTAATATGTAAACGGCGTATGTAAGTTTCTGTCCCTCTGTCAGTGACGTCACTAAGGATAATCCTATGCAAGGGGAAGTCTATAATATAATGTTATGTTATTGTATCTCTATCTCTATGTAGGTATAGTACAGATGTATAAAGAGTGTGATAAGATGTGATAGAATAGGAAATGAAAAGGGAACATCAACGACAATATGGAAGGGAATCGATGAATTATTTATACAAACGTTGGTTCCTACTTACTAGACAATATTGGAGGAAATAATACTAATCTATAATCATATTTATATTAGACCAATTAAGGAACTTCTTTGTACTCAGTGAGTGGTAGTAGATAGAAGGGAACATTTGTACATGCACGTTTTTATTTAGCGGCACTATAGGGTCTGAATTGTGTCGAAATCTTCCAACCAAATTTTAACTTGTTTTTAGTCTAGCTGGAGCTCAGAAACTTTCACCAATTATGTAAACCAGATGACATTATGATTCTGTACCATATTGGATCAGCCTTTCAGTCCAGAGACAAAAAATACCCATGTAGTGTTTGAACGTATGAAAGGGCGTCGGAAAAGAACTTCAGTTCGTAAGTTAGAATATGTCAGTGCAGTAAAATCATTGCTATTCTGAAGTACTTACGTTTGCACAGATTATGATAGGTACCTAAAGATCTAAATGGTTTTCCACAGATAAACTTGCAAACTTCCCTTTGTTCTCCAAAGGAAAGCAAACTCAAGAGAGATTTAATAGATATTTTATGGAGAGGACTGTTTCTTGTATAGTTCCTGACGTCCTTATCTTGTATGAGAGTGTGTATGAACTTATATGTAGTATTGTATAACGTGTGTTGTATTTGCGTATAAATATTTGCTTTCTGATTAGGTTTCATGTGTGTAGTATGCAACACTAACACAGCACTATCAGTATGGTACCTAATTCTAAATTCTAATGTTGTATAGTTACTAGTGACATGATGTTAGCTGGTTATGTTGTATTTGTATTAAAATGTCAATACAAATAGTGATGTTTAAGATGATATACCTATCTACAGCTACTAGGTGATTCAAAACTACGGATAAAAAGAAATTATTCGCGATGTGAAAAAATCTCTATAAAATTTAATGATTTTTTGTCGTACGATTCGATAGGAGCTTAAAGTAAATTGTGTTTTATTAACATTTTAGCTGACGAAAACGCCTTTCCTTCCTTCTTCAGACAACAGACGAGTTGATCAACTCGATAGGTGCCTGAATTTTTTATTCATCAGATTATCTACTAATTTTATTATCAAAAGCTTTTCGGCTCATAATGAGTAATTCGAAATTGTTGATTTATTTGTGACTTCGTGTTTTGAAATTTTGAGTTGTACAGTGTTTTATTGAATCCTACCTTAATAAATGTGAACTTTGGCAGAGTTAGTACATATCCATTAAAAAAAATGTTTATAATATATGATTTTTCTTTATGTACAAGACCTTGATGAAAGAATATTATTAATTTAATTGCGTAGATTTCAATAAAAATGCTATAACAAGAACTGTATCGAAACCTCATGCATGTAAGTGTTTTACGCTAGAAAATAATTTACTAAATCCAATTGTTGATCATCCTGTATGATGTTGAGATAATTATACAACATGTTAACATAATATAACATGTGTATATAGTAGGTATATAATGTATATAGGGATGTACCTAATAAATTGTCTATTCTCGTTACACATCTCTGAACTTACCTACATTGCAATATTTTCAGTCAATATGTAATTGCTTGGATCCCATTCTTCCATTTAATCAGTCTTGACGTTCTTCTGTACTTGGTTCAAACTGTTCAAAGTCACACATACCTATCAGTCATCTGATATTTCTTTAAAATAACTGCTTTTATGAAAAAATCTTTAAAAATACGGAGGGTGCGGGGGACAGAAGGACTTGGAGGATGAGGACTAGGAGAGCCGGCCCCAAGTAAATGGGACAAAGGCGAGGGCGAAGAAGAAGATGAAAAAATCCTTCAACATTTGTTTGTATGAGTAATATTTTAGTAGATATATACTTATCTACCTAAGAATATTTCCACATACGAGCATCCTAGTAATTACATTTCCCCGTACACGTAATGAATATTAGCAAACACCAGATATGCCGTTGTATCTAATTACTAGTATGTATTGACATATTACACATACCAGTATGTGAATACACAATCAGTGACAAGACTACAAATACATAATACTAATTATTATTTATGTGATTGTTTCACCCCATCCTACTTGAAATAATATATTATTATGTACTGTATAACATTATGCATATACAAGTTGTATGAACACTTCAGATAAATCAATAATTACAATATATTACTTATGCCAATATATAAGAATAAGAGTTTTTGTAAGTATGTATGTTCATCGTATATGAACATCGCTATTAAGAGTGTGCATACTGACATTTCAAAAATTTCTAAAAACGGGAGACCTTCTATCTCGACCTCCGTTACTAAATATGCTTTGGAACAAAATAGGGTAGATGCATTGAACCTTTATCTAGGGAATAACCGTATTAGATTTTTTATATCTTATATAGATTTCGCAAAAAAATATTTAAAACACCTCTGACCTTTTTTCCGAAAGACGGAAACTCGTTTCTCGAAAGTCGCGGAGTAATTTTTTTTTCTTGTACTGATAATATGCATTAAAATCTAGGGAATAACCGTAAAAGTTTTTTGATGGACGCAAAATTAACCCCAAAAAATGAAAAAAAACGCTATTTTTACCATTTTATCATGCGATTGTCACGCAATTTTGAACCTTAATGCCGTGGGAAAAGACTGTGACGTCATTCCTGGTGCCATGCCCTTAAGCCTCATCACCATTATAAAGAGAAGATAAAGGACTCCTGCTTTTGAAACACCATCTACCCGTTGAGATTACAAAGAAATAACAATAGGTCCAACTTGTAACTCATTATGATGAAACAAGACTTTTTTCAATTATTTCATAGTAAAATAAGTTAAGACATATGTACCTATTTTAGTTCAAAATGTTTTAGAATTGGACTTAATGTATTCCTTAGTAGATATATTTTGAGTGTATTTTATAAAACTGAATGATGAATAAATATTTCAAGGTAAGGTAAATTTATGTTATGTAAGATAATAATTAGTCAGATTTGCTGTCATTTGACAACTTCCTCCAACGAACTCTAGACTTATTCTTAGTATTAGATAGGTATGTAAGTGTAAGTTAGTGTATGTTTTTTTCCTTTTTGTTGTTTTAGTAGTTATTACTTAGGTAGTTTTTTTGAAGTATCATTGAAGATACATAATCTCTTTTTTATAACCTAAATGTGAGCGCATGTAATAGGGTATCATATGAAATCAACTTATTTTGTGTTGTATTGTATTGTGTATTTATGTATATGTGATGTCTGTATGTGTTCCTATGGCAAATAAATAAATAAATAGACGTTTTTTTATTCCTTTGTTAGTTTCAGACATTTTTAAAATACGTTTGTTTTTTAATATTAATTTGTTTATCTGGGCAACGTCAGATACAACACTGCAAGTGTTAATCAAATTATATGACAGTGGTACCTTCGCATTATATTCGTGTATATTATTAGACGTACACAAAGAGAATGTAATATTGGATTTCTGGGAAACAATAGTAATTTCTAGAACATATTCAAGTGTTATACAAATGCTAGGTTTATATTATGTATAATTGTAACACTCTAATTTGATTTATTTTGTGTAATTCTACAACATTTTATTCTATTTTACTTATATTCGTCCAAAGATAATGGACTCCTACATTTTTTTATTATTTTATTTTCTGACATATTATTTTATTTCTTGTATTAATATTTTATTTATCTGACTACTCTTAATATTTTTATTTTTATTTAATTCTATTTTTATATATTTGTTGTTAATATTGACCTATAAAACTAATTGTGTGCACTTGTAACTGGGGGTTACTTTAACTCTTCATATACTTAGTGTATAATTTCCATTGTGATTGATTTTTAAGTTATGTCTGTATGTGTGCCTTTAAATAAATAAATAAATAAACAGACTTGACTATAATTTTAAGGTTAATAGGTTTATAATAGTATGTCAAAATTAAAATTGAATTCGGTACGTGACCCCTTAAAGTAGTGTAGGTAGACAGGGTAAGTAGGTAGTACCACTTGAAAATAGAAAATTTCTGAAAAAAATATGATGTTGATAATACTCGTAGGTCTGATTAAATAACTTTTTGAGCTAAAATAAGTGTGTTTTAAATTAATTTTGCTTTGAAGTAATAAAAAAAGAAAGTCTTGTTTTAGTTAGTACGCTCTTAATTAGTTACAGGAATTGACCCCAGCGTTTCGCTTTGAAGAACGTGAAAAAGACGTGGATAATGGAACAAGTAAATACTTGGATAATTAAAGTTTCCAGTATAAAGCTACAAATGAGAAACATGAAGCACTTACTTAGATAAGGAAATATCTAACATTATAAGAAAAGTGTGCTCTTATTTCTAGATGATATCAGGAGAGTGTATTTGAAGGTTGGGGTTTGTTTTGAAGTTTAATTTGCCAACCAATGTCGGCTTCAATGACGTCGACTTTCCCGTTTGGTTAACATATTTTTTCAATTTGGTATTGAAGTAATCTGTTAGCTTACTTATAAAACAGAAATTGTTTCGACAGATAATACTGTTAGATATTTTCTGGTATTTTATAATTTAGAGTTGGTAGGCAGAAGTTACTTTAGAAAAGATTGTGAATTTAATGTTAGGAGTGATTACTTCTCCCCAAATGTTTGAACTTACATTTATATCAAAATTTTACGAAACCCCTTAGTAAATTCTCGATAAAAGACTGACTCAAACAATCGGATTTTAAGCGCATTCAAATTCAATTGGAAATGCGTATTGGGATGGGAGAAAGGAAAGAAAAAAAAGGAAATATCTTATAACGAAATCCTTCCGAATCCCAAGAGATTTTCGAAGGCAAACCTCCGTTATATTAATATATACCTAGTGGCCCGTGAGCTTGTTGGGTTATACAGTGAAAGAAAAAGGTGTTTGCAGCCAATGGAAGGAGTATAGGCAATAACAATGTACGCAACTGAGGGAATAATGTGGTGGGATGCAAACTTATTTCATAATTCAATTTATTCTGGAGAGGAAATCCTTAATTTGCGTTCCATTTTTAACGAATCATTTCTTTGCTGTATTTTGTAAACTATGGCGTCCTCCAATAGTCGATTTACGGAACTTGATTTCAGTGAGATTTGTTTTGGTAACCATCAGGGAAGCACATTCTCATGGACACTTCAATGTGATATTGATTTCATCACGTAATAATTTTGTTGTAATCGCTTGAAGTTAATCTAAAAAATATGAATAGACAATGTAGAATTGATAAAATTGATGGTAAATTTTCGGTATACAACATTTATCCTTTGATAGTGTTCATCCATCAGCTATACCGTTACAGCATTTTCTATAACATCGGTGATAGAAGAATATCTGTAAATAGACACAATTTTTATATGAAACATATATATGAATAGGTAGGCCTATCTTTGTGCAAAAGTGTAAAATAACTTACTGTTGGATAAAGTATACAATTTGGGGCAAAGGAATAGGTAAGTAAGACGGCAAAGCTACTGCTACATGTTCTATAGGAGAATAATGTGCTCGGGATTTCTACGCTCGTTTACTCTCATCCCCGGTCGATAGGAACCCACTACCTACGAAGGTTGCCGAAAATAAATGATACCTACTTATATCTTGTGCGTATTCCATATAATATAAGTAGGAACAAGTAGCTGTAGGTGAGATACACACAGAGCCATACAACTGTGTAGTTCTAATGTGTTTTGTAAGAGAAAAAGTAAATGCGACACTCAAACAAACTTGCAGCAAAATAATTTTTCATTTTGCTTTAAGACATTCTGAAATAGCCAAGCTGTTTTTTTAAAATGCAATGTATCAAGTTCATTAATTTTACGCTATGAGGATAGCGAGAAAAACTTATTCTTTTACAGGTGTTTAAAATTAGTACTTCAAATAACAAGTGTAAGCAATTTTATTATTGTCAGCAATACATTTGACATCCGCAAACAGAAAAGCTTATCGCTCCATCAATTAGATACTTTCCAGATATAATTTTGATAAGACGCAGTCAGATGTAATAAAAATGAAATGAAATCCATAAAATAATAAGTAATAAAAATAATTTATCAAACAAATATCAGCTGACACGTTCATCTACTCATCTCAATGAAGGGAATAACAATTTGGAAAAACCTGAAAAATAAACAGATTAATTTATGGAGTGAAAATAATAAGTTTATATTGAGGTAAGTATAATATTTTGTTTCCTCTGCGAATCTATTAATAAGACATGTAGTCGTTATTCTTTCTTAATTAAAATACTTTGGAAATGGTATCATACATTGCATGATAATTACGGGAAAATTTAGTATTCATTGCCTACCTCGTACCTTTTATGTTACTAAAACAAATTTTAGAAGAATTTTTTTTTGTAAACTTTACGTAGGTACAATATAATTTGACGGGATGATACGCTTTCATAAACATAGTAAAAAACGTTCACCAGGGCGAACTTTTCGTTATAAAGCGATCTCTACCAGCTAACCCATATTGCTATTTGAGAAAGTAAGAGTATGTTTTAAAGAATAATTGATTTATCAATATAGAACATAAAAAAGCATATTGGTTGACGAGCTTTTTTCCTCAAATGATAAACGAAAGCTTAATTTCATATGAGTACTACACAAAACAATTTATCATTGATCCATTGACGTATAAATTGATTTAATTCTTAAACAACAGAGTATTTAAGAGATTACGTCCCATTCTATGTGTAATACTGTTTAATATTGCACAGGTAAAAATATTATGAAATTATCGTTAAAATATAAACACGGTAGAGCGAGTAACCGGAGAGGTGATATAATAAAAGTGGTCGTTATCGGTTTATAATCCCGTCGCAATTACAATAATTCTTATACCCAACTCACAGGCACATGTACCCCTGGACCTGACTGTCTGCGATGTAAATGCAGCGGGAGTTAATAAAACAGTATTTTTCATTGAAATTTAATCGTTGATATTGATGATGGATGATCTGCGCCGTTTAATGGTACTCCATTTCAAGAGCGCGGGAAGATGATCTTGAAGTTCGCAGTTTTTGTTTGCTCCTGAAGCTGGTGATGGGCTGGTCCTTTCGAAGTTCGTTCGATTTCTATTGCTGGTAGTTGTTCCCGCGTCAGAGAATGCTCTCTTGAAAAACAGAACTTGTTTGCTCTGTTCTGCTCTCGGAGTTTGTTAATGGCTGTGGTCGCTGAGCGCAATGGTCTTCTCAAGGAATTGTCTTGTGAGGTGCAGAGCTCCGAGATGGGCGAGGGGTAAAAGATCTATGAAGTCAGATAAATAAAGCATCAAGCTCTATATATTTTGTGCATAATGTTATCCGAGGTTGACCTGGACCGATCATGTCGGCCAGGTCCTCAAGGACGGAGGCGTTTTGTGTGAGATAAATCGGAGAGACTGTATGACAAGTTGTATGAATGTGATTGAAGAGTGTGTCTAAGGATAAGGCAGCCTGGCGTTCGGTCCTTTTTGCCTACCGCGCAAGACACGCGTGAAAACACCGAGAAAGAAAGCGAAAGACACCGAAGAAAATACCGAGGGCACATCCACAGCGAAAAAGCGAAGTGGTTTACGAAATTATAACATTAAACGTACGCGTAAATAAAATATCGTCATATTTTAAAAGAAGGTAGAAGAATATAATACTATATCAGGTAATTATAGGGAAATGTGGAAACCTCTTTCTATTGACAATCTTTAGGTAAAATATTCTATGATACGCTATACGCTAGAGAGGTAAAGTCGGAAAATAGACTGTAAGCGAATTGCGATTCGAATCGAATTTTCCAGGTGGGTGAATCCGCGCGATTTAAGGATTTAGCCGTGGATTTGCTTTCAATATTAGCTCCCGTTACTCGGGTGGGTTTTTATCCCAACTTGGGATGAGTTCAGCGCGGGCTGGCTTCAGTGTCTTATGTATTTAAAATTAAACTTAGGTGTACTGTATAAATCTTATGAAATATTGGTTCAAATTAAAGAATTAAATTAAAAAAAACTTGTGATGCATTGATCGTCTTTCACCTCTGCATCGTGCTGAACACACCAACAAGTATGTTTATATTAATTTATGTTCAGCTTCTTAACTCTCTCACTATAAGACATCATCGGTTGAAAGACGAGTGGGATGGTGTAACTATGCGACGTTCATTCGCTTGATTTGCTAAATGCTGTGATTGACTACGTCTCAAGTCTGCACTCCAACCAATATAATATGATTTATTTTAGATCTTATGTTATGCGTTTAGTTTTAATTTTTATAGTTTGATATGGATTAATTACTGGTGGAAATTTTGTAAATTGACCTAGTGTGGTTTTATTATAATTGTCTGTAATAATCTGTTTAATATGTAATAAATAAAATATTAACAATAGGCATTTTTGTATTATTTACTTACTTTACTTATTATTTACTAATTATCAACAAATATTATTTTGTAGATAAGCTTCACATTTCTGTTTGTTTCACCTGAAACCACCCCTGTGGTGCGATGGTGGCATTTTTGCTAAGTGTGTTATAAGGGCGCCATCTGCATTTTTATTTTTCAATTGTGTATCGATTAGACAGATTAGTCGCGGATTGTGGCGACCATTAAGGGATCGTACAGGTGTGAATTGGAGCGATACAATCACCTATTATAATATATTCTACGTATCTACGTACATACCAACGTATACGTAGTTATGCCAACTATATGTAGGTAACTATTCAATACCATATATGTAGTTTTGAAGATATAGATTTCATCTCTTTTTATCAACTGCAATGCGCCCATTGTAGAGTGATTTAAGAAGATGTGGATTTTTCCCTGAAAAAGTCAGGGTAGAATCGTAGTTCGTACGAAAATTATGAACATTGAGAATTGTTTTAAGCGTACTCATTAATAGGTACGCTTAAAACAATTCTCGGTAATCAATAAAAAAACAATAAGCGAGAGTATATCGTTTATGTTCTTGAAATTACTATGGTATTAGTTATCGATAGTTATCTTTCGGTTGACTGTGCTAGAAAATCCTTTAAATATAAATCTCCGTATAATATATCCTGCAAAAAGGATTATGTTGTTGCAATGCTTACATATTGTAAATACGACATAATCTCATAGAAAATCATGTTATGAGATGTGTTAATTTGAGTTTAAAGTTATCTAATAATATTTCTGTCAACAATTTTGTAAATAATGTCAATAAACAATAGTATTCTGTGACACCCAGTACTGATATTGTTGCAATGAGCACGTAGATTGGATTTACTCTGATCCTCTGAGGAAATGTAAACAATGAAGCAGGAGACACGCGGGACAAATTGTTGCTTCAAATTTTAAATGAAATTATGGAATAAGTTGTTTGGAAAATCACCGTAAAATGAAAGCAAATCAAATCATAAATACTTAAGAGATGGATTAGCTTCAATAAATTTGTTAACTTAGCTAATAATACAACGCTTAACAAATAAAAATAAATTACTGCAAAAGTAACTGCGAATTCACTGCTTTCAGGTTCATATATATAGAGAAGAATATTAGAACCTACGATATTTTGCAGAAAATACCTACACTCTCCGTATATTCGAAATATATTTTGCAAGGGAAAGAAAAAAGTAATCATGCTGCTTCATCCCCGTACATACACGCCGTTGATTAAATTTTCCTTACACAAAATCATAATATTGGATATCGGAAACCAAGGGTAGAAAAAAAAATGATTATTATATTGTAATCTTTGTAGAAACCTTCCCATCACTACAATGTAGCCGTAAGTATCTGTACCGGTATACCTCATCCCTCCTGTATTATATTATACGTAGGTGAAGTATGTCTACATCGAGCAAGCAAAGTATAAAAAAATAATTATGTTTTGTATTTTTATGTGACATTTTCATGTAATTTTAAAATAAGCTTTATATCAACAGTATACTTCGTACACACAATAACAATCCTCCCTCTCTCTGCATATGCGGTAGTGCTGTACGACAAATGCTGATAATAATAACAGTCACCTATAAGGCTAACGTAACATTTCAAAATAGGAAAGTATCAATCGACGATCACCCTGTGAAATATAGTGCGAAACGAACAATACAGCAAAGAACAAAAGTAATAGATATCATTCAACGTATCGCAACTTTCAAATGGTGGTAGGCAGGTTCCATGCCTCGTTTCATCCGGAAGATAAGTGGTCGAAGAGGATGGTCGAGAAAACCAGGTTAAGAAGCCACCACTGCAATGGAGAGATGACCTTGTTTGTCGAATATGTAGTCTGATTATACCACTAGTAGTAATATGGTTGGTATGGTTGGTGATGACTTTTTATTATACTCCAGGAAATAGAGAATTTTACCGTGCAAAACGTATAGTAGTTCTGATTTTTGGATATGTTATATAGGTCGGCCCTGTGGTTAAGAATCCAAGTTTGTGACCTCCTAACCCTTGTGCGTTTACTAGGGCGAGCCAAAAAACTGACGAAATTTCGGTCATTTTTTAAATTATTGATCATAACTTTTTAACAATGCATTTTAGAGAGTAAAGCTGGATTTAGCAGTTAAAGAATATTAAATTCTCTGCAACTTGAGCCTACAAAGTTTTTTTGTAAAACTATTATTTAAAGACAATATTGCTTTTTTGTGAAGCGTCCTCGAGGTGCTCCGGCACAAAGACGGCGCTATAAAGATGTTCCAATTATTATTATTATTAATAATATGTAATGCGTAATATGGATATTTAACGAAGATAGAAAAACTTTCCGTTAAAGAATTTTGTAGTAAGGAAGACAAAAAGGTCTAATTTGTAATAACTAAGAAATTTAGTAGAAAGGGCTGGATCGTAATGTTATACTGAAGTGGAATGAAACAATGTCTATAGGTATGTATTAATGGCCTTGCGCGTGTGTGTTATTTAAAATAAATAAAATAATAAAGTAAATAAATAAATGTCATAACAAAACTAAAAGGTTATCATCGAATGGATATAAACTTCTTATATTCATTTCTGGTGGCCAAAATTAGAGTTTCCTAAATACCTACTCATAAATCTGTCAGAATGTAATGATTAGGTTACATCTAAAATACATCTAAAAATAATTAAATTATGGTGTAGAATTTAACTAGGTATCTACGATATAAAATTATATAATTGGCTTACAACTGCTTCTTTATAATATGCGGAGACATCCAGACCCTTAGTACCATGATTATCCTCCGATTACTTATATTACTCGTATCTATTTTGTATAATATCGTGTGTGTCATAAATAACAGTTACTGTTATTTTGAATAGCACCTATTATTTTTATATTATTAAGTACAGTCACCTTCACATTCTCGGTATCTCTTCTCTATCTCCGCAGTGTCTACTATCTGAAATTTATTTTTCCCCACAATTTTTGAAAAAAAAATCTTCTTTAACAAGTTCGTGACTTTTTTACGATTCTTGGTATACAATGTTTGATGTAATAATAATAATAATAAATAGATAATATTTATCTACGCCGCTATAGAGGAGATATAAGTGACCTATGAGGTACCTGTACTTATACTATACTATACACTCACGCCACCTCCCTTGCGGGAAAGGTATAGAGAACGGATCGCCAGACTTTCCTATCCTAACACACACTTCGGGCTTCCGTCACATTCATGCAATTCCTCATCCACACGTCCGTCCTCGAGGATCTGGTCAACATGGTCCAGCCATGTTGTTCTTGGACTGCCGCGTTTATACTTGATTCATCCTTCTTCAGCCATGTCCATGTCTCACTTGCATACTTACATAGGTAATTTCCATTTTCCTTTAAAAATAGTACTTATTTATTTTACATATCCATGTGTGATTATTTTTTTACAAGAGCATAATATTATGTATGTCCATATGCTCATATTAAAAAAAATAAAGACAACTAGGTATATAGAAGTATTAATTGTTTTTACAGATTACACAGTTTAAACAATTTTTTCCAAAAATAATAAGTTTGTTTTTATTTCAGTATACTCGTATGTTGCACTGACCTACCTTCATATTTGCTCTCTATATTAATTCCTTATGTTGATACAAATCTTTATTATTTGTATTTTGCGTAATTTTCCTCTTTGTCCACATATGGGTTATACGTATAGGAGTCGGTAATATTCTGTTTTTGTATTGAAATATAACGTTTTAATTTCTATTATAAATATCCCTTAATGTGTCTTTGCCTTTTATTTTAATACTCTATATTCTCTAATTTATTCAATAAGCACTTCAATAGCAATAAATTTCCCGAATGTGTTCGCCCCGAGTTTTAAAATCCTCAATCCTACATTATTATTTTGCTCATTCGCGAGCTTTCCGACCGATGGGAGTGTCTTCCTTTTCACATAGCAAATTTGCGTTTCGCTTCGGTCTTTTTCATTTAAATTTAAAACCCTCATCTCGTTTTTTTACGACCGCGGAGGTTAGCGCGGGAAAAATAGCGCGTAAATATTGACATGAAGCAATTTTATTGTGATTTGATTACGGGAGATGGCATCGGTACCTACTTCCCTCATAAGTCTATATATTCCTACAAAGCAGAGGATACAAATAGACGCTTTATACAAGCTTTAAAATATTCATTACTAATTTATTCATGTCTCGTACTTCACTCACTTTGTTTGTATAAATCTTACGATTACTATTAGGCACTCGAGTACCGTATTTTTTCAGTTAGATACTGAAGTACGGCGGTGAAAATATTCAAAATAACACGAGTAAATAGGTAATACTTGTCCCGAGTTTTTCTTCTATAGAATATTCTAGGCTACTTCAGATAGGTATTCATTTACCTCGAGGGTGCCTGGCAGCCACCATCCTTCAGTCCACTTCTTGCCTTATTTACTGTCCTTATTCCAATTAAAAAAAAAAAAAAAACAACAAAAAAGCTATTAATAAAAAATGCACCATTTTTGCTCCACATGAACTAGGTATTTTTTAAATCATCTATACTTGTATAATGTATAGGTATACCCAAATCTACTTACATAAATATTTTCAATATTGAGATTGGAATCCGGTTTCTCGCTTTGAAAGATCCGATGTTTCATTGTATAATACAGGTTATTCTGAGAAACCTGTCTACAAAATATTAAAACATTACTGTCCAATCCCACCAACTGTTTTCTAGGAAGGAGAGCCCTAAGAAATTTCCATACAAAAACAGGGATAATATTCTATTTATTGAATAATGAACAATATCTTCCAGCATCACCAGAGCCTAATTCCATACGAAATGCAACATGCAACTCACCTACGTTAGGGGCCCAAATATCTCCGCCCAGACTAGGTGAATTGCATGTTGCATTTCATATGGAATTAGGCTCTGGTGATGCTGGAAGATAATGATCATTATTCAATAAATAGAATATTATCCCTGTTTTTGTATGGAAATTTCTTAGGGCTCTCCTTCCTAGGAAACAGTTGATGGGATTGGACATATGTATTACAAACTAGCTTTTGTGTCCGGCGGCCCTGCGCCTGGATTTTAAGTTTGATGCAACCACTATTGCACACACGGTGTTTCGTAGATAAATTAATGTTATTATTCTTTTCAACTGTAAGATATTTGATGACCTATGTCCTTATAGCCATCTTTACTTGAAATATGTAGTCTGAGAGTTCTCACGTGTTAAACTGATTTCTGACATGGGCGATTTAGTGTAAAAAAGAGTGTTAAATCCGTTGGATATCATGTGCCTCTTTCTGAATGCCACGACACAATAGAGTAGTGGCCTTTATTTTGACTACATATAAATTTTAATTTGAAATTTTCTTTTCACCACTTTTTTCTTCCTCAATATATTAAGTCGTCTCTTAACGATTTCCTCCCGCGAAACTTGTTTTCATTCTCTTCACGTCCCACGTTGGATAGGTATAATGATGATATATGAAATATTGCAACTTGTCAAATGACGTCACGCCTCCCTACTGTACGTAGTCGTATAGAACCTCCGCGACGGTAGATGGCGCTGACGAAGATATTATTTCTCTTCCGCTCACAGTCTTCCTGAATACAAATTGACTGGGAAAAAAGTTTAAAAAGTTTCATAGTAAATTTTAAACGAATGAACAGTCTATACGAGATACCTACTATATTTGCTTATCCACTTTTAGTGACCTATTTGAATTTGACAATCTTAGATTGTGGGAGGTATTGTGATTGTAAGGATGGATAAATAAATTAGTCGTGATTTTAAGCTTCGGTGATTCGTATCGTACCATATATTTTATGTCTAACACAAATGATTTACCTAATCAAATCATTTATACAGTCAGTTCGTCTCCATCCATTGCTGGATACAGGCTTCTCTGCTATTACGCCACCTCTTTTTATCCCTGGCCACTTCTTCCATCTGGTTTCGGTGAAAGTATCAATCAATTTTATGTTAAGTCCTAATTGTTTAGATTGTGGGTATAAATTGCATAGCTAATTGTATCTTCTATTCATTATTGATTTAGCAATCCATTCGTGATCTATTGTATAGCTATCTTCTTCGGGGTTTTATTAATTTATTTTTTTACCTACTAAGTTGCTTGTAGAGTCCCAAAATGAACAGTGGAAAAGTTTTATGATAATTTTGGGAAGGCTGTAAAGTTAAGGCGTTGTATTCATTCTCTCCGATGATAGAATGGCCTATCCGGTGTCATCCATCATTTTTTAACATTATTATTTCCATGGGAAAGTAGACGGATGTCGGTCTAACGATGCGTCACATTAAGGTACGGTGGATTTGGGTCAGACACAAAATATATTAAAACTTTCTATCCCGATGGAATCCTTACAATGCAACTTTATGAAGACTCTAAACATTTATTGGCACAAAAATAACAAGTCAATGAAAATCGTTATACAATAATATTTTCGGAATATTCGTAATGACATGTGTTCAATACATAAAAATAATCTGATTTTGATTAATTATGTATTATTTTGGGGTACTGAATTAAATATTTATTTATTTAAAAAAGTGAGTCTGTGTTTATCTAAATAAACCCAAATACATATTTGTACACTTCACAGAAAGATTTAAAAGCTTGTGTTGTGAAGTGGAGTAAGTCGGGGATTGAACCCGAAATTCAACACTCTTGTGACCATCCAGTGTTTGTTATTAGATATTGTGTATTTTTCTGGGCTTCAGTCATTCATGATGGTGGCGCGAGTATCATTCGATAACTATTAAGCGTTAAATTCATATTTTTATGTTGCTCCTTTTCAAGCCCACTTCTCTTCCTCTCTCTACTTTATCTTTTCAAATTACTGAAAGCATAACCTTATTTCCACTGTTCGCCTGGATAGGTAGGATGGATAGGTTACTATGAATCACCAGCCCAGGAAGTCTCAAGTTGAAAACAAACAGAGACATCGATACTATGGTTGTTTAAAAATTTGTATGTGATTTGTATTGGAAGGTGAATAAAAGAGATATGTTAATTAAGTTTTAATTTGGTTTAATTGTGACTAGACAATTCGATGAAATTACAAACGATATGCAATGAATGAGGTTGTATTATCATACATAATAAAATAAACATAAAATAAAAGGAAAAAATACAAATTATAATCCTGATTTATATATTCTATAAATTATATTTTATTAAAATTACATAAAATCTATTATTGAAAGTCTTATATTATTTACAATTTTACATAATTTTTCTGCTTAATTGTATAATTAATTAAATTCAAATATCTAAATACTATTCATACCGGCATTCACGAAAAAATAATTTCATTCAATAATAACTATTATAATTAAATATTATATATTATTTATTTGATTTAAAATTAACATAAAGGAGAGTATTTTATGTGTTAAGGAACATAGTATAAAATGTTTTTATTATATTAGATAATTATCTTAAACATTCAATGGGATTGAAAAATCAATACATATTTCTCTTCACTGGGTACGAATTCAAAATAAAAGACTTACATACTTAGGAGACACATAAGCAAAGCTGGGAAGAAAAGCGTTAATCGTTAATTAACAACGTTAACATTTTGGTTAACGATTTAACGCTTTTCTCACCTCCAAAAATTGTTAACGGATTATTTAACTTCCGTTACATTTTACTTTCGTTAATTAAGTCCGTTAATATTTGATTGATTGCATAGACATCATCCACTGGAGGCGCTGGCATTAGGTAATCCAAGGGTTGTATGGGGTTATGTGTGGTATCGTATGTGGGTTGGGAGTTGGAAAAGAAATTTCACTTTGTTGGGATACATCGCGATAGTGTAAATATGATAGTAGTTGTACTTATGTAGTTCTATTTCATGCCATTTAACCGAGATTTTTTACATTAACGCTTTAACGGAATAACGTTAACTTTCGTTACATTTCTCAAAATGTAACGCTTCAACGATTAACGAAGTTAACTCTTTAGTTAACGGATTATCGATTAACGAAGTTAACTTTTTGATTAACGGTGCCCACCTCTGCACATAAGTAAAGAGGTATAGGAAAAATATTAGTATGTAAGTACTGGAGGACTGAATGGACTGAATGTCTTATCAAATGTCTTTTTGAATTTGATCGAATTATTTGAGTAACTACATAAAATTAACAGCATTCAAAATATTTTTTTGTCAATATTTTGTTTAATTAAAATGTTCCTTAATTTATTAATAAGTATCTAATAAACATATAATATTGTCCAAGGATAGCGTATACAAAAATCATTTCTCGTATTGATTGTAACATCCTTTAAAATTTTCAGATTAAATTATATGGTAAATTCTCTCTACGAGGATTTTTATTATTTGACGGGGTAAAATAACATTAAGCAATTCTTTTGTTGAAAAATTTGTTTTCTAAAAATTTGGCATCACACCATATGACTAATGCCCGATCCCACCAACTACCACCTAGGAAGCAGACCCCTAAGGAATTTCCATACAAAACCACAGATAATTTGAGTGATTATTATAACTGTCATAACCTTTAAGATATAAATCCATACAAAATACAGCATGCAGCTACTTAAGTGAGGGAGATTCTGGGCCGAGATATTTGGCCACCTAACTAAGTAGAGCTGCATGCTGTATTTTGTATGGATTTATATCTTAAAGGTTATGACAGTTATAATAATCACTCAAATTATCTGTGGTTTTGTATGGAAATTCCTTAGGGGTCTGCTTCCTAGGTGGTAGTTGGTGGGATCGGGCATATGTCTTTTATCTAAGTTTTGTACATGGCCTGAATTTTTAATAGAATCTTTTCTAAATTATTTCATAGCAAAATAAATTTTAATTATAAAATACGTACATTTAATTTAGTTCCAAAAGTTGTAGAATTGGACCTAATGATTTTACACGTATTGCTCCTGTTTATATGCAAACTCACATTCACGTAAAATTTTTGAACGTAATAAGATTTGAAAGGAAATGTCATACAAAGCGTATGTCATTTTTGGAAGGAACCTGGGATATAGTAAAGTATTAGGTTGTACCTTTTTTATTTATTTAAATAATAAATTTGGTAATAAGTGTACGCTTTGGAGAAAATCAATCACTTTCTCATGGCTTAATATTTTCTAATCAAGCGGAAAATCGCGACAGGTCAAAATATATTTTGTTTTGAAACCATTCATAAAATATTTTAATAAATATGCGATTGCTGAGGTATTTATAGAATAGAATAGGAATATGCGATTTTTGTTAAAATTTAGGTATTTTTGCATGGATAAGTTTAATTAAATCTGGTTTTATATTGAAGGCACGCCAAGGTCCAAGCGATTCATGTGTGAGATACATATATTTTTTAATTAATAAATACAAATAATAAATTATTTTATATTTTCCTTGGATAAATACAGAAGAAGGTAATAAACCATATTTTAATCTCGTATTGTGGTAACAACAAAAAATCTTTGGATGTAATTATGTTTCAAATATTTTAAATAGTTTATACGACTTTTAAATCTACAACATAAAATTATCTTAAGACTAAACTTATTGGATATATTTTTTACAAAATTATATTATTTTTTCAGGATTCAAAGAACTAGAGCTGTTAACTCTTTTTTATTTAATTGTTTTTCATGTCGTTCAATACATTTACACGAAGTTACAATAAAATTAAATTGACAAAATTAAACATATTAGTACTTAGGTATCAACTTCACATTTCAAATTGTAATATTAATTGTAATATCACAATTAGGTACTTACATACAATATTACCTTATGATTGCACTGGTCTTTGGTATTACAAAAGAATATTAAACTATATTTAACTGAATCTCAAATACTTGAACAGTAATTAAAAAAATATCATGTTTCTATTCTGTGTTCTGATTATTTCATAATGCATGTAACGTTAAATAAATATTGTATATGTATTATGTGGTAGATGAAATAAGGATAGAATCTTTGGATTGTCGACTTATTATGTGTGCTTTATAAGATACTTTGATAATTATAATATATTACGGGAGAGTTGAAGACTTCACATGGTAAGTGAAGTATAGATCCTCTCAAGGATCGTGCACAGAATGTGGGTCTCCCATCGAGGACATGGGACTTCTATCATCCCTGTCGTCCTCAGGGTCCATCCTGCGCCCCCCGGGCGCACTGGCCTCTTCTCAGACAGTCCTGTCAGAGCCCACACCTACTCCTGCATACTGACACGCCGATAACCCCGTTGATCCAGCACGTGATACTACCGGACTTGTTGAGGAATACACAAAGCCCGAGGAATGTTGTTTCGCTTTTAGTCGTAGACTTGCTATACTGGAAGACATCGCCGCGCAAGGTTCTGCTGGTCCCCTATGATGGTATACAGAATAAGGGTTAGGAGGGGTAGTGTAAGGGCAGGGAGGAGCTGTTGAACCCGTGGCCCCACCCATTCCTCCAGGCAGCATTGTGCCCGCAGAACCCATACTCGTTACTGACGAAGCGGCGTTAAAACAATTTACCGATCCTTGGTGATGGTTACTTGGAACAACTGATCCCAAAGGGTTGACTGGCCACGGGAAAGATTTGGTTCCTAAAGGACTTGGCACCTTGGCAGCCCAGTTATTGTAAGAGTAGGAAGAATAAAGTGAATCGGCATCAGGGAATGGTTGCATTAAGCCATTGAATTGTGATCCAAACCCGTTCTTGAAATCAGCTGCAGCTGCTGCGGCGGCGTTCATTGCATTTCTTTCTCTTTTTCTCCATTTGGCACGACGATTTTTAAACCATACCTGAAACAAAGAAATTGATTTCTTAATATTTTCATAGACAACATTCTGTAATTTGTACGAATTATTTATCTTGGAATTTGCATCTATTGCCATCTCCTTCTTGTAAATGGATTTAAAGTTAGTTCTGTCTTCGCCCCTGCCCCGTTGGAAGCCAACGACCCGTTTAATTGCGGTGTCGGAATGAAGATAAACGACCCCTGTGATTGGCCTCGACATTCTCATATAATATCGTTTCCCTCCCCCGACAGATACAACTATCACCCTCCCTACTAACATTATTCTACTATTATTACATATTTAACTTCAATGCGCTTTTAGCCGAGGAGATATCGCTCGGTATTCCACAGCCAACTTATGTAAGAATGTAAGCTATATATTAGTTGCAAATCAACTTAATAAAGTCTCTTTTTAAAATGAAATTTATGTATTTTACTACAACGTTTAAAAGTATGAGTGCATGGGAAAGTATTACCAATATTACTTATCTGAATCATAATATTATAATTCAAGGGATCAGATTCTAATTATATAAACACAAATATTAGTGAAGATAAAACAATAAACGAATAATAAGTTAGTGAAATTATTGTATAGAATATTGTGTAGGTAAATATTATAATAAAATATAACCCCTATAAAGCTGGTGCCATGATATTTTGGCCGGCATATAATCCTATTGATCCCACATCGGGTTTATGGATGCACCGCTCACATTCATATTGGATAATAATGGTAATTTCGTGTAAACATGGAGAATAATCGTATTCATGAATTCTGCGGGAAAACTGAATGAGCTTTTCCTATATATCTACTCCTATATGTCCAATTCATTCTATGGATGTAAATGATGGATGATTGTCCGTCCTGATATCATCGATGCAATTATTTACTTCGATGAATGATACGAGTACTATTTGATAGTACATAATTTATTCGTGTAAGTCTGTAGACTTATACTAATAACTTGGTACTTCAATATAGCCAAGAATAAACCGTTGAAAATTACACGAACAAAATTCTTTAAATCTACTTTTTATTGAATGGATGTGATAAAAATATTTATTGCTAATGTTCAATTGTCTCAGCAGGAATTGATAAAAAAATTCTACGGTTTATTGTCACACCTATACTTTAGAAATGGGAAGTTAGTGTGTGGGGGGATTAAAATAATGCCACATCATACTGAGAATTGTTTACATCCCAATGTTACAGGAGAAATCTATAGAGATATTTAACTATTACTGGATTAAATTAAATAAATCTATCTAATAAATCGTCGATTCATCGTTTTTGTATACAAAATAAATTTTGTTTCACTAATATAATGCGAACGAAATCAGACCAATAAATGTTTTTAGCTTCTGCATGATAAACTATTATTGTAGAAATAATATTGTATGAGGTATTATTGATTATTGTAGGCAATGAATATTAAGAATACTAAATATTGGTGGGATTAGTATAGAAACAACAAAGATGGGATTTTACATATTTATTTATTGGCTTCAAAGTGCATAGGTACCTAATATATCAATTAGGTATTCTTACTTATTTTGGCACGGATTTAATGTGTAAGCAATGTGGTCAATTCTGTAGTGCGTACTTACTAAAACAAGACATTATTTTTTCAATTCTTTCATGGTATAATAAATTTAAAACAAACTTATTTTAGCTCAAAACGTTACGATTGTGGCTAGGCTTCGCGACCTCTTCGTATTCCTACGAGAAAAGTTAAAAGGCGAAGAACTATTCTTTTCTGATATTATTGATTGATATCTGAGGTATTTACAATTTTTATAGTTTACTGTAGGTGAAATAAAAATGCACAAGCGTGAGTTTTTTTAGATTAATTGAGGAATCATTGTTAGAGTAAATAATAATTAACAAATACAGAACTACATTATACTATATTATGAGAGTTAGGGTCACCAGTAGTGTAAGGAGGTACCAGGAGCGTAGAAAATCGCTCGTTACGCTTTATAATGTCCTGTTTACACGTCCTGAGAACGGGAAAAGTTCATCTATCTTCTATACTTACTAGGACGTGTGAACGGACATTGATGACTCGTGATAAAAATTCAAATAAAACTTAAGATTTAATTAATTGTAAATAATCCTGCATATGTTCGAGTTTAATGAACTGTTGTTTTTGATAGTTTAATTACCTAGACATTTATTTCGAAGAATCTCATCTAAAACATCTTCTGTAATAATTTCTACTTGGATAACAATGGTGACTATAATAATATATCTTATAAGATGTATATTTATGTTTATTTAAGTTGATATACCTATCCAGTACTACACACATTTTATGTGCTGGCAATAAAAGTTTTCGGGTGAATCGACGCCCTAATCTCAGAGTATCTTATAGCACCTAGACGGAACAATTTTAATCAAATAAAATCCGTAAAACGCCACTGAAAATGTCCCTTAAATAGAGACATAAAAACAACTTTTATTCACGGTACTAAGTTAGAAAATAACATTAGGGCAATACACGCGTCCGGTGCGTCAAATGACAACTTTATTGCTCTATTATACCGCGGGTGCGTAAATGTTATACCCTCGTCAAGCCATATAAGATTATATTATATTATGTTACAATCGAATATAAACTCTATTATTTATATGTTTAAGGATTACATTTATGTAACAGTCGTTCAGTCACTAGAATGACGATAAAAGAGATTTGAGTTTGATTATACATTAATTTACGTTTCATTGAAGTTGCCATTATTATACATTGAGATTATCCACAGAAGTCTTATGGCAAATTTAGATTATTACTAATGTGATTCTTGATAATGCATAGGATGACAAATAGTGATTGTATTTGATCAATTCCAAGGTATAGTATTATAAGAAAGAAAGCGAAATACTATTACACAATATTCATTATCGAATAACGTCTGCTAATATCAAGATTCATATTTAGAAAAACTAATAATATCTAATCATTTTCTGCAATGTATACAGTATGTTTCTGATGGTTCGTTCTATTGAAAAAACGGTTACGTGATAAAATTACACAGGGAATTCGTTATGCACGTGTAATATCTTCTTGTGTTATTTTTGGTGTGCTCTTTTATAGCCGTGATGTGTTTTCCGTGTTATTATATCCTGTGTAATTTTTCTCGTGTCATTCTGTGCTGACACCGAAAAAACAATTTCAATAGTAACCATGAGCAAAGCATCTTAAAACCTGCTTTTTAGTATAATTATTTGGGAAGTATTATTATTTTTTAAATGAATCTGAGTTTGTCGAAATAAGCACAAATAAATCTTTGTACACTTCACAGAAAGCTCATAAGCTTGTGTTGTGAAGTGGAGTAAGTCGGGGATTGAACCCGCATATTGGGCACATATTTTTTAGAAATACCGATGGAATTTTATAAGCATTAAAATATTATAAGTTTAGTTAAGTATATGTTGAGCACAACATAATATGAGATGAAATATTTATGTCCTTATGTATGGTATGGTATATAGGTGTGTACCTATATAGATATGTAAATATATTACACAGATACAGAACAAACGTATAACATTCAAAGAAAATCGCAATAAACATGAAGGTAGTTGGGGGCGGAACAGAGGACCAACATAGAAGAGGGTTGGGTGATGTGTGGTTATTAAAAGCCTCCTGCTGTGAAATTTCATATGTACATATGGGTACCTACCTACATTACAATACACATATTTTATATTAAGTATTATTGCTAGTATGTATATAATACATTCTTATATGCAAAACGAGTATGGTAAGTTTTTTTGGAATCGGTTCAGTGAAACTACAGGTATTGTACCTACTATCTACACTTCTTAGACGTATAATAGTACTCTAATTACTACAATTACATACAAACATGTATAAGGAAAGGAAAGTCTGACGATCTGTTCCCTCTGCCTACCCCGCAGGTGACGTGGCGTGAAGGAATACAATAGGATAGAACATATAAACATTGGAATGCACTGATTTATAATCAGGTGTTTTTCCTTCAAAATTTCCAGAACAATCAGACAACAGGAACGTTGATGAAATTAAAACAATACATATTTGAGTAGAATGTCATATAATCATTATCTTTATTGTCACGGAATGTCATAAAACTCATAAGCGTTAATTATAAAGGACAGCTATACAAACAATAATAACAATTCACAGAGAACACTTATCATAGCGACACAACACCTACAACCTACAATCTACATACATACAATCATATCATTTATCATTATGATTCTTTATGTACACAACACTGTATGTTTATTACTATTTTATCAACTTTATTACATTAGCTTTTGTTTCAACCTGGTTTCAGGGTAATATTTAATATTGTGTGGGTAGATACCTACAATTCTAATCTATCACCTATCCCAAAAACATCGCGTCATTCGCCAAAAACGACAGTTCGATATCTTGCGCTTTCAGCCACTAAAAGCAACAATTAATTAGGTAGGTACCTATAAAAATATAACCCAATCGTTGAAAATTACAATGCAATTTACAAAACGTCGGTATTATAATATGCAGGTAGCTGTCATTTTTTTTTGTGATCACATCAGGTGTTTTATTTGGGAGAAATAAAAACATTGAACCGTCCATTTTCAACTCGCAAAAGCGTATCAATCATCGCGGATGCATCAGAATGTTTGCAGGAATTAACATTTCGTTTTTTTATTTTTTTGCTTTTGTCTACTATCAATATTGAAACAGAGCGTTGAAAAATTGGCGCAAAAATCATGGTTAATACGCCTGTTTTATAAATATTGCACTCCAGTAGGTAAATCTATACTACAGTGTTGATACATCCTCATCTCTCCATACTAATATTACTAGTAGGCTTATGCATAAAATACCTCTCATGGACATTTATTTTCATTTTAAATTTAACTACAGTTGAAAACAATATCTACATATCTGTACACATCATTACTTATATTTATTTATTTATTGGGGACACACACAGAAAGTATAATATATAAGTCACACACAATGGTATTTCTATACGATTTATTCAGTCACCATTCTAGATCAGAGTATTAGGAATGACGCGATGGAACAAAAACTATATTTTGTATGGCAAAGATTGATAGTGATCTTCCTGTGTTCTCACGAGAAATGTTAAAAAATAGAGTTTAATTAGTTGGTTATGAATGATTCATTACTATCTTGTGAATGAAATTATTCAATTTAAGTAGTTACTTAGTTTAATATAAGTTCATCTTGGGATAAAAGAAGAGGGGCAGAAAATACATCTCAGAAAAGTATGATTTTAACTTCGTAGGGGTAAAATATAGGAGAGAAATTAGGAAAGATCAAATAGGAAAAAATGAGAAAAATGGAAGTCAGCTGCGTTCAGATGTAGGTATAATATAAGGTAGGTATATAGTTTTGCTATAAATTAAAGTCATTGTCTTCGCCACATTTTGCTGTAAGTAAACAATCTAACCAGTGTCGAAACGTCGGTAAATAACACACGGTCCATCCGAAAATCAGTAGCAGTCATCTAAAGTTTTCGCCTTCAAAATCTACAACAATCTATAAGCTTGGGACTCGTACCTTTACCTTTTTTTAATGTATCTAAACCCAAATACACCTTTGTACACTTCACAGTAAGCTTGAAAAGCTTGCGTCGTGGAGTGGAGGAGGTCGGCATCGGGGATCGAACCCGCGCCCACTGGATTAACAGGGTGCCGACCACAGCATAATATCCAACAGAATTCGTTCTGTTTGCAAAGGTATGCACGCATATTTTATGAAATAGGTCTTTATGCATGTGGAGTTACATAAGTAGTATGTATCTATACCTAACAATTAATAATATACCTAATACGAATGCGGTGCATTTGTAGATAATACCTATAAATATCTAATACATAATATGCTACGTTCTGAGAGATATTAGATAGTAAGGGTTTATATAGACATACTCGTATATTAGAATTGCTAGTACCAGTATGATTGCTATTTATCTCCGTACATATTAATATATTCAGTTGACATGCATTAATATGCATCTGAGTGCCGTCACCCTTAATCCGATTCTGATTTATTCCATACTCTCTAAATTACACACAGATTCCAGCGATCAATACACCAGACTAACACTTGTGCAAACACTGATGCAAACATTAGTAAAGTATGCAATATGCATTGATGCGATTATGAAGATCATCGTCATTTCTTATTTGGAGCTTGAAGGAAAATCAACAACTATATTCAAAATGGTAAGACGGATGGAGGAGTAGTGATTCTTTTATATAATTTTCTCTGTGAATTAAACCTCATACAGGAGACACAACTTACACCTTATTATTAGAGACAATTTTTCTATGATTTTTTCTGAATATTTATTACATTATAGAAATACATTGTAGGTAATAGCACAGATATATATTTAGTTGTTGAAAATATGGAATTAACCTAGTAAGCTCTTCGTTAAAATATTTCATACATTTTGATGTGATTGCAATGTGAGTGCAAAACTAGATTAGGTATTTATATTTAGCTCACGAATTTGATTTGTTTCGTGCGGCGCAGTGTAGTAGGGCATATTAATCAGGGTAGGATTAGGAAGTGACGCGAGGCACACGCGATGACTACATACAGCTCTGTGGAGTAGTGTTCTATATAATAATATCACATCACTAGCCATAGTATACAGTACAGTACATACATCTCATCGGGATGATATTGGACGTCAAATATATAAATAACGCTAATATATCTATATACATTTAAGTATAAAGAAAACGCGAATTATTTTTGCACAAAATAGTAAATGTTCATGTTATATGGTTGGTACTTATAAGGGGTTCTAATGCACATTGCACCAACCTATATGTATTAGAGAATAATCTAAGTCTAGTATACTGCGACCATACTGCTTTTTAGCATCATGTCCAAAAACGCACAACCTCTACGTTTTCTCTAAATAATAAACTGTTGATTTGTACAATAATTCTGTATTATTTTTTAAATATATAATTCTATTTTATAATATGTTTGTTAATATTTGAAGAATGTGTAGGAAGGTTAGTAGTAGAAATGGAAAATCGATGAAAAGCATTTGATAAATTGTACGAATTTAAACTGTTTATCGAGTAAGTCAATGAGAGATTGTAAATAATGTCTTTAGTAAGAGAAATGGAATCTGAATTCACTTGACTATCTTCATTCCATCGTGATTCTGTTTTCTTGGCGTTCATCTCACTTAATACTCTGTGAACCGAAGGATTACGACGGGAATTGCGCTTAATCCCGTTAGAGCTTAAAAATGTTTACAAAAACTGAAAGTAGACATTCGACTTATTTTTGTAACATTTTTATGTAAAGTTTATTTCAGGTCATCTCTACATTGAAACAAAGAGAAATTTATAATTCTATACTATGTTCAACAATACGTACTCGTACGTATTATTTGTTTATTATTTTTTTATGTTTACTATAGGCTGCTTAAGTTTGGCACATTTTATATTCATCTAAATAGTAATTGCACATATTATGTGTAGATATTACATATTACTTCAGTTCCTCTTGTGGATAAAGGAAAGCGCGCACGCTGTATAAAATGGAATTTTTAGAAAAATATCTTGAACTTTTGTATTGCACTAAAAAAACAATAATTCTGTAACTTACCCTAACTCTAGCTTCCGTCAAATTCGTCCACATGGCGATTTCTTCTCTGGTGGACATATCTGGATAACGATTCCTCGCAAAAGTAGCCTCTAATTCTTGTAACTGTTGTGACGTAAAGTGTGTCCTCTGTCTTCTCTGTCTTTTGTTTTTCTTGTCGTTCTTCTCTCCGTCCATCGTCCCCCCTCCTCCTTCGTCCCCTCCTAGACCAGGAGTCGTGGATTCCGTCTTGATTGTTGGTTCGGAGTTTATTGATCGGCTACCTGTGAATAAAATTAAAATAATTAATAATGTACCTACAGACATATTTAGTTCTCTCATGTTCAATATCAGCAAGATGTTCAGATTTTATTTGTAATATATAATTATTTCTTAATTGGTATGGTGATTTATTAAATAATTAAATTGACGTAACCACGAGGCTTATGGGCAGGCGAACATGAATTCAGAGTTGCCACCCATCTTGGATGAAATGATAAGGCGAATAATTTTATTGGTCAAATTTGTTTTTGCGATAAGTTTGGTAGGAGGATATCAAAATATCATTATGTTGTACGTGTCTACCTACCGACTTATTAATAGATTACATGTTGATAGTAGATAACACACATAGAGTTGTTTTGAGTTATATGAACATCTAGATCAGTTGATCTGTCAAACAGTTTTATAGATTTGGACACGATAGGACGGATTACAAAATTTCTAGTTTTGTAAGCCACTGAACAACCACCGATGGACAACAAAATGTAAAAAAAAAAAACTAGGTACAACTTGGCCAGGGATGTATAGTTGACTATTTTACCAATGAAGTCTGTTTAGTTCTTTTCTGAGATCACTGAATTCTAGGATTTTCCTTGACCATTATTTTTTATCTTTTCACGCAGAGTGATCGCATCAACCTTGGATTTTGTTAATTTCAGTTTAATTTTTTGAACAAAATGATAAATCACTAATCGATCATCAAATCGGTCTACCTTATCTGGAATTCATTGGTTTGATATCAGTTTTGATCCAAATGTGCACGAAATACGAGCAAGTACATTATATCTAATGATCTATCGATTGTCAATATGTATCTACCATTAATATTCATAATGCCCCGTTGAAAAATAACATTGATAATTTAGAGAGCGAAAATTACAAAGATTAGTTATCGTTTTCCAAGTTTTTTTTTTAAGGAGCATTGAGATGATTGTTCTGAAATGAAGTCCATTCTTGATAGGCATGAAATTGTGCTATTCATAATTGTTTATTGTTAAGCAGAGAAAGTTGAATAATCAAAAATAGTACGAATTTTGATATTTTATACTGAGAGAAATCATATCAGGAATTGTGACGAACGATATGACAAATAATTATACAAAAATCAGTATTAGTAAGTACTCGTATGTAGACAAAATAAATTAAAAAAACGTAACAAATTACCGCAATGCACGATAAACATGCTTTGACATCGGAGGATGGAATATGTTATGAGTTGGACTTTGTCAAAAGTAATTTTACATAAGATATACGCATATGGAGTAATAGAACCTATTATATATAGGTAAAGTGCATAGTGGGAGCTGTCTATAAAAATGTAATATTATCACCTTAGTGATTTACGATTCAATTTGATTACCTATGCGCTTATGTAGGTTAGTAGTATTCTGCAGCAAACTACGATAGACCGAAGTGTGTAATTGTGCATACTATCATAAATGTTAAAAATTTGTTGATTCTGCAATATTATTTACTGCTAACTGGGCTAGAAGATGGAACTTTTTAAAATGATGTCACTCCATACTGGGAAATATTACGACATTGCTAAATATTACCAACGATGAAACCTTGATGGTATCTGAAGGAATCCTACTGTTTCCAATACCAAAACACCTTAATTGTAGATATAGCAAATGTTGAATTATAAAAATTGAAATAGATAGCTACTAAATAATAATTATAGAAATACTCGTAAAACAACAATCATGAGATTATATTTTAGTCAAAGTGTCTTATTAAATTTAATATCTGCTTCTAAATCTATTGCGATAACAAAATAATACGTAGGTAGTTCATACTGACTCAAAATAATATTGAAACAGTTATCTAACACATGAACACCTATATGCCAATTTTACAATAATTATACCAGATAACAATGCAATCAACACATTAAGGGCTTGGTACCAAGAATGACGTCACAGTCATTCCCCACGGCATTAAGGTTCAAAATCGCGTGAACAATTGCATGGTAAAATGGTAAAAATAGCGTTTTTTCCATTTTTTGGGGTTAATTTTGCGTCTATCAAAAAACTTTTACGGTTATTGCCTAGATTTTAATGCGTATTATCAGTTTTTAAAAAAATACTCCGCGACTTTCGGGAAACGAGTTTCCGTCTTTCGGAAAAAGGATCAGAGGTATTTTTCACATTTTTTTTGAGAAATCTATACAAGATATAAAAAAACTTTTACGGTTATTCCCTAGATAAATGTTCAATGCATCTATTCTATTTTGTTCCAAAGCATATTTAGTAACAGTTGTCGAGATATAAGATCTCCCATTTTTAGAAATTTTTGAAATGTCGTTTTATGCATACTCTTAATGCTTGTGACGATTCGTTAGGTATTTAATGTTAGTAAGTTATCTAGTATTTGTCAACATGTAAAATCATTGTAATCGATAAATGAAAAATATTTTTTCATCTATTTGATAGTACGAGTGTAATTACAGTAATAACATCATTTGAACACATGTAATTTGAGATATTAGTTTAATTTTAAAAAGTATTTAGTTATTAAACTTAATTAATTAAATAGGTATATTCATATTATATAATACACGTAGGTACATAATATAAATATAACAAGAAATATCAGAGACTCGAAATATAATAATATACCTACTAAATATTCTAAATCTTGACACAGGTAGGTATCTAGATCTACAAGCCTTCTTTTAAATATTATTAAGCCTGGCCACACACGACCCGAAGTTCAGTTCCGGAATCGACCATTTTGCAAAAAAGTTCCGATCAAAACCTCTCTCTGACTTCAGCGTCACCCCGATTTTAAATTCAGAAAGAGGTTTTGGTCGGAACCTTTTTGCAAAACGGTCGATTCCGGAACTGAACTTCGGGACGTTTGTGGCCAGCCTTAGGGTTTGGTTCACATTAGGCTAGTAGTTTAGTCGAGTAGGTAGTGAATTAATAAAAATTCCAGATATACACTAAGATTCTATATGAGTGTATATCTGGTTTTGTCACAAATTCACTACCTATTCGACTAAACTACAAGCCTAGTATGAACAAGGCATAACAGACAGATGCGCACTAAAACTTTGCTCGATATAATATATACGTTATGTACCTACCAGGCGCGAAGCTACCTAAGAACACTATTCCCATTGAGTTTCCTTTTGGATAAAATGATAGTTATAATAGTGTCTAATCTGATGTAATCCAATAAGAAATGTTTGCCCCGGCTTACCTTCTGCAGAAATTCACTCTTCGCCACTGGTACCTACACCTACATATACCTTTTTTTTATAGTATTTCATTATGTAATATCGTGTATATAAATACACAGTAAGTAATACATAAAGGTTATTTATGTAATATTTTTATCTTTTGGAGTCGGCAAAAGATTCCTCTAGCAAAGGGAGTTGATGTGACAACTTGGTATGATGGATATAGTCGGTAGTCGGCTAGTTCAGACTCAAAGCTTGCTTATCTCACTGTCCAATATTATTTCAGTATGAATCATGTACCTAACATTAGCATAGACTATCTATTGGAACGGATCTTTTGGGTAGGGAAGCGCGCCCGATTCCGATTTAATGAAAAATATATTATAAAAAAATAAAATAATTAGTTAATTAGTTGTGGGCAATAAACCCTGGCGACGCCTCTGTTGCATGACTATGAAGAAGCGAACGCCTTACAACAATTCGATTCTCAACCAATAAGACGGGAGATATGATACAAGCGAGGAAGATACGAAGGCAGCCATTCTTTTCCGTGGACCGACGGAAGCGGTCAGTTTTTAAACGCTCTGGATTGAGCAGAGGGCTAAGCCCAGAATATATTTAAATAAATATTAAATCTCGAGGAAACGAGAAACTGGAGTTAATAGTCGGTTAATTGCCGATAACAGTATATTTTGTAACAAATAGAGTCAGTGAACCTTTAAACAATTTCAGCAAACAGTAAGGTGACATTTGCGTGAAGGTCGTGTCTAAAACCAATAAACTAAGAAGGAAGGAAGTATGAAACAATAGATAGACAATCCAATAATAACCTTGACGATGGACATCTAAGGAAGGACCCACAACATATCAGGTCGGATTCACTTTATTATTATTATAACGCCTTGCCAAGAAGAATGAGAGTGAATGTTGTCTACAATCAAGATACATCGTAAAAGTCATAAAGCGTCGATACCGGGAAATAGGTTTCATAGATACACGCGTGTATACATAGAATAGTATTTAATTTATAAAGCAGACTTATTATATGTACATAATTCATTGTAAAGCATGTTCCGATATTAATTATTAAAGTATCAAACTGTACCAATCGTGTTGTAATTTCTAGCCGCACCGCTGAGGGGTTTGGGCAAGGGAAGCACGCCTCCGACCGTCACGACCTGGATTCCGGGTTGGGGAAACGCGTGGGGTCTTGGCCAGGCCCCTCAACGGGATAAACCCCTGGAAGGTGGAAACCTACACCCTGAGGAAACTGTGAGTCTTATCTTTTCCTGTATTTCTCACTCCCAAGTCCAGCTGTAGGATTGGGTGGCCGTGGTGGTCTAACCCGGCCAAAGGAAACCTGTTCCACTATTTATCACACAATGTTTTCTATTTAGTATTTGGCACATTGATAACAAAATCGAACGTCATTCGTCTATTGAGGACTGTTATATTCCTAAAAGATAAATAATTTTATATGAAATACATGGGCAAATTGACTTCCAAAACGTAAAAACTTTAGGACATTGAAAAAGGGGGTGTAAACCTTTGACTTGTACCAAACCAAGTACTGCAAGAGTTTGTCGACATGAGAATATCGTATCTCAAGAATGGACGTGTTCTGAGTAAAAAGAATCGTAGAGTCGTGTGTATGATGAATAGCATGAATGTGAGGGAAACCCGAAGTGTGTGTAAGGATAGGAAAGTCTGGTGATCTGTTCTCTCTACCTGCCCCGCAAGGGATGTGGCGTAAGAGGTATAAAATAGAATAGAATACTGTATTATGCATATGCATCTCTATCGACAACTAACTCCAATATTTGAGCCACAATTTTATTTTAATTTTCTGAATCTCTATACAAGGAAAATAATCTTTGTAGGTATTTTGCGTTTTATTCACGATTTTATAAGTAAGTTCTTGTTTCACATAAAATTCTGATTTCCGTTTTAACTTTCGTTCTTTACTAAATTTAGACCACATTATTTCTACAGCCAAGGTGAATTGTGGCATTATTCTTACGAAATACTGAATATATAGTACAACCTCTACAAGATGACTCGCTTGCCGAGGAGGAAAGGATTAACACCGGACATTTAAACGAGATCATGAATAGTTCTTTCTCCGGCGGAGGTCAGGACAAATCCCGGAGATGTTTATTATACAGAGAGGTGTATGTAGGTAGACATCCACTTAGGAGTTGTCATGTATAAATATTTTGTTTTATGGTGAACAAAAAACGGTGGTAGATTATTATACCTTTATTTCCCATTGATTTGGTTGCTATATTTTGAAATATGCAGGTGCAGACATGGGTATTACGTAGACGTAAGGGATAATAATTGGATAATTTGCTAATGCTCAGTTTTCGCGAATTATCGCCTCAAGTGCGCTGAACTACCTTAAGACTAAAGCATTATTGACTAAAAATAATTATTGAGATATATCGTATGAGAACATTATTAGGCACTAATAAAGACTGTATGAAAATAAATTGTATGCAGAAAAACAATAACCTAGTACGTACAAATGATCATAGTCTTACAGAGAAGTATTTTTGATCTTGATTACCGCTATGCTCTTATTAGTCGTTCTTATAAGGAACAGAAGGAGATCTAGATGTAATGTGCACTGCGCCACTGCCTAAAACCTTTCTGAGTACAAAGTAGCGAAGCCTTGTGACCCCCTCTTGTATTTTCTTGATGAATGTTAGGAGAGTGTTGGAGCAGTGATGAATAGTTATTATTTTAATTATATATGAACGAATAAATAAATAAAATCTCTAGGTACTTATATTTATTTATTTATTTTAGAATATTTTCAGCAATGTTTACCTAGTTGTTTCTACCCACAAACTGACATACATTCTTCTCTTAATCCCTCTTTATTTATCCACCATCTCGGCATTAGGGATTAGCGTTATTTTTATATTCATACATCAGAAAATTGTCTACCAGTGCGTAAGAAAATATCTATAAGTACTACCATATCAACCCACCTATACCTACTCAGAATATAGCTGACCATAGAATAATTAATTCTATATAGTTACCGTTTCAGCAAGACGTGGAAATATTATAGTCAAAGATACAGAAGAATAATTATTGCCGCAACGTGGAGTTTTTTTTATACATAATAATGGGTCAATCCATCCAACAATTTCACGACGTCATTTTTTTACAACCCACGATAACCGTTAGCTCCAGTTTGTTATAAGGGTATGTTGTATTAGATATCAAAAGGATGCACTGCACAGAAAAAAGACATCCTCTGATAGAAATAATTTATATTGTGTAAGTAATAATAAAATATTCTCCATGCATTGAATCGTAGACCGTCAATAAATTTTCATCACTTACTATAATCTGTTGATACACAATTATATGTAAAACTATATGGCATCAGTATAAGCACACATAATGTGCAAATTGTTAAGTGGATCACATATAATCTCAACAATATCCCTATGGATGACACAATGTTTAACAAATTATTTGTTTAGATCGCATATATGTCAAATGTTAATAACTTTATACGATACAATATACCAGTCATATAAGTATCTTGATCATATAGTGAATGAGGGGGTATTAACGAGTAGTTGGAGTATTAGGCAAATAATCCCAAGATTTGATTTCATTCATAATATTTTGATATGTTTAAAATATCGTGTAATAGTTGGATTAATTGGATTACAAGAGATTTTTATGGATCAAAAATTAAATTACATATACGGAAGAGAGGATATTTATCTTGCACCTATTAATTTCAATGGCTATCCATTTAATTAAGAGGAATTTCTGGAAGCTCATGATAAAATTACAGGGCCAAGGTTATTGTTAAGCTTAATGCGTATAAAGATAACTGGTTTACGTGTATAAATGGAATCAGAATCTTGAACGCGAAGAAAGGTTCTGGATGAGGCAGCAAATAGGAAAAATTAAATATCTTAACCTGGAAACAGACGCAGGAGTTCAACAGAAACGGTTATTTATATTGTGAATTGACTTTCGACAAATGTCATATAGGGCTGAATAGATCAGGACTAAAGAGCTTTTAGTTCCCAAATTGTCTAAAATGCTGGTTACAATTACTTTATAGTCAGAGGATAAATGATTAAAAATTGACTAATACGAGATTAGCAATACTCAAAAGAGGAATCAAAAGAAGGAAGTAAATTTAGGATTATACCTGAAAAAGCATTTATACAGAATAAAATCTCGTTCTCGAAGCAAACAAATCAAGAAATAAGAAAAATAGAACTACGAGTATTAATCGACCTCCGTCCTCGATTGCAGAAGAAGCAGAGGGAGAAACTAAAATTAAAAGAAATAGAAACATATAGAAACCTAATAAATTAATGATGCTTATAAACAAGGAAGATACTCCAATAAAGAATTTCTTTAAATAAAAAGGAAGAAGTTGTAAAGAGTAGGGAAACAATATTTGTAAAACATATTTCTTATGGATATTTGTGACTTTTTTATTTTCTGTTTTGATCGTGTGATCATTGAGGAAATCCCACGGTCGTTACGGATAGTAGAGAGTATCAAGTGATCAGCACATAAGAAGAAGGTTTTATGTGGATTCAGAAACATAGTTGATGTTGATGATGTTGAGTTTAGTGACTTAATAATGCCTATTACCAACAACGTTACATGTGGAATAATTTTCTAACTGGGCAAAATGTTGATAAAAGTTTTAGTGAATGCTTTGTTTATTTTTTGGATTATTATTTTGACGGTGGACATATTCATTCGAGTTTGTTTATAGAAATTGTTGTTTGGAAAATAACCACTGTCGAGGGTAACCTCCAGTTGTGGATAGTGCGTTGATTGAATGGATGGAAATTTAGTTCTTAAAATTTGTATGCAGGATTTTTAGAGATCAAAAGATTGATTTATACATACCATCATCTGTTCCTTTCCGATCTCTCGGTCTACTTCTTGGTGTTGGTGGATATCCTAATTGATGAGGTGAGAGACCTGAATGATCTAGTGCACTAGAGTTACCCGATGTTCCCGAAGTACCTGACGTACCTGAGGTGCCTGATACTGACGTAAGGCTGCTATGTGCACTATCTCTGAAGTCCCCAGTCTCGGCCCAAACTGTAACAATAAAATGAACGAGTTGCAGCATTGCCAACAGAAAAGTATCTCTTAGGCTGGCCACAAACGTCCCGAAGTTCAGTTCCGGAATCGACCGTTTTGCAAAAAGGTTCCGACCAAAACCTCTTTCTGAATTTAAAATCGGGGTGACGCTGAATTCAGAGAGAGGTTTTGGTCGGAACTTTTTTGCAAAACGGTCGATTCCGGAACTGAACTTCGGGACGTGTGTGGCCAGGCTTATTGTTACTAAAAAAATATTTGGGTGAGAAATAATTGTCAAGTTATATTTCAGTGCTTCGTAGCCGGCGTTTTAGGTAACGTAATTTGTTGTTGTAATGCGGCCGCTTCACGCTCGGCATCCCTCCACAAGTTTTGTGTGAATGAGTAAAAGGACGTACGGACGAGGTGATTGTCTTGAACTGTATACGTAACCGACGCGACGGTTAACGCCTTTTTACTCATTCGCGCGGGACTCGTGGAAGGTCGGACAGCATGTGGATGAGGCATAAAATAATATTAAAATAAGCAATAAACAAAGAAAACTCAATAAAGATTACCCAAATAAAAATTACAAAGAATTTCAAAGTACTAGATTATTGTAATATATATGTACATCTGTTTTATTACGAAACTGTAAACATTCAAATTCGTGTAAAAATAATAATAATGTGAAAATACATAATTCAACCTTTATATCTTTGTCTCAGTAAACTTTTCAACTTGTAAGTTATTACTTGCAGACGTCTATAAAGTAATGAGGAAGTAGGTATAATAATATATCTATACCTATAGTGATATTATGTTACCCAGTTCAGTATATGTCCAAGTCCTCGGTTACATCCGTCAGCTGTTGTATGAGAGGATTAAATCTGTTTGGAATAGTTTTTGGTATGTCAGGGAGGATTATATGGTGAAGCTATATTCACCTAGCGAATGAGTTACGCATACGACACCACACTGTGGCATATTCAGAGTCATTTTACTGATCATTTGACTTTTGTAGGAGTAACCCACATGTAAAAATTATTTATTATACTATACAGATGAAAATAAAAACATACCTAGTATTTATCTACACTATTCACTTTTATGAACTTAATTTATAAAACACGCGAATTTATTTTAAAATATTTTTAACGCATTTCGTCATACATAACGAAATGTACACCTACGTAATGTTAAGATGAGGTGATTATTAATTTCATGTCTATTTTTTTGCAATAAAATTAGACTTGTCCAACTATATATTTATAGAATTTGAAAGTGTCAAATAAATCAATATCACTTAAATTTTAGTACTTGTGACGAAAAATGGTAATACAACAGTGAGTATGATGGACACCATCCTTGAATTAAGGGTTGAATAAAGAAAATTACTGTGCATATTTTAACACTATACTTCTTAAGTAAAAATATGCAGGTAACAATTTCCGTATTAACTGAAGCTCTGGCTCTGTACATAACCCAAGCATTCAAAGGAAAAAAAAAACTATGAAAACTAAATGATTGATTAAGATAGCCGCTTACCAGAATGATTCGATCATAAAAATGGATTCCTATGTGAATGAGTAATATTTTCCATTAACTTATTACAAGAATGTAAGATTTGAATAATGATAGTTCCTAATAGTTTTCCTCACATAAAATCTATAACCTTATGTGAGATTTATGAAGTTATAAATTATATTTGATGAATGTAATATAACAGTAATAAACTTGTAACGATGAGCAACATTAAAATTATAGTTTTTCTTTAACGATCGCGATGTTAAGAAACTAAAAAAACAATCTAATTATTCATGACAAATAGTATATTTTATGTTCAGTTGTCAACATATTAACACGTCGCTACTGTTCACAAATAAAACGATTAGTGACTTAGCCAGGGATGACAATTCATAAACTCATATTATATTAATATACCATTGATTAGATTATATTGTTGATCCATTCCTTATTAATTTGATGGTATGATTTACAACATCTCGTCCTACCGTAATTTAATTTAGTATTTTTATGATACATTTAAGACTTGCCAATTCTGCGTTAATCCTCTATTGATAACAACGAAACGAACAAATATTCATTTTACTTTTATTCCAATTTGTATTATTGTGACGTTAATTAAATTGGCTTTAGATCCTCCTGAACTCATTTATACTCTTCAAAGGAGTATTAAAAGTGGACCAATACATAATCGATCACATGTTTCTAAATACTAAGCAAAATTTCATAGGTACTTTTAATCTCATTTAGTGTCACAAGATGTTGGTCGACAGACATCGCTTACGGTAATAAACCGACTATTTGGAATTATGAATCCAATAAAGATTTTATTTATTTATTTATTTAAGACAGAATAGATTTAGACGATTTACCTACAAATTTATCTGTAACAAACTTACACGAGTACCAAAAAGTTAACGGCGTTAAATCTTTGGAGTTTATATTTGAAGGAGTTCGTTTGATGTAAACATTTTGTTCGATCTAAATTTATCGGAAATATGAATATTGTCTAGAATATTTTAAGACGTGAAAAAAATAGGGCAAAGGTCGTCCCTTAACGGTGAATCGCGAAGATTGAGTCGCGAGGGTGACACGGCATGAGTAATGTATCGGGCCGAACACTTGTTAACAAATTAGTCCCACAGCTATTCCTGGAAGGATCGTGACTGCATTCCCTAACGTTTAGTGACTGTCACATGGGACATTAATATCTTGGACGACTCGAGGTGAAGTCTTGAAGTAAATTCACTTCATAATTTAACAAGAAATATTATCATAAAAATATGCATGAAAAGTATACAACGGAACCCAATAGGAAAATACGTAAGTAAAAAATAATTGAGATTTCAGGCAGACTGCTTGTATTTTAGCCCCCGCTCATCTGAGCCTATAATTTTTGAATATCCGTGAAATCTGGATAAGTGAGTTTTACAAATTTGTTAGCAAGTACTGCCTCCACGTAAAAGGTGCAGGTTTGGTACATAATAATTATAATCATTGGAAAATTACTTGTTTAAATTTAAATTTTAAATTTTTAGCAATTTTGTAACATCTTTCGGTAATCTTAATTAAATTTGTTAACGAGCAACATTCTCAATCTAGGAATACGTAGCCTACTTTACACAGGATAATAATTTGGATAAGTATATGAACATGTTAAAATTAAAGTATTTAAATTGATTGAACGTAGTTTACCGATAATAGATTTATACTATGTGATGTATCGCCGAGTAAGATAATCCCTTGTAATTTAACGCCTAAATGCGTTGCGTTTTCATGTTTTACATTTTACTTCTTGCAATCGTAAAAAAACGAGTTAATTAAAAGAAAATACGTTGATAAATAGTTGTAGTGTATAAATTCTTTCAGAGAGTAATAAAATAGCAATAAAAATTATAATATATCTTGATGGGACGTAATTAATAGTTGGTATAATGTGCGATGAAGCATTTTATGTGAGAAAGTTTAATGCAAAAACAATAAACATACCAAGAATTTTCCATTATAATTGGGTTTGGGTACAACTCCTTAATGTTTAAAATGTATGCAACTTATTAACTTTCCAAATTATGTGATGGTCGTAAAATGTATATTATGTGTTTTTATAGCAAAAGTCATGCGCTGTAGATAAATAGGCTAAATAACTACGAAATCATGAATTTTCCTTCCAAATTCTGGATAATATAAAAAACCGGTGAGTTAATTCTCCAGTAATAAGAACCGTTTTACGAAAGAATCCTACTATTGAGTCCGTTAAATCTATATTATAATCTGTAAGTATACTTTGACAAAATAATCTGTTAACTGTTCTTGATATGATTTATGATTTAGCGTAAAGTTATTATGGATCTCCGAAACAAATTAGAGTTAATTGAGGCGTGAAGTGTATACGTCACATGGAGGAACGCCCACTATTCAACCTGGAACACGTGGTATTTCACAGATATTATGTAAAAATTGAAGAAGTACGAAAAATATTAGTTATATCTAGTACCTACAAAATATTAGAATGAAAGAAATCCTAACTACCTTTCAACTTTCCCGGTAAAAACGCAATTAGCTTGAACGACCATATGATTAGAAGAATATTGAGGACAGGTTGATTCTTATATATGTTACAGTTAAAGCGTTCAGTTAGTCAATGCATGCATTAACTAGTCAATGTATACACTAGCTAATGCGTTCAGTTAATGTGTTAACAAATGATCAAATTTACGCTTTGACTAGTCAGTGTATGCATTTACGTACGGCATTAAGTAAAAGCTTGCACAATGTTGACGAATATAAATTCACCTTGCCACCTTTGGTAATATTTTCACTACATCTAGCGATTAAGATGAAGTTTTATATTCTATATTATTTTGTTTTTACAATATCTGCTAGTTTGTTGATTCGGTCAGTAAAGTACAATTTGATGCAACTTGTTTATTCATCCAAAATATTTTTATAATCTACAAAACGTCATAAACACATCTTTTCAGATGTGTTTCTAGCGATATTTAAAATGTTTCTCTACTTTGCGTCATCCGCCGTCACTACTAGCAAGTGGCAACACTGATTTTGTTTATATGTTTATTATGTTGCTGTGGCAAGTAAAGTCTCGAGATATTGTTTAATTCTGCCTTTTTGGATTAGTTGAACTGTGTAAGTAATTATACTTATAATATAAATGTGTGTAATTTCATTGTGTGTGTGTTTTGTGTTAAAATAATGCAATGAATACAGAGTAAATATCGTTTGGGTTTGCACAATATACTAATTTCTTTGGACGTTTTGCGCGCGAAGGTTTCCGCCTTTGGTCGTTTATTACAAATGTGTGTTTGGTCGCTTTCTGCGATACCCTTACCAGATACTTTAACTATTTTACAGCGGTTCGCAACCAGTTGTTTCGTGAATATTGTTTAAAAAGTTGTTATTTGTATGTTAAATCGTTTTAAACAACTTTTAATTACGTTTTCTAGGTATATTCTTCTTTCTCTGCCTTATCAGGTGACTCCGACGTCTATGATCTTTTGTACGAAAAGCTCTGTACTGCGCTGCCCAGAGATAATCTTCCACCGTCTCATTCTAGGTAGGTAGGTATATCTCTGTTTTGAATTATACTCATATAATTATTTTTAATCGTGTATGTCTATTTGAAATTTTATTTTAGTTTTACAACAGCAAAATTTTCAGGGATAAATAAAATTGAATCCATTTTTTAGAAAAAAAAAATACAATGGACCAGATGGCAATGAATGAGAATTTTTACCAGTGTATATCGAGGAAACACTCAAAAAACAACAATTTCCACATCCCTTTGAAAAAATATGCATGTTTAGTTGAAGAAGTAAAAGCAGCAAAAAGTGCTCTTGTTAAAGAAAACAGACATTACTGGCTTCACAAACACCATGATGTAATAAGTAATAACTGTTAACTGTAAGGAAAAACTAATAAAAAGTAAATCGCCAAGAGTTTTTTTATTTAATTTATAATTTTACTTCTCTTGACCCATATTTTCCCAGCTACCCTCAAGAAGCAGCAATAAAACCTATACATTTACAAGTTACCACAAAAATTTGGTCTGAACGCTCCTAATTTTAAACATAAAGGACATGACTCGTTTTTCTGTAATAAAGTATATGCCATGGTGATATCAGCTCACCAGGACAAAAAGGTTTGTGAGCACTTCCACATTTTGTAATAGCCGTCTGCAGGGCTATTTGACACATGCACCTTTTTTCTAACAAGTGTTCATACTACATATTATTATTAATGTCCTTGGTTGACACATGGTTCACACTTTAACATATCCATGGCAGTCAATGCATGCATTGACTAGTGAATGTGTACACTCTCTAGTTAAAGTGTAAATGTTTATACGGAGTTTATACTTTGACTAAAATCACCAGTTAAAGCATACATTGACTAGTGAATGCATACATTAACGGGTGTGTAAGCTTTAACTGTAACATATACATATCACGTTATTTACTGATTTGAAAATTTCTTCGATTGATGTTAAATTACTATACATTTTTGTACTATAAGATTTTTTTACAATAAGACACCCGAATATTCTTCTTCTTCTTCTTCTTCCTCAGCCTTCCTCCCTCCACTGCTGGACGTAGGCCTCTTCCATTTTCTTCCACTCATCTCTGTTTCTCCCCCTCCGCATCCAGGTTCCTCCGGCTTGTTGGACTAGGTCATCAGACCACCTTTTGGGAGGTCTTCCGACGCTTCTCCTTTTGTTCCAGGGCCTCCACTGTAGGATTCTGGGTGCCCACCTAGTATCCTCTTCTCTCACCCGAATATTAACATTTTATAATTAATGATTTTATAATTGTTATTTACACACGCTATTTTACAAAATAAACATAAACGAAACGCGTTCTGCTATAATTAATTATGGGACATTGGGTGTTGAGATTGAACGACACCATTCGACTACTTATTGGTGCTTTATTCGAGCTTTTTCCTAGTCCCCGGACAGGAAAGCTTACTCCCAAGTGGTTGTTGGGAGAACTTTATGTAACACGTAAAGAAGAAATGCTAATAAATTCGAAGTGTTTTTATTCTAGTTTCTTATAGCATTTAACAACCAAGTAGCTAATTATGTAGATAAACGTCTAATTATACATACATACATTGAGCAGTAAAATATCCCTAGCATTATGTACAGTCCCTGGCCATATTATTAGACTAAATGTTTTTTACGAATGAAGTACTTTTACATTTAAACTTAGATATAATAGAAGAAACGATCATTCTTCGTGATATTTCACGGTTCGAAAATATTTTAGCATTCACGAGGGCCATTTACTTCAGCTTTTTTACATGGTGTAAGATCGCCTTTTTTACCCATTATGAAAATGTTCCAATTGATTTTTTAACCTAATAACTTAATAAAACTGCGCAAACAAATACACACACCACATAAAGCCACAGAAACACGTCCGTAACTGGTGCACACACGAAAGCGCCTGAAACGTTCGTGTATCAATTAGTTAACATTGTAATGCCATACGTTAAAAATATATATAAATAGGAGGTATATAACGAATACCTTATTAAAAATCTATTATATCTATGTTAGAATGTAACAGTACTCAAGAAAATGTGGAATGACCTTCCATTATCCATCAGCCTCGCACCAACTATTTCCACTTTCAAGAGTAGACTGAAGCAGCATTACCTTTCTATTTCAAATCCCACAACCCGACCCTCCTGAACCCAGCATCCCTCCCATACCCTATCCCATCCCATATACCATTTATGTAGACATTTATATATGTATAATATGTTTATCTATGTATGTATTTATGTTTTCAATTATTGTTAGGTTAGGTACCCCTTTGGTACTAAATTTATAATTAGTTATATCTAATTTTGGTTTCTGTCATGGGTTGGCTGGCAGAAATTGCCATTTGGCAATAAGCTCAACAAAGATTATTTTATTTTATTTTTAAAAACTCGTAAAAAAACATTGAACTATAGAAAACCTACAGTGCGTCTAATAATATGGCCAGGGACTGTAGGTAGACGACTGTATACTTATTATGCAATGTATAGGTTTGTTTATACACAGTATGCAGATTAGCATGTGAAATAATTTCGACCTGCATCATTAAAATGTCATTCCCGTTAGGGGCAATCGTAATTTCTCATCCATAAAATTTGGTTTAGAATTTCAGCCGTCGGTATCGGTTTTAGAACGGTAGATACCTACGAGTATCTAATAATATTATTATTGTGCAATATAAGGCTATAATGTTACGGAAACCCCTGGACTAGTTACAACACAACAATATGCTGACACTAATGCCGACCAGACATATTGGCGGCGATATGCACTCTAACTCTGGATGTCATTTTCCCATAACGTTCAGGGTGCATACTGCATACCAAACTGAATGGCAAACACACCCACACCACCATCACATGATATTAGGCATTATTTGGTCACATGTTTAGCTGTTTAGAATACCCGTGGAACTTTTGCATTGACCATCAGGTATTTACATTATATCGTATGATAGCATCAGGGATTAATCAATTAAATATACCTAGACCTATACCCGTTACACATTGTCTGTATTCTCTCAAACGCCAGTAATAATGTTCCATATCATAGGTATGAGTAAAAGGATTTTCAACAACAGTTTTATAACAATATGATGGTGGAACCTCTCTCTTTGACAAAAAAACACTTATGCTGGATTTCACCAACTTTGTAGGTGAAGAATAGCTGAGATAGGAGCAATGTAGCACAAATTTTGTGTGAAAATTGTGATAAGTGGGTCCTATCTCCGCCATTCCTCAACTAAGAAGTTGGTGAAATCCAGCATAAGTCTGCCACGATATGGTTATGGGTGCATGTGACCAGGTAGACCAGATTCTCAAGGACGGACGTGTTCTAAGTAAAAGGAATCGTAAAGTGCGTATGCATGAATGTGACGGAAGCACGAAGTGTGTAAGGATAGGAAGGTCTGGCGATCTGCTCTCTCTGCCTACCCCGCCAAAGATGTGGCGTGATGGGATAGAATAGAATAGATAGATGAAATGAATTTTTCGTATTTTTTAAAAATTATTTATCATTTCCCCCACAATCTGTACCTACAACGAGTGGTTTTATTGTACAGTAAGATCAGAATTTGTTATGAAGAAGAATCCCAATTTCTTCTACTGTATCAGTACGATTATCTAATATAAGTAGGATACCAAACGATGAATATGGTCATCGCCACCTTGACATTTCTCTCATACGGTACGTAATAGACTTCTTATTTTAAAACTGAGCTGCTACAAATATATTAGAGACATGTCACCGCATATAAACTGCAAACAAAACCTTAAAATATCCAATGTAGGAAGTAGGTACAATGACATCGTGTGCGAGATGCATTATTTTAATGCCCTCCCTGCAAATATTTCATAGACGCAACGAATATTTTTACCGACACTATTTCGTTCTGAAAGAAGTGCTGTAATATTTCACAATTAGGGAATCCAATCCCGCATCAAAATCGCGATCCCGCAAGCCTGCGGGATTGAGGTCATCAATCCCGCGGATCCCGCGGGATTTGCGGGATTGCGGGATCACTCGATTATAATAGAAAACTAGATATTTCCGCGGTACGAGATAAGGAAAAAAACCCTTCTTTTAGTCATACCTTGATAATAGATGCCATCTATCAGAAATTAACAATGTCAGGTCTATAACAGTTTCAGCATTTAGATTTACAGTACTACAGGGGTCAATACTGGGCCCATTAATATAATAATCCAGGGAAATTAAACTCAATGCAGCTCCTCGGTTGAAAGTTGTGGGGTATTCTGGATTTCTTTCATTCTATGTGTATTTTGGGGTGCCTGTCTGAATCCGAGGTTTGCCAACAAAATTTCGTGACGGAACATGGCAAAAAATAGGGTAAATGGCGAAAATTTGCATTTTCTGACGAATTCTGGATTTGAACATAAAAAATATCGCCTTTTTGTAGGTTTTTTTTAGCAGAATGAAAGTTAATAAAATTTCCTACAAATGAGGCATATAAATTTTTTCTCTAAAATAAAAAGCAGCGGAGCTGTCAAGCTCTAAAAACTGGCCAAATTATCATAATTTGTCTAAATAGAAAAAACTGTCCTAAAATGTTGTTAAGCTTAGTACTCACATCTATAAGGAACCCTTTTGAACAAAATATAGTTAAATAATCTTTTAGGTTTATAATTTGTTTTACAAAAACTAGAATATATATACGTAATTCTTAAAGTGTGAACCAATCTTTAAACATCTCCAGCCTAAACAATTCACTATATTTTTAAATAAAATTTCTCCTGCAAACTTTCTGCATATTTTCTGATTCCAACGAGGTATAATATGTCTCATAAATCTGAAGAATAGTTGTCAAAATTTGGTGATAAATCTGACAAGGTGACCTATTTTCCATACATTTTCCATTCTTACAATTTAAAATAACAAGAAAATTTGGTCAGTTTTTAGAGCTTGACAGCTCTGCTGCTATTTATTTTAGAGAACAAAATTATATGCCACATTTGTAGGAAATTTTATTAACTTTCATTCTGCTAAAAAGATAACCTACAAAAAGTCGATAATTTTTATGTTCAAATCTGGAATTCTTCAGAAAATGGAAATCTCCGCCATTTTTCTAATTTTTCGCCATGTTTCGTCACGATATTTTGTTGGCAAACCTGAAAAACAGACCACCCCACAACTATCGATCGAGAAATCTAAAGGCACCGTATTATAAATGATCTGCCTAACAGTGTTGATAAGCATGATTTTATTGTAATGTTTGCGGTTGATACATCCCTTTTACTAAAAGACAATATTCCAAATAAAAAGGATGCCTCGATGAAGACCTTGAAATTGAACGGGGTGAAAAAATGAACGGGGCGAGAGGGTGGTTAAGCGACAACGGTCTTGAATTAAATATGACGAAGACCGGTGATATTCACTTCTCTGGTAAGTGACCGTTGGGAGTGGTTCCAGTGATGGACACACTTTCTAGTCCATTTTTTGAACCAGTTAACTAAAACAAGTTTCTTGGATTAACAATAGACCGAACGCTTCAGTGGTCTCTGCACATTGAAGTACTTTGAAGGAAGTTAAATCCGGCTATATTTGCTATAAAAAATACGCTCACCTGTGGACTTGATGCTGCAAAGTCTGTACATTTTACTTATACTTCCACAGCATTATGGGGGAGCAGCAGACGCGTATTTTTATATTGCAGAAACGAGCAGTGAGGACCACGCTGGGCATGAATCCCGGAGATTCCTGTCGAGGAACTTCTCACCAGTGCCAGTGCTCACCATGCCTAGCATCTTCATATTAGAGTGTTTATACATAATACTCCCCTGAACTCAGAGTACCACAACTCAAAGGTCAAAAGAAGACATAAGACCTTTAAGGCACAGACTAGCGAAGATGTCTGAAAGCTTTGTGTGTCTCGGTGTGCGGATGCTAAACGTGCTCCCCGAAGAGTTCAAATCGCTGGATCCAAATTACCCACCTCGTTGGTAAAGTATTTTACTCAATTGACGAAATGTTAAAACGATTGATCTTTACATTCTGATTGGCATTGATCTGATAGCATTGGATTAGGAATGGTACCTCCGAGCTTTCTAACTTTATGTCTTGTTAGTGATGATGCGAGTTTGTTCATTTTTTTTGTTTACGATATGAATTGTAGTAATGTATGTATTGATAATTGTAAAAACTAACGACAGGTGCCCGGATGGGCCTACAAACGATGGAAAACAATAAACTTTTTGAATCCCGCAAACATGCGGGATCTCGCATGACTAATCCCTCGTTTTGAATCCCGCAAAAAAAGGCGCGGATCCAGCATTTGCGGGATCCCGCGTTTGCGGGATTGGATTCCCTATTCACAATACTACACGAGACATTTCTGATTATAATAAAGTGGCGTTCGTTTAGTGTAGATGTATGTGGGTTGTAGGTATTCTATAGTATTTGTACCTTACTATATGTAGGCATGCGTAGTGGAGGTTTCTTCCCTCTCACAAGTTGGGTAAATATGAGTGTTATTTATACAATAGGTATAAGTACCAAATAACCAACCCACAAGCATACGCTTCTTATTATACTCAGAAGATATGTAGTACGCAATATTATGTTAATGGACAGAGGAGATTAGATACATACGAGAGATATATCTAGGAGCCATAACGTTATACAAGTCAAATAAAAAGGTCCTTCGATATAATAATAATCGTACATTATTATTAGCGTCACTGCATTACTTTGTGAGAAGAAAAATATAAGGAAAAGAATCTTTTTGTTTATTTATTGAGCCCTTATCATATAATTCGTGCGATTTACTATGCAACCAGATATCAGCTATCCTCTTATTTCTAACGTATCTACAAATTCTTCCTAATTATTTCTAGATTTAAGTGCTCTTATTAATTACTAGCCGATAAACAGAAGCGTTGTAACGGTGGTCTGACGACACTGACCAACAAGCCGGTAACCTGGATGCGAAAGGGGAATAACAGAGACAAGTGGAAGGGGATGGAAGAGGTCTACATCCAGCAGTGGAGTGGAGGCCAAAGAAAAAGAAGAAGTTTAATTAATTAATATATAAAGACTGGAATTAGGCATTGGATGTGTTAAATAATTAAGTTGGAAGCTCGTACTCAGGTGCATATTTTACTCAGTAATTGCACTCATATTATGCGCAAGGTAACAATATGAGTATTTGTAGGAGAGAAATGTTACTTGTGATAATTCATATGGAGAGTTGTTTGCGTGTGTAGAGTGTGCTATGTTGTGTTGTATGTACGTAGTACGTACAGTACACACACTCTACATCTGGGATGATTATGATTGTTGTATAATAGTTACATAAAGGGCACGCGCGTAACTTGCTTTTGTTTGTCAAACAATACCTACAAACAAACTAAGGTATAACTACATTATCATCCAACCTACATATGCAGAGCAGAGATAGTATGCCATGCACTGAGATATTTACCTACTATCATATCTGACAGGTAAGTACCAACAAAGGTACGAGTACACAATAACACAACAAATACAAAATAATAACGTCCTAGATATACAAATTCATAAAACTTTTATGACTGTAAAATGTTTTAGTGTTTCGTTAGATAATAACAATATGTAGAATAGGTCAGGAATTTTGATATTTACAAATCTAAGAATATGTTATTTAATACTACTTCGCCCAAGTACCTTAGGAGATTCCCTTGGCTTCTATATAAGGAATACTCAAATATAGGTACTCATTTAGTTAAGTGTTTTTAAAATCGTTAAAGATTTTACTGGAAATTTTAACTTTTGTTCACAAACGAAAAAGGGTGTGTGTATTTGAATTTTTTTGTTGGAAGCTTGGTTATGTAAGAGGTTGCTCATGTGTCAAGATAAAACTATGAAAACATTGGCATGTTATCCTATGTTTTCAATTGATACGAGCACTCTCAAAGTTTCCCAATACTATGATTCAATTCAAAGTCTTTCAAACATTGATCCATTCATCCAGACGGTTATGTCTCTCCTTAGAGGATTATAATCCTTGACAAAATTTCACCTGATCTTAATAATACAGTAATGTTTACAGAAGACATTGTAAGGTTTAAAATTCACGTTGGTTATATGGTTTACCTACTATAACAATTATTATTGTAACTTTTTAATTAGTACGTCAACTTCAAGGATGTCTCGAGGTTAATGGAAAATTTATAATCTTCAATTACATTTTGCTGTCGTATTAATTAAATCTAATTAAAAAAATGAGAATAATTAATTATGTAATTTGTTTGATTTCCGTCACATGTCTCTCTAAGTAACAATGTGTAAATATTATAAGAGAATTATTATCCATTCTGAATGTCACATTAAATAATATGCGCAGAGAGAATGAGTCCGATTTTTACACAAATTGCATTTACTGGTTAACCCATGTAGGTACTCAGGTACTGGAAACGTCGATCAAGTTAATCTCCACACGGTTCATCCGAAAAACCAAGAAACAATCAATGCAAGTCGCACACCGTGAATATCTTCAACATTTACTGGTTAACTCATTGTTGGATTGTACAGTGATGGCCTAGTAACCAATTAGTAAAATGCTTACAGACACTACGATTCATACATTTTTCTGGCTCGTCTTTTATCTAATACGACTGAGCTTCAGATTTAAACTAACCCATTCATAATCGAGTGATTGAGTGGAGATATGCATTATGCCTCATCCACATGCTGTCCGTCCTTCCACGAGTCCCGCGCGAATGAGTAAAAAGGCGTTAACCGTCGGTTACGTATACAGTTCAAGACAATCACCTCGTCCGTACGTCCTTTTACTCATTCACACAAAACTCGTGGAGGGATGCCGAGCGTGAAGCGGCCGCATTAGGATTTCTTGAATTTAAATATTAGGTATATTTTATACAAATGACTTATTGACTAAGTATATCAACTGTCAATGAAATAATTATTTTATTGAAAGTAGATTACTGTTAATAGTGTTAAATGACAAGCAATTTGAACCTTCGAAATATTCGACCTACTCGTATGAAGAGTGCATTCTGTTATCTGGTGCAGTAAACACGTACCTACATATAGGTATGACACAGCCAGAGTCCGTTGTTAGGTAAACTGTGAGGTTAGTTTTATGTAGTTACCTGATGTTGTTATTATGATAAAGAGAAGGTACCAGTTATAAATTATATTCTTCTTATCGTGCTATAGTGTTTGCGTGACGTCTCACAGCGTCATGATCTTATACAAGTTACCAAGTACTTAACCAACAATATTTCTTGTTTTACAGAACTCTCACAACTATTAAAAATGCGGCTCACTATTTGTATTATTTACAATTCGTAACGACCTGGGTTCAAATCCTAGTGCAGACGAAGTATTCCACGTGTTTAACATAATACATAAACTGTAGAGATATAGAATACTCGTATTTTACAGTACAGAGAAAGGAGAAAATTTTACTAAGCATGACTGGGTTTATCTACAACGTAGTTACCATTTTAACAATTATGTAGCCTCTCAACTAACGAACAGTGTAAGATGGGCATGCTGGACTTACGACCAGACATCGGTTGGTTTAGGTGATCACTTTACTCTCGAGAAACGTTCACCTTTCAGCCCCTAACACATATGTGTGTATTCTTACACCTTTTTAAAGTAGGTATATTGTACACAAGTAATTACATAAAGAAAAAGAAAGGAATAATTTTGAACTGCAGAATTACACTGTAGGTTTGAGTACACTGTCCCAGTGGAAATAATTTCTGGATGTAATACGTCTGACCTCATGGATAAAAATTATACCTGCTTACTAAACAAAACCGTTACAAATCTGTTAAACGTAATTACATGTGTTCGCAAAGGTATTCCTTTCAGGAGGAAAAATAATATGCAATATCCAAAAATGTACGCAATGGCATGTTTTTTAGTACAACTAGAAAGCTTGATTTCTACGTGGACGTGTAAACAATAGCAATACCTATGTTTATACGCGTACTTTGCGCATGTGTGTAAATAAATGGCATGTGAATACCTAGTGAAATGATATACATATTTACATTGGTTGTTAATTTAAAGCGTATTTTATTGAAACGTTCAAAACGGGAATAAAAAAATATTAGCAAAAAGTCGCTTGGATTTTCCATTTTATAACACTTTGGAAAACATTGTCATCGATAACTCACGATTTCCAGATCAGTGATTCTCAATCGATACACAATAATACACCACAGTATTTATGTTGTGGCAGTAAATACAATGTATGGAGCTTTTTAATATTTACTTATAATAGGTCACACAGCTGTCATCTCGATCACTGATAGTATGAACACCATGGATATATGTAGTAATAATTTTGCTTCTGTCACATTTGTGTAATTCATCATTCACACTCTACGATTCATTTTACTCAAAACGCGCCCGTCCTAGGGTATTTGGACTACCACGTTTCCTCACAGAACCTTTTTCACCCGTGATTTATATTTTCTCACTCAACATGTTTTTAGGTTAGTATATGTACAAGTACATAGCCGCTGTGAGGGGAAAAAACTGGCTGCAAGCAGCAAACAGCAGAAAGGAATGGAGGAATATGGAAGAGGCCTATATCCAGCGGTGGAGGACAGAGGGCTGAAGAAAAAGATATGTATTTTCTTAATGTTCAACATAATGCACCACGAGATCACTTGTAGATGAATAAATGTACAGAATGAAGAATAGAAAAGAATACAATGTATAGGTTGTGGATATAGATTGCATGAATGATTACATTAGATAACTATGTATCATACGGAGTATTTCGTAGGACAATAAAATGTTACATCTCCATAGATTTTATTAGTATTGAAGATAGAGGTAGAAGAGTGTGGAATAGCGTTGACTATAGTACAGTTGTGTGGCACTTCAGGGCGATATGAGCCGTGGGATACCAACACATGCTCTACCAATCAATTCGTATTAACCGCGTACCACTGAATAATATGCGAGTCTATCATATCATTATATAATACATACAATAGATTCATATTCTACATAATATAAAGGCAGACATTTACTTGTACATAAGATACTATTGTCCTTAATTTAAAGTATGCATACTGTAGATATAGGTAATGTTTCTCCTACTTAACCAACTTCATGAGGAAACACAGGTAGGTCACAATAACTCCTTGTCAATCGTGAAGAATATTGTGATATATCATATCTTTCAACGTCGTTTTCTAGTTTAAAAATCATGATTGCATCAATTTTAAAACGCACATAAGGTGCGAGATTCAAGATTGAATAGGGCGTGAACAAATGATTGATTTGGGATTGGCCTGGTCCACTCGTACACGAGTAAATAGGCACAATGGATTAGAATCCTACCCAGATGCTTGGAGTATAAAATATTTCTAGATAGCTTTCACAACAAGTACAAGTTTTTGGATAGGTATTGTATAAAAGAAATTAACTATAATCTAATTCCAGCACACCTTTTATACGAATTCTTAATGAAGCACTTAGATAGGTTTGTTAGATTCTATAATGTTTCCCAGATGCAATAGAACTGAATTGAATCCATTTAGTGAATATCATATTACATAATAGAACTAGTATTATAGTTAGAAGTTTTTAAAAAAGAAACTTTTATTACATTACTTAACCCAGACTTCATTACATATGTTATCTGTTCTGTTGTTATATTTTCAATTATTACCTCTTATGAAGTGGAATGTAATTCAAGTGCCTTTGGTCCGTTTTGTTTAAATATTCGCTTATTTTTATAATAAGTTGGTGAGTTAATAAAATAATAAATGTGTCTACGTAAAGAGAAAAAAACTAATTTAAACGATGCATCATCATTAAATGGCAGTTCTACCATTATTTCACTTCCCCCTAACCCACAACGTGGTCTTGAATACAAAATGTATGAATAAGAATTCATAAAGGCGTAAAAACATGATGAATAGAATATAACACTTACAATGAGGTGTAAGGGAGCGTAGGTGGTGTAACTACGTACAAGGAAATACATCATACAAAAGGTAGTGACATAAATTTTAGGAAGAACATAGACCTCTTCGTTTATTCTGCACTCCTAATTCAATAGTACCCTGCTAGAAGCCATTAATTATTTCCACAACATTTAAATAATCATTTTAAAGAGGCCATCCCACGACGTGCTTTCACAGCCTGTCATAAATATTATATTATTATTATACATTACATTACATATTCATAACTATGTTTTTATTCTAGACTTCATTCTAACGTACTTACACTGTATTGTGTATGAAGATATTATTGTATTCATACAAATATTTTGATAAACATACGAGGTTATGAACTGAGTTCACACATATTTATTATTTGACACTTTTAAAAGAATATTATACTAGTAATACTAACACGTTAATAATTTACTTCTCACCATTTAGTTTCTTTTTGTTTTAAATTTTGAATAATGATTTTAAACTCTTTAGGTGACAAAAGGAGGTTCTATTTTAAAGAACATGTTGTAAAAATATTGTCATTATGTTGGGATAATGGAGAAGAGAGTATTATATTATTCTTCTAATAATGACGTATTAATTCATATATGACAGCTTCACTAATCTCAAGACTTGTTAACTGTCTTGTTACAAATACATCATTCAAATTGATTAATGGTTTTATTTATTGAGTATTGGCAATACTTCGAGTCAGCTGACATAATTACTTCAAGAAATTTTGTTTGAGAAGTTTTCCGCAATTCCGCTGATGATGAAAATAATAATTTTTAAAAAGACTGCATTTTACAATAAATTACAAGGTAAGTAAGCACTTTCTCACAAAGCATAGGAAGGCAATAAGGTCAAAAAGAAATTATCATACAACATAAGAGGTGGCGATTTAATCAATCATTTTACTGCTTATGACGATCCTACGAGTATATGGTGATTTATACTCAGAAAAATGTAAGATGTCCTCGGGGCGATTTTATCGCTAAACGATGATGATGATTATTATTATTATGTACACCAGGTAGACTTTTTCATACTTTTCTAGCATCCTATCCCGTTGTTTGTATCTTTCCGTAGCTATGGTGTTTGCTTTTCTTGGTTAGGAATCCATTTCATACTATATACGAGTATGTACGAGTATAGTATTCCTAGTTGAATATTTTAATCAATTTGCCTTAAAAAACTTTACACCGGTAAACAAATCTATCTACAGAATACAAAAAAAAGAAATATGATTTGAAATAAGTCCAATGATATCGAATGGGGAAAATGGAGAGAGACAAAATATATAAGAAATGAAGGAAAAGAAAGAGAAATGACTCACGAAAGGTCGATCAGACTCGCTGGAGGCTTCAGTATAAAATCCTCCGTAAGCCGCAACTTCCTTTAGGATTTTAGGAAGTCATTTATCAGATGTGTGTTATGTGTCCTTTGACTGAACAATTTTTTTTCCATACTGTCAAGGTTTTCAGAGTTATAAATAGATAAACAGACTCACGTATTAATTTTGGTATATTAATTTGTTGGTGACAAATCCCATATAAGAAATATTTCAGATTGATTAAATAGTATGAATGAATGAGTAAAATAATTTTTTGGGATAAAATGGATTTATGTTACGTAAATTACTTACTTTTATAATATATTGTTATGTACTTATATGTATTGTATATTTTGACTTACGCAAACACATTGTTCATAAATTTATCTGAAAACACAGTGATATCATAAGCAATAATTTACTGACAAATGTCTTCTGAGAGCCACACAAAGATAATATGAGACAGCATTTTATTTACCACATGGGACCGCCAAAACATGTCAAAAATAAAATAAATTGACACCAACGAACCCCAAAACAAATAATGAAAGCATTTCTATCTCTTAATGTAGGGAAAGGGGTTGACCACAACCAATTTGCCTTTGCAAATTATCTGAAGGAACACGAGGGGGATGAAATTGGTCCCATATGTGTAGCTAACATGTGGTTACAATAACTAGTTATATTCTTACACGTTCATATTATTTGTAGCCACCTACCAGTGTAGGTATATCATGTTAGAGTATTTTACTGTGATTTGATCTGAGAAGGAATCGGATGTAGGTAACCTGAAAATAACACCTGGGAGTAAAAAAACCCCTGTAATAAGTGGAGACAAATTCAATCATTTTATTAAGTATGGGACGTATTATTTTACACCTTTATGGAAAAATTTAAAACGCGAATTAACGTAATGAAATGGTAAATAATTTGAACTAATATTTGCATTGTAACATGAAAATAATTTGATTAGGTACTTCGATAATCAAAGATTGTAACTTATATTATAGATACGTGTATTTCATTAAGTAGGTAAGTACTTAATCAATTGATTAATTAAATTAATTGCTGATGAACTGGATCCAGAGATTACTGTTGTGTCACAATATTTTGCAAGAACGATTTTATAAAGGGGAGGATTATTAAGAAATAATAAGTAAAGTATTACATCACAATCATTCAGTTCCTCCCCAGAGAGGCGGGGTTGTTTTACAACATCAGTATCATCATCATAGTAGCACGAACATGAAAACATTTCAAATCTCAAAGGGGTATTTTGTGGAGAATTATTGGTGCACTAAGCATTTTTATGCTTTTTTTCTAATAGAAAGACCTTATTTATTTAACACCAAGTTTTTTTATATTTTAAAAAGTCGATGTTATTATTTTTATTATAATAATTTGTAGTTCTATAGGCATTGTATAATACCTATAACAAACTATTTATGATAATAGATATAAATGGCGAAGGGTGGATTTCTGCAGAAGGGAAGCCAGGGCTAACATTTTTTATTGGATTACGTCAGATTATACACTATTATACCTATCATTTTTCCCAAAAGGTAACTCGATTGGAATCGTGTTCTCAGGTAGCTTCGCGCCTGACATATATAACTTATGAATGCTTCAGCTTCTGGAATATTTTTTCAAACGAAATGTAGTACAGCAGTGTAATCTTAATCTCTGTGGTGGAGCATCTTTTTAAAAAAACAAGCCATCGTAGCTGATACAATTTAATCAGGACAATAATGATTTATATGATTATTTTTGGGCCAGTTACCCATACATATTATGGTCGTTTCCGAGGCCGTCGCCATATTGTTCATGGAGGCCGGGCCCAACTGACATTTGACGATAATTACACCATCAAAATTGTATGGGAAAAAATATTCCGTAGTTCAAGTGTTTGTCACCGAGACAAGGTGTTTGTCACCGATACAAGGTGACGTCACCACTCATGGAATTCGAGGATGTAGGCTTGTACTCTACTATCGCAGGCTTCGTCGTTTCTATTACCATCGATAAGCGCTGTAATGAGTATGATGTATTCGACGTACTCATATATGTTATCATTAGGAAGGAGTAGAGTGCACATCTATTTTGACATTAAAGTCCAAAATTTTGTACCTTTCTAACTTCAACGTACGAAAAGTACATAAATGAAATATAATGTTGCAAACGCATTATACATGATTTATATATTACATACCGAGAGGTAGATTCACAATGATAGGTTTACACTGGGTGTATCATTATGTTACAATACATTATTTTTGTTTCAAAAACTATGTGTGCAAACATTGTATTCAGGGCGTATCACAAATTATGCTCATACAAATAATAGAGAGCGGGGGTAGTCAACCTTTTAAAATTGTACCGAAATAAAATGACCATATACCGACGAGGTATATAGTAATTTCTATATAGGTATCTTACATTAAATTTGTAGTATTTGCTTTGATTCATTATAATCTTTTGTTCCAACACAAAATGTAAATAATGAAAACCGCAATAGTAAATTTGTTACCAGTGTACATAACTTACAGTTATTTAAGTAATGCCTAGTAAATGCGACGGGAAAAAAGCATGAATATAGTTAAAATATATGTACCTATGTAATTAAATACAAGAATCTCTGAGTGATATTAAGAATTTGAATGTTTTAGTAAGACAAATTCAAAGTCGCGGTAGAATTTTCTGTAACTGAGACTGCGTTTTTAAACATTTGTTTCATTACGATAATAACATGGATTTTATGTGCGATTGCATATTTCATACAAATTGTGTTGGACCTCTGGATTATTTGTCATCAGGACAGTGACTAAAAAAATAACATAAAAATGACAATAAATCATTAAACTGCCCCTTTTGTTGTTTGAAAATAAAAGTAGTAAATGCACCTAGTGTTTGATATTGGGTATAGATGTTTCATAGAGTATCTCGGGTACATTGTTGTACCCTTGTGCATGTTTATTTATTATTGTTGTGGATGCACATTGCACACTGTATACTGTATAGAGGTAACTAAACTACATAGTAATGTATGGTGTAGTATAAAGATAAATACTGTCATTGTGGCTAACGGATATTTCTAATACAAACACTATTAGAATGATACATTATTTTTGTCCTTTATACATAATACTATGTATTATTTTGATTTGTGTAATGACAAATAATAACGCTTGATCATAAAAGATTTATCTGAAATGATAAACTGTTTCATTTTTATGAATGATTTTATTGATACATAGGAAATCCATAAATTCGATATTGTACATATAGTATTCAGCTGTATATAATGGCCTCGGGTTCAAATCTCGACACTCACGATGCATTCTGCACTTCACAACACAAGCTTCAGGTTCAGGAAAGTATTTGGGTTTTAGTATACCAGCTCAGATCCTTTTTTTTAAAATAGTAGATATATTACAGGCCATTATATAAATCAACTTATTTTTAATGCCAAGATTAGAAAATGAAGGTCTGCAACTTGAAAGGAATTCTAAAAATCATCGTTAGGTAGGACTTGATTAGTATATCAAATATTGATGTACTAATCGAAATACAACGTTTCAGAAAAATCTAGTTCGTCGACACTTTCACACCGAATATGTCTAGTCTAGTTTTGTGCTCATTAGTCTGGCAATAGAGATGTACGAGTATACATACATGTAACATCGGTAAACGAAGTCATTTAAAACCTACTCGTAAGTGGTGAGAGATTACCATGGTTATTTTTTTTTTTTTTGTGTAGCGTCCTCGAGGTGCTCCGGCACAAAGACGGCGCTATAGAAATATTCCAATTATTATTATTATGTATGAAATTTCGACTTAAGAGTATGTATAACGACATTTCGAAAATTTCTTAAAACGGGAGACCTCCTTTCTAGACAACCGTTACTAAATATGCTTTGGAACAAAATAGGGTAGATACATTGAACCTTTATCTAGGGAATAACCGTAAAAGATTTTTTATATCTTGTATAGATTTCTCAAAAAAAATTTGAAAAACACCTCTGTTCTTTTTTCCGAAAGACGGAAACACGTTTCCCGAAAGTCGCGGATTATTTTTTTTTCTTGTACTGATAATAGGTATGCATTAAAATCTAGGGAATAACCGTAAAAGTTTTTTGATAGACACAAAATTAACCCCAAAAAATGGAAAAAACGCTATTTTTACCATTTTATCATGCGATTGTCACGCGACTTTGAGCTTTAATGCCGTAGGAAAAGACTGTGAAGTCATTCTTGGTGCCAAGCCCTTAAATTAATTGAACAATTGTTATGAAAATATAAATTTAATATCAACTGATTATTCAGGAGTAATTAGTAAACTAATTTATTAGACATTTATTTGTGTGTGGGCTGCATACAGTAATGAATAAAATATCTGGAGACTGGAGAAGGGAATACAGTGGCGGACAGTGATTGATCAAATTAATTGGAAAAATTTGCTGACAGATGTGCACCTCATCAATATTTCATTGCACACACCAGACAGGGGGAAGGGGTTAAGTAAGTCAAAATGACAATAAATGTTTGTACTGCAGTATAATGTGATTGTACCCAGTGGCCAAACTATTATCCCTACACCTACATGGGGATAGTATAAGAAATTCATCACTGTGGACTGTATGGTGATGGTGCAATATGAGAGTTTACAAAACTGCACTCTTCTCTTTTTACTAAATTACTTTTCTCTTGCAAGAGTCTGTCCTTTGCAGAATTATCTAAACATAGATTTTTAAATGATTTTATGCAATACATCAATAGATGTTCTTGTCTACTTACGAGAAGATAAGATCTCATCGAGACATATTATTATATTAAGTAGGTACCAGCAGCAAAAAGTGGATTTCTGCAGAAGGAAAGCCGGGGCTAACATTTATTATTGGATTACGTCAGATTAGACACTACTATACCTATCATTTTATCCAAAAGGTAACTAGATGGAAATTGTATTCTTAGGTAGCTTCTCGCCTGGTAGGTACTTCTAACTTTTCAAACTTAAAGTTTTTTTTCCATTTTGTACAATATACTAAGAGTTACCATTTTTTTAAATATTGATTATTATTTCTGCATTTGTCGCTACTTTATATAGGTACATAAACGAAATATGTAAATCTTAACATTCAGAACTAAAACGGCTATTAATCGGAGTTGCACCACCCATAAGGGATTAGGAGAACATATGTGAATACAAGGAGATACAAATGTAATGTAATGTCTAAATGGGCAATAATAAAACTAGAATGTTATATACCTACCTACATGTCACATTAATAAAATGATACTGTATAAAAAAGGAAGAAGAGACCGCTTGCAAGGGGCTTTCAGGGGGCGGGGCTGTAATAAATTTTGACAAAGTGTCCGTAAAGCAAACATCACGCCTTGTGATCCCGCGCCTTCTGTTCAGCTCATTCAAGCAGATGGTCTCTGTGATAAGGATGTTGTATTTTTATAATGCAATGGGTATTTCAAAGTCTGAAAACGTATCAGCCATTACATAATAAGGCAATTTGTTTCTTGCATCCTTTTACCCTACACATATCTATATGTAGAAATACTATTACAAATGCACATTGATAGTGAGAATTCGTATTCAATATCTGCTGGGCATCTAAGTAAAACATTTTTATATTCCGTGTTTACCTTGTGATAATTCATTTTCAAAAGTCGCTTTCTAACTAGTACATTTTCGGATACATCGTTTTCCTTTTGTTACTATGCTTAATGTATTTACACAACAAGAAATATTTTATTATTACATTCTATAACTTTTGGAACTTGAATAATCTTGAATAATAATAATTGAATAAAAGAAAATCTTATTTTAATCAGTACGCACTTTATAAGTTACAAATTGACCCCAAATATTACTATAAGATGTGAACCATTTCATACAATCTGATTAAGTAATAAGTATGTGGTTTCTAAAATACAATGAAATTACGATAAGTTAGCTGTATTTACGAATGTATTTCTTATAATTAATTATGGATTCTTCAACCTTCCTGAATGAATGGCATAGTAACTCAGGTAGGTGGGGGTGGGAGATTGTTTATTTGGGATTAAAACTTTGTATTTACAGTTCGGCACGCCCTTTTGTAAAACTGTGTCAAAGGACAGCGTTACAATATTATTATTATTTGAGATCGATATGAAATAATAAAACGATATTTTATTGCAATGTTCCGCTACGTGAGATGAAGGCATGTGTGAAGACATCAATAGATGCGAAATATACAGAAGTACCTATATGACTTAGGAGTTTGCCGTTATTTTTCGTCCGTGTGAGAAATTTTGCTGATGAATAATTCAGGGGAATACAGATTAGGTAGGTTAGTTTTCTAAATTTACTCGAGCAATATTATTGTGAATCTTATTATTGTGCAAGATAATATTTACCACCTAAATATTTTCTATAATGGTAAATGCATAGTACCGTTAGGTTCATTAATGCACATGAACCAATGTGGTCTTTGAGAATGAAGATGTAAAAAGAGGGAAACTTTTGATTGATTTAATTAAGAGTATATACCTACAGGTAGATTCAATTTACAGATTACATATTAAATAAGAAAATGCTATAACGAGCTAGGAACGATTTCTCAAAATATGTACGTTTTCTTACTGCCTACATTTTACAATTTGTGTGTGCAAAATGATAAGAATATTGTATCACGCAGTAATATCTTATTAAATGCAATATATTCTTCCGATGTTGAAGGTAGTTGGCAATTGAAAAAAAGGTATAATGAAAGCCGGTGTAGGGCATTACCGAGAAGAGCTCAGACGAATCATTAACGGAGGCTTATCCCTGATCCGGGTGCTTGGCCTCAAGTATGCTACGAATAATTGTGTTGAGGATAGAGATTACGACGCTTCGAGTTGTAATACAGCCAGTGATGGAGGCTATAAATTTACCGCTACGGTGGGGGGTGCAGGTGGGAATATTGGGAATCGACAGCCCGTATGGAGACTGAACGAAAAGTTTTCTAAGATATTTTCCTACCTGTAGCCTGGAAATAAGACGTCTACAATATTACAATCTTCATATTACAGAGATGCTAATATGAGTTACTCAATGTATTCAAACATCTATTCACATCATTTTTAGCACACAGTGATTTTTATAAAACCGTGATAGTATAATATACTTAGATATGTTAGATAGTGTTATAACCAAGGACACTACGGCCCACCTGCGGGAGAGCATCCATGCTCCAGGTGTGACAAAATATGCATATCTCGAATTGGCTTATTTAGCCATATGAGATGGCATAACAGAATGGATGCTGTACGGTCCGACCCACCGTGAACTTTCGGCGCTCACAATACTCGCCTTATCGAGTTGTTGGCATATATATAGTCTTATAATATAGTTAGATATGACCATGGTAGTATAATACCATGGTCATATCTAACTCAAGACTGAGAGCAGTTTTATTTTGTAAAACACATCGTGGTTAGCACAAAGATTCGAAGATGAACCTATTACGATTACGTGGTACTTAAACATATACACTAATAATTTAGGTACATATTAGGGATTAAATTAAATTATTTTATATAGTAGTAATTCACTTACCTAATAATTAGATATTAGAAGTACAACTATCTATCTACTAGATATTAAGGTGTCTTATCAATCATAAATTAATTCTATGTAGTTATCGACTGATAAGCGAATTACATATGTTATTACTATATCTACTCGTACGATCTAAGAAATACAAAAATACATTTCAATATAGTATTGCCAACATCTCAGATAATTCACATTACAGAGGTACCAAAACGTACTGAAATCAACTTGTGTTACTTGCAACAAAATATATATACTTAATCAAATATAAATAATTTTGAAGAGAGTGGAAAATTCTGTTGATTGATTATACAAGTACATTAACATCTATAACAGGAATATACTTGAATACAAATAAGTAATTAAAATAATTTCAATTACCTTTTTGTACATACTGTGAGAACCCTAATGTACTTAGTTGTATATACCTAGTTTTTGTTGTAGAGACCATAATAAACCAAAAGATATAATATTGATATTGTAAAATGAATTAAAAAAAAAACTATGCATCATTTCGGGATCCAACGATTTGACCCGTTCGAATACCGGCGCTGATGTATTCTGCACAATAAGTATTTGGGTTTGTGTCGAGCCTATAGATCCTTTAAAGCTCCTGACTCAACTATGACGTCACGGTAATTTCCCACGGCATTTAGGTTCAAAATCGCACGATAAAATAGTAAAAATAGCTTTTTTCAATTTCTTGGGTTTAATTTCTCTTCAAACAAAAAACTTCTAGAGTTATTACCTAGATTTTAATGCGAATTATCAATACAAAAAAAAAGTCTACGCGACTTTCGGGAAACGAGTTTCTGTCTTTCGGAAAAAAAGATCAGAGATGTTTTTCACAACTTTTTTAGAGTAATCTATATAGATATAAAAAATCTTTCGGTTATTCCCTTGATAAAAGTTCAATGCATCCACCCTATTTTTTCTAAAGCACATTTAGTAAGGTTGTCGAGATTCAAAGTCTCCCGTTTTTAAAAAAAATTGAAATGTCGGTATGCATACTCTTCAGAAATGTTTTCTCATATGACTTCATATAAATACCTGCTTTAAAATTACAATTAAATGCGTTTTTCTCAAAAATGACGTTTTTCAAGTAACATGTTTTTATGCTTCGACGAAGATTGCGAGGAAAACTTGCATATATCATTGATATTTTATTTAAAAAGGGTCTAATATGACAATATGTGAGGATATTATGATAATACAATAGCAATTCATTTATCAATCGATTTTGTATTCACTTCATAATAATAATTCATCTTCCGTATGATAAATTATTTGCTATTCCATGACACTGTAACAGGTGATGCGTTGTAAAAAGGGGACTTTCATATTTTACAACAATATGTAAAATAATATACACCTATTATGCGAGTACTATTTTTATGATAAATTGTTTACGAAGGGTCATCCCTATGTTCTGCCCTGAAACGGCAGTTTTTCTATGTTTTTTTAAGGTATGATGCTGCATTTTACATTTTTTTTTAATAAAAATAATGTGGGCCTGCGTATATACAAAACCAAATCTTTTCTACGCACTGAGTAGTAAACTATTCTCTTGATCTGGTAATTGTAGAATTTGTCGACAATATGGGAACATGAACCTTCATGAATATTGAGCATTGAGTTAAAATATGGATCCAAAGTTCATATTTAATCTATATCATCAAATTTTGTTTTGAATGAAGTATTTATGTGTATAAAATCTCTTTGCGCCAATATGGATATGACATTCAGAATGGGTGGCGAACCTCACTGATGAGAAAGATGAGAAACGTCTTAAGGAAGTTATGGGACGACAACATATTTTTCGTATTGCGTCATTGTAACGTGAACTTGCCCTGAGTGGAGCAATTTATTGCCTCGTGTAAGCGAACCTTTAGAGAACACCCGAAAAATATCTAAAAAAGGGAATCGGGGATCCTCATGGGGAGAATTTACCTATTAATTTCTGCAAAACATGTTTTACAAGTACGTAACAAAAATTATTTGAATTAATCGAAATACTGAAGAAGTTATAAAGGCACGTGAGTTTGTTTCAGGTGAATGATTTGAGGTTCGGGTATTGTATTGAGTCTATATACGGTAATACGTCTAATTTACGTATTAAGCTATAGTTGGGAATGTCAGGTTCAATTAGTAAGTAATTATTCACACAGGCCTCTACAGACATAAGAGCATGCTTTGTGAATAAATCAAAACCACTGGACCAGTAGATTGTGCATTCCCAAACAGAATCCTTAAAGCTCCGGGGAATGACAAAGATAAGCCCTTATGCATATTAGATGATATGACACTACAAACACCATAATAATTTGTAACACTGTTCCTGTGTGTATGGTTAATATATGATTAATGTATGTACATGCCAATTTGTATATGTCTAATATATCTGTATAGGTGTAAGTATACACAGGCATTAGGCTCTCCACACACGTCCGGAAGTTCAGTTAACTGATTTGACCGTTTGCAAAAAAGCTCCTACCGAAACGTCTCTCTGAATTCAGTGTTACCCTGATTTTGAATTTACCCAGAAAGAGGTTTTGGTCTTTTTTTGCAAACGGTCGATTCAGTTAACTGAACTTTTGAACGTGTGTGGAGAGCCTAAATATTATGTAAACCAATTCTGAATAGACCTACCTAACAACATATTATTAACTTGTATATTTTTTGTATATTAACTTGTATATTAATTATCTATTGGTATATTTAACTAGTTACTATTTTTAAGATTTAATATTTTTTGTATTACTGTCTGTTTGTTTAATGAATAAAAAATATAATATTTTTATCAACTGATGTACTAATTTTATTATGTCTTCCTCTCTTTTTCTATTTTATTAGTCATCACTCATTACTGCTGGATATTTAGACTTAGGAGGCGAACTGATCGTTTCGTAGCATGTAATAACTCCATGAATGGAAACATAGGGAAAGTACCTACCACGTCTTTTTCCCATACTAAGATACAGCAAAATGATTGGCAAGTTCATTTAAAAAATTTAATAGATATTCATTCTTTTTCCTGTCATTTACAAAACAATGAATAAGGTTATTCAGAGGATCTGTTTTTCCCCATTCTTGGCGGCTATGAACCTGTGAATTTTATTAATTAAAGGATATTCACTGTATAGTAATAGAATGATGTGTTTTTTTATGAAGGATAGTAATTTTGATAGTTTTTATATTTTTTTGTGAAATACAGTAGGTGTGATGATGAATGATGCGAGTAATATCGCAGTATAATCGATTACCAAATTTAAGTATCGTTTTATTATTATTTGCATTATTAAAATCATTAATATATTATGTATGTATATCTATCTAAATTTTATACAAAGGTTAAATAAATTTGAATGAGGGGAGATTGGAATAATTTGTATCACTTTAACGCGATAGTGAGTGTTGTGTATGTAGGATGTATATTATTAGTATGATATTATTATTATGCATTGTGTTTCGGGTAATTTGTTCCCCTACGTGGCCCACACACCACACAGGGGTTGGAGCGGCCCCGCATCCCCTAACCAACACCTACACGGTTCGTTAGCTTTATAACAGGGAATGTTCTCTTTTTGAATTACCTATCTCTATTATAATAATGCTTTATTGTTGCATAAAAACTGAAAGGAGTTAATGTCAGTCAAGTGCATTTTATTTTTTATGCACGTTGCTAAATTTACACGAATATCTGTGATAATAAGAAAATACTTTGTAAGTATTGAGTTAATGTAGGATGTGGAATAATTTGTGAACTAGTCTGTATATAAACAAAGTCCTAAGAAGTCATAATAAATAACGAGGTTCGAGCGCAAACGTTATACTATCCGCTTCAGCAGAGGCTACGACACCTGATCATGCTGAGTGAATCATGTATGGTGATCCCTAAACATGTGTTGATATTTTGGACACACCTGTCAAATAAAAAAAATATCATTCCAAACAAAACTCACCACGTTTTAGCTTCTCCAATGGTTCATGGTGCGAGTGATGTGTTGGATGTGAAGGGTGTGAGTGATCCCCTAAAGGTGGTGCTCCCATGAGACCAGTGATGGCTGAGCTCACGGAGACAGCCGCTGCTACCGGATCATGGAGATGGTTGTGTGCGTGGAGACTATGGGCGTGCGAATGCTCCACAACGAGATCTTGAAGGCACAGCCCTCCATTCTCCCCGAGCGGCTCCATGGGCCCGCCCGGTAGAAAGGACGCCAGCCCGCTCGGGAACACGTCCTTATACACCCGGAGATGAATGATTGAGCCTTTATACTTCTAGGCCGGGAGAATTCAATGACCGAAAGCGGTCTTTCTATTGCGATAGAGTTAATATTACACGCACCTTATTATGTGATTTTATTTTTAATGTTTTTTAATTATATAGTCATCACTAGCGCTATCCACTAAGGTCTATTAAATTAACTTGTTAATAATACTGACAAATTTATTTTCAATATAAATTTAGTTCAACGGTTTGAGTACTCCACACAAGATTGAGGTTTTGATTCAGTTAAAGTTTGCAAGAAAATATGATTTAGATTCAACTGCACAGAATACCTGGAACAAAAACATAAAGCTGGAATTAAAACAATAAATTTCAGATTGCACATCTACTGAAGATGTTCCGAGGAAATTATAGAAAATAATATGTAAATAACAAAAATGTAGTTGTTTTAAACTAAAAATTAGAGGCAAAAGTAACTCCTTGCCACGCCTCTTACATTTAGTAAAGTCCGGTCCAATGAAGGTTTAGCAACCGTTTGTCTTCTCAAAACTTTATGAAATAGAGTATTCACGAGAATTCAATACCACATTTTAAAAAGTCCTCAAATTACCGAATCTTTGTTAAATTTTTGAACGTTTAATTTGGACTATTGTTCAACTACTATTAAACTGCATTTTAAGCTTTCTGGGATTCCAAATAAAAAAAATGTTGTGTCTTCTAGAATATCTACCACAACAAATACCAATATAAGTAATCTTGTAGGCTTTCGCAGCGTGATGAATTTATTTCCATGTTGTTCGTTCTTCGGAAGATGGCAGTAGTATCGCTGCCGAAAACTCGGTTACTCAACCACTCGACCCGCAGTGAAACCCGAAGAACGAAAAACATGGAAACATTGGAAACCATTATAAGTTTTGTTTTATATATTTTGTTACCTATCGATAACATATTCTAAAAGATTATTTAATAAAAAAAGTTTGAAAAACATTTCTTCAGACAGGCAAGTAAGTATAAAGAAGACCCTATATAGATTGAAATCCTTTGCCTATAGTTCTGTCTTGGTAGAGTAGGTAGGTACTACTTTAGCATATCGTATCGTTTAGGTGGAGGTGGCAGGGTGAGGTAAAGTGTAGCGGGGAGTAAGAAGGAAACGTCTCAGTTACAAATCCACCTTCAATATAAAAATCACTAAGCAGAGTCCCTTAAAACGTGCTTAAACCCCGATTACCCGACTTTAAATCCGCAACTACTTACAACTGTACGTAATGGTCGTGCTTTTTTACTATATGTACCTATACTATATACACACCTAAGTGGGTTCCATCTTTTCTAACAGGTGATCTTGTTATCCTCGCTAGGTATTCTTATACTAGGTATTACATATCTAGACATCAGTGGCGAAGAGTAGATTTCTGCAGAAGGGAAGCCGGGGCTAACATTTATTATTGTATTACGTCAGATCAGACATTATTATACTTATCATTTTATCCAAAAGGTAACTTGATGAGAATCGTGTTCTTAGGTAGTTTCGGGGGGCTCCCTTAAGACTAACGTTACCTGGGCCTACCTCTTAATAATATTTTGCTAGAAGTGCGGGTAAAGAGGTCGTTATTAATGCGCCTGAGCTACCCGGGGATGTGGAGGACCTTAAGCCCGCGGGATTTTCCTTAGGTAGTTTTGATAGGTAAGACATATATATGCCTAGATATTTTTTCAGCATTATAAAATTACTATATACCTACTCCACGAACATTTCAACCTTTTTTCTATAGTTTACACGTCCTACCGTAAATTATAAAAATCGGCTAACAAAAGAAGATCATTTTAGACTATAAAAACGAAAAAAATCACTGTTTAAATGCCTGCGATGTTGAGGACTTAATAAGATGGGAAATAAATGAGAGACACTTCTGGAGGGACCATGTCGACCCAAGACTCGCAAAAATTGTCAAGACAGAAAATCCCACTGCAGAAGAAGACTACCCGGAAAGTTAGCCGAATGGATAAAAGGACGGGTGGAACTTCTCATCCTAAGACAGTCCGTCGTCATACGACCTAAAATAAGAGTAAAAAGAACTAGAAGTCTGGTCATAACATAACAGACATACAGAAATAAAACTACCTGTAAAACTATTGAATAATATAATTATCCATCTATATTGATTCATTGCTGTTACATATTAACAATACATTTGGTCTTTGTAAACAACTACTACCATAATGTTATATCCCAATAATGGGGTAACCAGAGAATGAAAAACAAACACCATATTCTCTCTGTGCAAAATAAATGTGACATTGAGAATGGGTAGCCAAACTCAATATTAAAAAAGAAGTGTGAAATGTGAAAACTTGCTTGAAGTTTTCTTTCTATGCCCTTTCGGTATAATCTATGCAGGATCATTTTCTATTACAATTTCCGAGAAGGCTAATATATGATTTTCAATTTTGGTTTATGTAAAACACATTTTTTATACTTTTATTTGATACTTTGCCACTCGTATATCTACGAAGTACGGTGTTTATTTTTTTTTTTATTTTCCGAAAAATGGACGTAAACTATAGAGACATAATTAATTACGAGTATTAATGCTTTAGCAAGTTATAGGAAAAATATGCCCCCGTATTTATTAAACTGACAACTTAAACTGCTATATTTAATTATTTTTTACTCACCATAATTGTATATATTATGAACTGAAAATTTAACTGAAAAACATTCATTCAGTTATATCCGTCGGCAAGTGAATTCACAATACATGTTGAATAATTTGTATAACAACAACTGCTGAAAGATTTCAAACTGAAAAATGAAACTGTTTTAACCGGAAAAATAATGGTGTAGATAAAAGTAATTACACTAACAATAAATATATTTACTGCCGGTCATTTCTATTAAAACTATGTCACTTAAACTATTTTATCACACAACACAGTATAAACAATTATATGCACGTACAATCATACAATCAATTAATCGTATCAGTTATGTCTTGTATGGATTATTGTTAATAATATGTCTTAACATTCTAATCACTGCTTTGTTTACATCGCTAATAAAATTCATTTACTAAAACAAAGTTTTTCTTTAACTGAACGGTGCGACGGTAACGTTTCACAAGCAACAGACTTTGTATGATTGTCACAAAATTTAATTCGTTCTACGTAAGTACGAGGTATATCTTATCACTTTATCATGACAGCAAGATAGAGACCTAAAATAAGAACGTTTACCTATACATTGGTAAATATTAGACCAAAATCATGAGCGTGACGTTGTGTGCTCGTGTTAAAAAATACTGATAGTAGTTTTTTTAACAATGCAGTCATACGGTATCGCGATATTTTGAAGAAAAAACTTTCATTTCAGGATCATGTCTGTTATAAGTCAGGCTTTATTTATAGAAATCCTGGGAAACAGTATTAAGAGTAGGTAAATATTTCCCTAAAATTCTACCTTTCCTTATCCTTTACGGTATATCCCTATTATTGAAAAAAATTGATTATGGAAGTAAAGCTTCAGGAATTACTTTATGCGGTTGAAAGGACCATAGTTTGATGAGTCATATTCACATGCAGTTTCTTGTGTTTCATGACCAATGTATTAAGCGATTATAATATTGTTTATTTATTTATTATTAACAAAGGTATACGCAAACAGACAGTAATATACTAGTACAAGGATATATACCTAATACGGTTAAAAAGTTCTTAACAAAATGTTGTTAATATGGACATTTAAATTTTTCTATAAATGCAGGTTATGACATTTTTTTTAGTTATCTTGTTTATGAAGAAGACTCCAGGTTTACAAACAAAATCCCAAAATAATTTCTTCGATCAATCTTTTGCTAAATTTGTATCCAACATAAAAATTTACTAGTGTTTCAGAAAATCTTTTATATTTTAGAAAACAAACATATTTTGTTCATTTCATACAATGAATACATAGTAGATACCTAGTATTTCAACAGTTACCTAGTAGTGCACATACTCGCTCACCTGCCCCTGGTTACCCCACATTGTGTGAAATGTTGTGGAGGTATCTACGGGTGGACGGCGATACATATATGATACATACTCGTATATGCACTATGTGAGAATCTGTACACGTGCCTAACCAAAGAAACTGAAAATATTAAAGGAGATAGCGACGGACATATGAAAATGTTGACAACAGGAAACTCTACTTTGTCAACTAAGGCTATACCTAATTTAAGCGGAGTGTATAAAAACGGGAATACATAGTTTTAAACATTCTTCAAGAGTCTTGTCTTACAAATTATACAAATATAACAAATATATTTTTTTAAATAATGACACTATTTTATACTTTGTACTCGATTTTACTTGATTTGTACTTGATTTGATCAAAATTTGATTTTTAATCTGATTTTTTTTCTAACACATTTCATTTGATAATGACCCCACACAGGGGATCCGAGGCCTCTAAAATAATTTACATCTTTTTTGTCTCTGGAGAAGGTCGATCCAACGCGGTACATAGAATCGTTATGTCATCCATTTTACAGAATTCGGCAAAATTTGGGGACAACGACGCCATGTGAAGTTAAATAAAAGCCTGTAAAAAGACGTAGTCTTAGGTCTTTTGGTCTTAGAAAGATGCAGTTATGATATTGATTTTGTTTATCACTATAAAAGTTATCCAGCTGCAAGGGGAACATAGTTCGATGAATGTAATTTCATTTTGAAAATTCAGTTTCGCAAGCTTTTTCATAATTTTATTGGATTCCTTTCAGGACAGCTTTTGAACTTTGCAAGAGCAGGTGAAGAAATAATTAGGTACGGTATTAAATATCTATGTTAAAAGCTCTAGAAGCCGAAGGTTCGGGCAGAAGACAAGTGGGCCGCTCCAGAAATAGCTGGCAGAAGCAGGTGACAAAGGTGTGCGAAGAGAGACTGTAGTTGGAGTGGCCAGAGGTCCTGGAAACTACAAGTGACAGGGGCCTCTGGCGAAGATATGCAGGTTTTTTGAGCCCCCGTCCCAACCAAGGATAGAAGGGGACGAAGATGTATGTATGTATCAAATACTTGATTTAATTTGAAGCCTTCTACGCGCGTTATTTTACTGGTAAACAGTGATACTCCGGTCCCGTCGTCCTCAGTATTAAATTATTATATTTTTCATTTTGTTTATTGTAGGTTAGCTTATAGAGATCGTAAACAATGTAAATTCGGTAACATTTAGAGAAATAATAAATATAAATTATACACTATTTCTTTAGGTAAAATTGCTTTGGGATATAAAAGTACCCATATATGAAAAACATCTATAGATGTGAACCTCATTATTACAAAGTACAAAAAGATAGGTATAAATGTCTTGCGAATTTAAAATTTCGTTGATGATGTTAGAAATTACCGGTGATTATTGAAGTACCTAATCAAATTATTTTTGTCATGAAATTACCAATACTACAAATAAAACCGTAGGTATATGGATAGAAAAAATTCAACGAAATTTTAACGTCAAAATAGATGTACAAGTTCGGTTATAGTGTGTAGGTACCTCTACTTTTTCATAGTACGGTGCGGATAAGAATTTAATAGGTGGTCACCTGATTAGTTTGGACTGTCAAACTGGCCACGCTCGTGACACGAGCTTTAAGCTCAACATGAAGTAAATTAACATAACTGGGTATAATTCAAAAAATCATTTTGGGTACTTATTAACATTTAAAACTTATTAAAATTCTATAAGTACTTTTACATTATAGTAGGTATCCAATAAATGTATATTGTATGTCTAGCCGTTTCAGAGAATTAAGTGACTCTTCATGTTGATTTGGATTAGCTGGAAGAGATTTTGAGCAGTGATAATCTGTTGTCTGTTGTCTGTTGTATTTATTTATTTCACTGTAATGTAAGAGTAAGTAAGAAATACATTATTGTCGACATTTATATTTCATCTTAATCTGTAATACTGTTGGAACAATTGGTTGACGCATCACTTTTGGTTCAATGAACGTTTAGTTCTGGAGTGTTTGAATCTTATGTTTACAGTTTCAAGACTTCTATACATTTCAACACAGAAGCAATATGCTTTTTGTAAAAGGCGTATTAGTAAATCATTTGGTTTTGTCATTTTATAAGTGGTGAATAGTTTTAAAAATAAAAACAATTAAAAATTTGACTCAATAAAATACGTACATATCTAGGTAAAGAAGTTATACTCACCAAATATATTTAAACTCTTCCTTGTGATCTATTAGATAATAGACAACAGCTGTAGCAGCGATTAGAGGATTAACTCAGTTCATGAAGTTAGCAGTACACTTATCGTAATATTATGTAAACACTGTATTCAATAATATTATAAGTTCACAAATCTCACAGCAACAAACAATCCATAGTTATTTGTAAATATGTATTAATCCTCTTTAGTGGTTGTAGGTAGGTACCCGGAGTACAAGCCACCAGTAGTAAATATGTTTTAATATCAGTGACATTAGATGATCCTACTAATCGTTTGGATTACAAAGACTTTGTAACTAAGTCCTCAATGAGACATTCAGTAGCCAATCATAAGATGAGAATAATGTCAGCGAGACTAAGTATCATTGGCAGGTGGCGCATGGGACGATTTGTTTACTGTAATCTTCAAGTCGACACTCGACACGAGGAAATCCTCACTCTTCATAAAAAATACGACGATGACAAGAATCAAAACAAAACCGCGACTAGAGATGGATTATGTCAGAATCTCTTCAAATAAATAATAAATCGTACGCACAATAATAAACCGAACGACCGCGCTATGATTTGCGGCGATATGGGGTTTAGCGTAAATCCTGTATAAAAGTATTAAAAAAGTCTTATGTGAGCTTATGTGGCCCAACGCTTACTACGGCCTCTGGCGGCCCGCTCTAATCTCGACCACTTCCCACCGAGCTTTACAGCTAACTCCTCTACTCTATATATCATCCTAACCGGCACTCACGCCGTCACTCTGTGTGTGTATGTGTGTGCTCTATCTATCAGTGTGTTAGTGCCTGAGCTTGTGTGACCCCCTACGCTGAAACGCCCTACCGCACAGAAATACGCCTCTCTCCACACCCTTATCTACTATTCCATTTGACAAACAGAGATAGAAATATATTTTTATCTTCATTACCATCCAAAAATGGCGATAACATTATCAGATTAGCGATAACGTTATATCTGTCGCTTTTCTCGTAGAGTATTCGTGAATAGAGCAGTGCTGAAAATTTTCCAACGCGAGTGGGACAGATATAGGGCGTCGCGTAGCGGGAAAATAATATAACGGTCGTAGTAAAAGGCCACGCCCTTACGTCAGATATTGAAGACGAGCATGTAGGTAATGTTTAGGAGTAATGCATGAAGACGCGAGGTAAATACACTCACTTATCGTGAAGTCAAATACGATGTCTCTTTCAGAAGCTCACGTCTTTCCTAATGCAGGGGTAGTGCGTCCTTGTCTCGCGACCTCTCAATATCTTGTCTGAGGTACGAGTACGAGTATATTAAGTAGTACTCGTATGATTGTATTGCACCAGACGCAGACGGTTGGAAGTCAATGCGGGTGATTTGGAATAGAAGTACAAAGTACAGGATCAAATGGATTTACTTAAAGATTCGACAACTTTACTTGACAAACTGAAACATAAACCAAATTATTTTACTCCATTCTCAACTTTCTCTTCTTATATCTTTAACCTAATCTTGATACATAATATATTATAATAACCATATTGCACTTTTGCCTACACTTTCTGTTGTTAATTTGCATCTTTTGAAAAACTTATTATGAATTTCAAGAATTGTTATAGTTTTTTGTCAGCTATAAACTGCTCAGGAGAAATCAACGACGAAATGCAATAGGTATACATACAGAATGCGATCCTTAACAATTACGAAAGTTTCAAATAATTTTGGGGTTAGCTGGAAGAGCCCAAGTGAACAATTTTCATCGCACATTGCATTGTTTGTTAACGTGTTTCCGTATCAATTTTTCAATCGAAATGAGGTAAATAAAATTGCTCAAATCATACTTCAAATTTATTCGAGAAAACAATGTTTTTGCATCAGTGAGTATTGCAAAGCTCCAATTCTTTGTTATGTTTTATCGAATGTCTTGTTAGGTCAATCAGGTCTTTGTAAAACATTCACAAGAATTTTTCCATCTTTTTCTAGCAATGAGGTTAACTACGGCCCACGCTTATTATAAATATCACATTAATTTTGCGCAGAGAGAATAAATAAATAAATAAATCTTTAATAAATAAAGCCAAATATAATAATAACAAATAAATCTTATTAGACAAAAAAGGATGCCAGTATTCAGTATTTTTGTACAAATCACAACATTTACCCTCTATTGTTAGGATGGGACAGTTCGTAGATTCTGAGATATTAGATAGTAAATATATATTTCTTACTTATACATATAGGCGAATGATTAATCTGATGCTACCCTTGGTACTTACATAATATTGGATTGTAAAAAATGACAAGTTAAAGTGGAAATATATAAAAGTGGAGTTATGGATCAATACATACCTAAAATAAATATAAAAATGATATTGACTATTTTCACGGAAATCTATGCACGTATTCCTACGCTAATTAATATTTATAGAAATAATTATCTAGAATAATTGCTATAGTCTCTTTATAAATCAATTAGGTAAGTGAAAAATTAAAATAGGGTGCAAAATCCTCCCTTGATTGTATAAAATTCCTCAAATCTCAAATAAATTACGAACTTTATATTTTGAAACATCTTCTACATAAGAAAAAAAACAATTTCAAAGTAGTGTATTGAAAATATATTTTCGAAAGCTCTGCATTCCTTTTTCAATATTCCACCCTCACTGTGGGGAGAAGGGAAGTAAGTAGGCACCTCTTCCCGCCACGTGTCCTCAGCCAATCACAGAGCGAGGTGGGCGTGGTCCAAGCCTTTCAATATGGCGGATGACGCAGAACTCAAGCTCCCAAGTAGAGCTTTTTTTTATTTTCACACATGAATGTATTTACGTTCTGACGTTTGTTTCTTTGTAGAATTTTTGTGTTGACTTCAATACAATGTACATACTTTACTGTTTTATATTTCCTTTTGACATTCGGGGTGAATTACAATTAGTTTAATTGTTTGTTAATTATTAGTAAGTCACTTTTTTATTTTGTTAGGTGCAACTTTGTGAAAGTTCATCTTATTTAAATTGATTAATTTAAAAACGCTGTGCTTTCACTTGAGAATGTACAGTGTAAACTCAAGTGAAATCATACAGTGATTTTTAGTTTGATCAATTTAAAATTAAGTATGCATTATTTTAGTGTTTATTTATTGTGTGATTTTATTCTTCGTCCACTCTTTATCAGGAACCTGTATTATTAAAATATACATATCATCTTTTAACTATAACTACGGTGTCATATTTTTAAAAATTTCTTTCTACTTATTCAAATACATAATAGTGAAATATTATCTTATTGCCGTATTATTCTCTCAGTGTTTTTAATACTTAAGTTATTTCTTTGAATGTTGCGTTTTAGACCTTGTTTATTAAATTTATACTTCCCAAAAAGTTCAATATTTATTAAACAGCTTGCAGACATATACTGTTATTGCTTTAGAGAAGAGCGGATATGATTTTTGAGCTTTGATTTCCTCAATTAATATAGTAGAAGTTAGACAAAAATAATTATATCTATAAAATTAGGTTATGTAGGTGCTTCTATAGGGACATGAGCAAGTACCTAAACTATGTAGAATATTAATTTGTTCAGGTGACTAATTACCTATTATTTTTCTGTCAGCAGCAATTGTTGAAAAAATACCTATGAAACATGAAATAAACATACCTATAGGTACTTGTACCTATTGATAGATAGGTATAGTTCATTTCTACCCCACACTTTGTAGGATTGTAGGTACAACATTTTTTTTAGAAATAAACAACTATGTGGGTACTATTAACCGTGTAATTATTGAAAAATTTCATTTATTAGGTATTTATATAAAAAATCATAAAATGAAGTAAAAAGTTAAAAACTGAGAAATATAATCCAATCCATTTACTTGGGCTGATTGCGTCCCTTTTTCAGATTTCCCAAATAGGTAAGTACCTGGTACCTACCATAATCTATAATGAAGGTATTGGATTATTAAGTATCTACATTCTACATATCTACCTATAGTTAACTATAAGCAGAAAATCTTCACCATATACTCGTACATACCCGCCGATTTCACAATTTATGTATTTGGTAAGATTTTTGAGAAGACTGTATTTTAGAAAATTTTCTTTTAATTTATTGTAAAAAGTAAAACAACCAGTTAAATACGAGTACTTACATATATATTTTACAGGATATTTTAAGTACAAAAATTTATCAGAAGTCTCCGTGCGATATACTTGTACCCATTCGAGGTGGTCGGTAGCCTGGTTGATAACGCGCTCGACTGTTAATCCAGTGGGCGCGGGTTCAATCCCCGACTTACTCCACTTCACAACACAAGCTTTTAAGCTTTCTGTGAAGTGTACAAATATGTATTTGGGTTTATTTCGATAAACCCAGATTCATTAAAAAAAATCTAAAATGTAAGATCCTAATGACGTCAAATCACAACATGCGTAGGTGCAAATTATTATAAATAGTTGGTAAGTAATATCACAGGCAGGTATTAAATTCGGTAAATGTACAAAGTAAGTAATAGGTAAGTTATTATTAATAAAGGTATTGTATCCACAGAGAGTTATCATTGTTATGTTATCAATATCGACTGACAGACGGTCCTAGATATAACATGATGAATTACTAAAGTGTTTTTGATGATAATAATATTGGGTATTTATGAGCAAGTTAGTACTAAACTTTTGGAGGAATAACAATATAGGTACTCGTATATAATATACACCTTGATGTATCTACAATTCTACACTGAAGGGCATATTATGTATAGGTGTAGGTACTAGATCAAAAGCAATTTACTTGCCTACTGAAATAGATGCTTTTTCAAAAGCGTTTATTCATTCATAGGCGGCCGCATGGCAATTCTATTAAAAAATAATGAATACCACACTTACATAGAATATTAGAAACACAACAGAAAATTTCACTGGGTACGAAGACATCAACTATGATGGATTATTGTGTCTTCTTCTCCAGTTTAAATCCTGTTGGTTTGCAGCAATTTTTTGCATCTCGATCTCCATTCTTTTCTGTCTTCTGCAGTCGACTCTTCAACTCGACATACGCGACGCAGTTCTAATAAATTTAAGTTTGTAAAATAGATACCAGACAAAATAGTTAGGTCAGTACAGTTTAGTAGTTCAACTTATTCCAGGATTCTGATCATAGGTGGTCTTGAATATAATTTTCCTCTATTTTTACAGTTCTCTGCCATTGAGTTATTACAAAATAATGTCCATATTGCGGGCATCTGGGATTGCATACACAAACGCTTTTCTCCAAACTTTGTACTAGACTAAAAGCCTAATATCATAAAGCGCCGGGGTCCCGGTACCTTGGGACTTGGGAGACTGCTGCTTCAACCAACTGCGCCAACCATGTCCTCGATGTACATATTCACATCAACCGGCGTAAACCACTATTTAACTGTGATGCAGGTAGATTATAAGTTAATAAAAATAGGTATACCTACGCATTTTTCATGAATAAATTGGTAGGTATGGGCATGAGGTACCTGTAATGTATATTGATATAAAATGCCCTTGAATAGATATATATTACTAAATGGCACTTATATACTGAAAAAGCCTAGACTTTTTTATATTAGGACAGAATGAGAGGAAAGATTTGTCTCACTATATTACAATAGAGTATAAAAACACTATACATAGAAATGATTCTGTACCTATTAATCATAATATGTATCATTAAACACACACATTTACCTACCACATGACAAGATGATTAGGTGTACCTATCTGTCTACATACTATTATTATGATCACTATACTATCTTAATATGGAGTTGGTATCTAAAGTGTGTCCATACTCTGGATTGATTTACAACCTGTTTATAGTGGGGCTATCAAAATTTTACAAGTTCTCGGAATTCACACGTCTACAGCAGACGTTATAAACTTGATAACAATGTGTTCCTTGTAAATGTATCTGATGAAAAATCTCTCCATCCGCGTGATAACTGATGCATGCAGCATTTTAGAATCAACAAATAATAAAATAATATCACGTTTTAGATATCAAAATATACTGCAGGTAGAATTATTATGTGTAAAATTGATGTAAAGTACATATCTCGAATATTGCAGAATCTTTTCCCAAGCATATTAGGCTAATAATATCTTTTTATTTTAAGCTTTCATTTGGAGGGAATAAGAAAACATAAACACTTTTTTTGGTGATATTATTAGTTGGTACACATTTGTTTAAATAAAGTACAACAAAATAATATTTCTGCATAAAATTAGCACTGTTGTTTGTTCGAAATAAAAACATTTTTATACAAATATAAGTAATTTCTACCTAATATATTTGATGAAATCTTATGTTCTCTTAATTAAATGTCCGAATGAAACGCAATTGTAATCATACTAGTTGGGGTACCTGGGACATTCGTTTGATAATTTATCTACAATATTGAATAGGTAGGTATGAGACATGTGTAATTTATTATTCGGTAGGTACTTTATGTATAGGTTTAGTGTAGGTAGGTGGTAGGCTATGATAAGGTATAATAATATAATATACAGTTCCATGATTTGATATCAAAGTTACCTCTTGATAGGGCGGATAATATTTTCAGTCGAGTAAACTTAATTATTGTATGAAAAGTGATGGTAGATAGTTACCTGCACGTAATATTCGGTAAAATATCGACCAATAGACGAATTTATTTATATTAAAATGATTAGATAAGAAATAATGCTATGTGAAAATATAATACCTACCTATAATATTATCTCTCTCTATCCCTCTCACTACAACAAGGGGACCTAATGTTATTTCATATTATATATTATCTTTTTTCATAATATATTTTTTTAATATGCTAGGTTCATACTTTAATGTTATTCCGCCATATTTGCTTATAAAAAAGTTTTTATCATTTGCGCGCCGTGTCATATTCAGATAGATATATAGAGCCAGCATGCTGATTTTTCAATGGCAGGTAAATATCGTTGAAATTAATGAAACGGCGCTATAAAAATTGACATATAATTGTACCTATTTATTAAAAAGTTTTGCAAAAATTAAAGTTGTAGAATGAGCTGCGAAATTGTTGACATGGAAATCCACTGCTTTTTCTAGTGGATGTAGAATAGAATTATTGTAAAAATTCTTCAAATTCAATAGATGGGATTTTCGATACGACGTGAAATATATACTCCTACAAAATAATATAATCGTATAAATTGAAAAAAGTCTATTTGTTCCTATATTTAGTTATTTATTTATTGTCTCTACACTATTTTTCAATATTTGCTGAATATTTTTAATGGATAGGATCATTTGATTGATGGCTTTTGTATTGAAGCAGTTCTTTTTTAAAAAATGACAATTTTCATTGAGCGCTTTTTGTCGTCGATTCAATTAATAACAAATCCATTAAAAATACTAGTCGCTGTATCTGTATAAGCGCATATCTATGATATTATAGAGTCTGATGGTATTACATCGATTATGTTAATAAAATGTTAGTATATTTTATATAATTTGATTGGGGTTAGCTGGCATTGCGATAAGCTCGCCCTAGCGAACAAATGTTGTGATTTATATTCGTAATGTTTACATATCTCTGTATTTTGTTCACCAAAAGTGAAAATAAATAAAATGAGTATAGGTGTAAATAATATGAATTTGGGTGAGTTGCCCATTTGATGGAGATTTGATTTAGCCAAGTCTTGGGATTTCTAAAATATGTGGCTGAATACTCTTCTTTATTTGTACGGGAAGATCTGTTCACCAACCGAACAACAATGTATCAGAAGTGCTTCTAGAATACTTTTCTTGTGAAATAAAAAAATGTAGATTCTAGTGAAAAATATAGGAAAATAATAAAGTTTTCCAGAAACATATCTACGTCTCTGAGCAAAGTTGGAGCGATCGCTAGTTGACGATAGTGTTTTTTCTGTCGTATCTTTTTTTTAATAATAATATGCGCGTAGGTAGAAAATAAAGTCGATATTTCCACAGCGGGGAGTAAAGTTAGTAGCAAAAAGTTTTATTGACGGGAAAGGGGCAAATCCATTTGTATTTTTTTGTTTGTGCCATTGTTAGTGAAAGTAAAATAAAATATACCTACGTCCTTAGTACTTAATTTAATATGTATCTTATTTACCTTCTAACTGCTGTACCGTAGGTAATACAAAAACATAAACGAATTTAATTTTGACCAGTTAATTTTACGTGAGATTGAATAAAATGTTAATACAAGCTTATAGTTAGAAAAAATGCGGAATTTTACGAATTTTTCCTTTTGCTTATTTGTTTACGTTACGGATGATATAAGTAGGTACCTACCTAGAGGTACTGTCTTGCTAATTAGTAATTACATATGCATGCATATCCACGTCGTCCGCTCCCTATGCGGAGCATCATGTGGTTGTCACCCAGTTTTTCCGGGCTTTTCTGACCTGGATCAACTCCGTTGCCTGCACCCGTATCTTTCGAGCCTGATGCAGCTCAGATGTCTATAGGATGATCTAGCTAATTAGTAGGTGATAATAAATAGCTGGTAAGTGGTATATTACATTATTTTCAGTTATTGTTTTTTTATGATATTTAGTTCTGATGAAAATTTTGGCACGTGAATGATTTATATTTATACCTAATAAAGTTTTCCTTGATAACAAACTACATGGTAGATGAAGGCGTGTTTGATGTAGATGTGGAACAATATTAAATATTACATATTTGCATAACTGTCATATGTCTGTAGGAAGTGTAAAAAGGACATCATCCTCGCCACGTGGAGTAACGCGTGCCACTGGTTTAATTGAAAATAATATAATAGCCTTGCATTATAATAATATTAAACTACAATAATATTAACTATGATGGTTACATACTACTGTGCTGTACCTCACATAGGAAGATACATGTTTCTAGTTACTAGTTAGTAGTTAGACTCAATACCGATCTAATAAAGACTCTCGGAACTTAAACTCGCATGAACATAACAATCTGAATAAATCTGGTGAATTCTACGAGAACGAAATTTCTTTCGAAGAACTTTATAGATATGTTTTATTTCTTTGTTGTTATTGTTTCTGAGTTCTGTTTCAATACGTAACGCCATTCTCTCAATATGTGATAAGACTCTTATTCCTAGTAGATCTTCGTCAGAAATTTCGTGAGTCCAGAGTGACAAGAGGATTTTACCCATAATTCACTGCTACATTATATCAATAGGAACATAATATTGTGGTGGGCATATGTATGTATTTGTCTGTAGTTTCCCCAAAAACTAAAATTGGGGTTAACTGGAAGAAATCGCAGTTCTGCGATAAGTTCGCCCTAATAGTGAACAACGATTAATAATCTGTACTATTTCCATTTTTTTATGTTTATAAGTATTTCTTGTTCACTTAAAGATTAAATAAATAAAATTGTGTAGCATGTACCTAGAGGTACATTATAACGCCGAATATGTGTATAGTTAATAGTTATGGAACCCAGTATATAAAAGAACGAAATATAGTAGTTAAAAAATCGTTATAATGAATACACAAAAACAGTAAAAAATAGACTACTATAATTTTATTGATATGAATCAATAGGTTTAATCTAATATTATAACACTGCCTACCAACTATTTATTGCTTCTACATAATGATGTATCATTACATTATATAATTATATGTCACCATTTGACCTTCATTGATAATAACATTATGTAATTCCCTTAGATAATACGATCAACCTGCTGTTTCCTATCTTATTACAGGTAATTTACTATGTCCCTCTATCACTATCCTTCATGGCATCATGCATACATTCACATTCATACATACAGTAGTGACAACAGACAACGCTAACCTAACATTATTATTCTATACAATATGTATTATTATTAGGAAGGAAAGTAGCATGACAATATTCTCTGTACTTTACTACTTAGTGGTCTGATGCATTGCACAATATGACATGACGGTGGACGAATTCGGAATTAAAGACCCTGACTGTGACTACAAAATAAAAAAAAAACTGAAAATAAAAATATGCATATGCCCATACTATACAAAAGAAACTGTATTTATAAATATAATTATTTAAGGCACTTATTAATTTTTAGCACGATTACCTATTCAATATTTTTTAAGGTTTAGTACCTACCCGGTCCTTTAATACACCTCTCTCTCTCCCTGGGCAATTTTTATTCCCACATGATGGTGGGGTCTGCCATTCTTGTTTTCAGCCTCCACTCGGCTCTATCCTGTGCATCTTCCGGGGATGCTCCACAGTCTCTCATATCCTGACTCGGTCCTTTAATGCATATTTCATTCATACTATAAATGCCTGATGATGAAACGGAATATGTCAATATTTGCATCTAGGCGTATTTTCTATTACACTAATTTCGGAGACGGTACATTATAATATCAAAAGATAAATTTTTCTAACATGTAGATTATTAAAAAGTTATTTCATTTTTCATTCATAGCGCCTTTCTCACTCTGCCCGCCAATGTTTGCTGAAGTATATAATCTAGTATAGATGTGTGCGTTCTCAGCATCTCCCGCGCAACCCCGATGTCCTTTTTTTACGGAATGGAGGGTGAGGGGTGAAATTTAGCATGACGGGTCGCATATGATGATCGGAGCATAAATATCACATTATATTGCTTGGATCTGGGGTGTGATGCCGTACACAGGGGTTGATAGGAACACTACGCGTTACAGATAAATACACCGTAATATTTTTTACTGTTTTTTTTATAGTGCCATACTATTCAAGAGACTCAAAAAAACTCAATCTCCTCTATCTCGCAGCGAATTTGTCGTAATAGTACGTATTTACATGCAATACATTTATAAAGAAACTCAATCAATTAGAATCAAGAACTACGCGTCTTGTCCAGGATTTTTATGTCATACGGACATTCAGTAAAATATGTCAGTTAGAAGACTGATGAGTTTATGGTTACGGCTGCAGCCAAGGCTGATGAGTTTATAGTAGACTTTTCTGGTTGGAAATGGTGAGAAGCGTATTGGTAAGTCCTGTCTCCGGGTTGATAAAATACTGTAGATAGTGTAGTGAAAATAATTAAACTTGGAGAATATAAATGAATGGTCACCCTGTAATAGAGCAGGGCAGGGAGACACATCGTACAAAGGGACTGTCTCACCCTCATCCCACTGAGTGACACCATACTACATACTATAACATTACTATGCCTGAATACAGACATTTCCAATATGTGAAGGAGATACGTATTAATAGACAAAATTAAAGAAACATTTCAAAGTAAAAATCAACAAATGGAGAATACCAGAGTACGAAATATCTCGTATAAGAAGAAGATGGAACCATTCCATCATACTGAGTATCTACTTGAGTTGGGTAATTAAGGTGCACACTATTTATTACCCTACAAAAATAATTTTAATATCCAACTAGGGCCCTCATAGACAAGTTACAATAATGGCAACTAATATCCATTAACCTTTATTTATTGATTTTTACTTACCTTAATTAACCAATCGACATCGACAGTCGGACAAAATTTTTGTTGTATGTCTGTCGATGGCTACCATCGATTTTTCGTCGTTGCCACGTCACCAGTCTGTTGGTATGCTACTAGATTTTTCCAAAGATTATCGCAATATTTGATTAAGTCGAATTCAGCTTATTCCATACCGGATTAAGATTATTATTAACGTAGATTTATAATCCTGATATTTAATTATCCTTTTATTATCCATTATTCTTTAAAGGGATGTGACGACTCAGGATAGAGGAGCCTGGAGAAGGATAACAAGGAGAGCCGACCCCAAATAAATATGGGAATAGGAAGAAGAGAAAGAAGAAGAAGATTCTTTAAAGATAATTCGCCTAATCTGCACGTTGCTTTTAAAAAATAATTTTACCATATTATCTTCCATTGTATTTAATTTAAGTATTCGTTTCTAATCTTCACATAGTTATAGAAATTATATAAGAAAAAATGTGTTTTCTATTCCAGTGACAAAAAATGCAAAATAAAATAATATAAAAAACTTTATAAAAACTACGCTTACGAGTATATTCAAAATGCTCTAAAAAGAGTAAAATATTTTTTTGCGCTGGGACAACACTGGTAGTCAACAAAATATGTGGTGAATATGCAAGACGATTTTTTTTTAGTAAGGAAATCAGTAGTTTTACCGTTTGAAACGAAATAATAGTGAATGAATCCAACATGTTGGGAAAGTGTGATTGTGTTTACCCCCGGCGAGTAGAGAGGGGGTTGAGGATGCTGGGGGGTAATGGCGTTTGCAGTTATGTAATCTTTATAATAATATTAGAAGTTTTAGCAGCCGGGGGAGGGAGGAAGGGAAAGAATTTTTATTAAGGACAAAAGCGTTTGTAAGTACGATTTTACATATTAGGTGTTTGAGTTAGTCCTGTTAGTGCCTACCTACTATTATAATACAGTATACAGGGAGGAATCCTTGTACCTCTTTATATTCCACCCGCGCTTCATTAGCCACTTGCGGGTTCAAATAATACCTAATATATAGCCATCCAATATAATAAGAGAATAATAGTTCTACTAGACCTATTTAAATACATAGACATTATATCATACTTAGTAGGTAAGTACTATAAAAAGTAATTAAATTAATTTGTGATTTAGTAAATACCTGAGTGAATTTTAAATTGCTGCATTTTTAGTTACCTGTTTGTCCTGGAAGGTCCTCTTTTCCTGTAAACCGCTCCTATGGTAGTGAGATCAGAATCAGACGAAGACCAGACAGAAGACCTACTGGGGACATGAAGAAAAAAAAATATTTAAAAAAATAAATTTCTAACATCGCATATTTTCGAACTAAAACAGGGCTGGGGTTAACTGAAATAAATCGCAAGTTCGCCCTAGTGAATTTAAGATTTTTTGTCTGTCCACTTTTTACTTCATATAGGTACCTAATTATTTTGTTCTCATGTACATGTTACTATACATGTACAGTGTACACTATGTATTTCGCTTTTTATATATTAGTTTAAGCTGATGTTTGCTGTATTTATTGTGCTGTTATTGTTATTCGTGTACAGATGTAATTGGTCTGCTTCGTTAATAATTTTTACCCTCATCTTTGTATTGCTGTATATGACTGTATCTTTACCTTGAAATAAATAAAATAAAATAAAAGAATAAATAAAATAATGTGTGTTTTAATTTTTTTTCTGGCAAGTAATGGAAAAGTGACGTCTTATTTCAGTTAGTGTGCACCTATCTATAATTGTCTTCTCTTTAGTCTACACCTACGATACAATGAGTTTGTCTGGACATTTTTATTGTGCCATAAGGAAGAGTGTGTGGAATGCAATAAAGAACAAAAGCTATTATGCAAATAAATAAATCTGGTGCGAGTACAGAATGAGGTGGGGTTGATAGTTATTATACCTACTTATTATATTGGATTAAATTAGGGTGTCGGTTGATATAGGGATGATCGTTTAATAAAATGCAATACATTTGTTGTTTACACACCTAGCAGAAGCACAATTAGGTAATATATCGCCCCATATCCACTTTTATTTTGCCACTCTACACACCTTTATTGGTACCTACCGTAATTCGTAGAGAGATTTAAGAGCTATGGCTATGGACTTTTTATTTGTAATATACATTTTTAAACTCAGAAAGCTGATCTAAAGAACGATCTTTACTAATTATGCAAAAATTGAAAAATAAATGGAAATCTATTCCATTTTTTTAAAAAATTTTACAGTATTAGGAGAAGGCAAATTCGGTCAATTTTGTAGAAACTTTCCAACTAACTTAGTACTTATCTTTTTAACTAAATCGTTTTCAGTCGCCTGGACTTTTTAAAGAAGAATATACATAGTATGTCCCTTAAGATTTGGAATTATTCTGACAAATGTGATCTTTTATTTTTAATATGTCGTGCAAAGAATACATTTTTATTCTCAAGGTGAACAAATTAAAATGATGCATACATTATTTTTTTACAAATTATTGACCTCGAATAGCATATTAGAATTCAATTTTCCCATTATCCTTTACTACCTGCTATCTATATTTCAGTTTTTTTGCCGCCCTATCAATTAATCGTTCGGGTCAGTTTGTTTGATGTACTACAGCTGATATTGCGCTACTGTATTTGAGTATAGATACGAGTACATCCAAGCATTTGATACACATTATAATTTTATGTATTGACTACCTATACCACAATAAGTTATTGCAAACTGATACGCATATGTCCATTTAAATAACATCACAAACTTAGATATGGTGCAATATATAAATATAGCTTGATGTACTGCTTAAGATTGTTCAGCAAAGTGAAAAATAATGAAATAATTCAGTGTAGACTAGACTCTTTGAAAAAAAACAACAACAATATAACTTGTAGGTAATATTTATACTTTTTTTGCTTCAAATTGCAATTGTATGATATTTTGCACTAATCAGAGGAGTTGGGTAATTTAATTTAGATTTGTAAATAAAAGTCTGGATCATCATTATTCTACTTAATTTTTAAAAGGCAGTAAATCTGTTGTCGAATAACTTATACACAGTGTAACACAACCGGTGGATCGAAGCAGGATGATAGAGGACCTCAATACCTACTATCGGTTTAATCTCCATGTAAGTATATGTTAAGCGATTTTTTGTAGTTTCGAGTTACATACGATTTTTTTTCGTATTTATTCGCCAAACCCAGACTTGCAAGCACTAGCGGATCCAGGGGGGGCTAGGGGGCTGAAGCCCCCTCCAAAACCATGAATGACAGTACTTTATATACAACAAATCTAGGGGTTTCAGCCCCTTAGCCCCCCCAAAAACGTTGAGTGACAGTACTTTTTACCATGTGACGACATTCAGCCCCCCCCCCCAAAATTGAATCCTGCATCCGCCACTGCTTGCAAGACATTATTGGTCACAGAGAAGCGAATTATTTAGATAGTTACTAGATTTTTTTTTTCTAGAAAATGTGATTAGTATACTTTGCAGATACAAAAACAATATAATATCTGCATCTACTTCCTTCCACATTAAAATAGTAAACCTAATTTGATGAAACTATATTAGGTATTTCATATGAATGTAGGTAATTTTACCAGGACCAGTAAATCTAAACATGCGTCAAGTTAAACGTATATCTATATCTACGTGCGTGAATAGTACCTATGTTATGTACTTTTCCATTTTGTGTAGGCATATATGTAATTCTGAATACATCAGTACAGTATAACATGTCAGAATGTGTATAGGCCAACATTAACAACCTGCCAAGTGAACGCTCCGTTTTATTGAAAGCAATTATTCATCAAATGGGAGGGAATTTATAAAACATTAAATCCTTTTAAATTATTTATTCCTTTACAATTAACTGGTACATTTATTTATCTCCGTAGTTTACATATGAACCTTCTCATATACCAAACTCCTACCTACTTACTACTATATGCTTTTATTACGCTTATTTTATTGTAGGTATTAACAACGTGGGCAAGTACTTTCACCTATACACATATCCAACATCATCAACGCTAATCCTGTGATTACGATGTTTTTTGCACAAAGGCATGAGATTTTTTATACACGTTATCTAGTTGAGTATTCATAAAAAATAAATACGTAACACATTACCAATTATATAATTAGATAAATATATTTTATTTTGCTTGAAATCAATATATTCAATAGATATAATAATTATGGTGATTTAGATAAGCCCTCTCGCACATTTATTTTTGAAATGATTACATAAATGTTAACGAGCAAAGTTGATACGAGAAGCACAGAGTTATTCCCAAAGAGAATATTCCTATTAATAAACCTACTTATAAATTAAGTGTTCGCTATTGGAGACATGACTTTGACTAATTGCCGTTTATTAAAATAGCGTAATATAATCTCGTTAATTAAGATGAAACAATAAAGATGTGTCCCACCTCACCCCAACCCACCCAGCTACCCAACAGATCCCACCCTTAAAGTGCTACTTCTTCCCTCCCACAAGAGTGGGACAAACAATAGCAAGGAGAGGCCAAACAAAGCAGCGAGATTTATTTTCCAAAGCGATGTTAATCTTCGTTCATATTCATGGATACTCTTGTGTCAGGGATGGAGTAACAATTTTACGAAACAATACTCATAATAATGTAAAAAACTTAGGAATACAATATTATAAGCTGCATAAGGTATGACAGGGTTTTTTAGGTTAACTGGAATAGATCACACATGACCGCGATGAGTTCGACTATGTGAGCGTTGTTTTATCACATACCACATTTGGCCAATGCTCCTGAAAACTGCATGAGACAGGAGCCTCTGGCGAAGATATACCTACTGATGCTTTGAGCCTCTAATGCAGCCGAGGATGAAGTAGAAATATGGACTGGACGCTGTGAGCGAAATAGGTACCTAGGGCTGATGTAAGTAGATAATTGATAAAAATAGTCAATCTTAGCTATTGGGGAAGATGTCTCTCACAGTGTGGGATGAAACGTTGGATCCCCAAGCGACTAATAAACAACGGCCTCCAATCCCGGAAAAATCATCGAATAATTCATAATTTATACTTATCTTACCTGTATGCTCAATTTATGGTTGTAGTGCTCTATCTTTGCTTTTCTGGAAAGCCTTGAGTCCTCCTTTGATAAAATGGAAGACTGATGACGGCATAAGAACTGAAGCTGCTGAACATCCTGGGGTGGAACATTTCGCCAAAAATTATCAATCAATTGAGAATTGTGAATTTCACAACAACATAAGTAATTTCCATAACTACGAGAATCATGAAAGGCGCAGTACAGAAATTGGAGGGTTGACAAAATGATTTTCCGTAAGCTGAAAGCATAATGATTCGCCACTGCATATAAGATGAACAATAGCAATAAGTAGTATGACTATATGGAGATACGTACATTGATATGTACGTATAATAATTCACGTGTGTAGGTGTGTGAGTAAGTATGCCCATTTCCAGTTTCCTTCTACATAATAATATTCTCTTCCCCAACACATACTCTTAAATGAGAGTACGTAGCACCAGAGTACCTATCCATAAGAGAGGACGTATTACGGGTATGTACGTAGGTACTCGTATATATGTGCACGTACTTAAGAATAACATTGTTTTATGTATATTATGTAGCATTCAAATACGTATCTATCTTATATGTACAAGATATCACAAGATGCATATCGGTGCAACCATCGGTCTGTGATATTAAACTTAAAATGATAGTGATGAAAATACCTTGATCCCTTGCAATATCCAATGAACCCATTGAAAATAATATATAATAGATAGGTACATAGTACATACTATCAATATTGTATGGTTTGAATAATGTATGCACATTTGATTCTTATCTGCTTACGACTATAAAGAAAAATTTAGACTATATTTTGGTTTTGCAATTACATACACTGTACTATGACAATTTTCCTATATTATCTAAACGTTTCTGCATGGACTTTGGCACGGTGGGTTTTGGGCATAAAAATCCTGACATAGTCCATCTAAATTTAATAGTTTTCATCATTTCAAACAGCCTGATGTAGTCTTTAGTTCTGAGAGTTTTTTTTAATTAAGTACGTATCTGTAAAGAATTTCCTTTACGAACTCAATACCTGTAAGAAAGTTACAGGACCGCTTGCAATGGATATGTGAGAGTGATATTATAGAACTGTTTATTATCATAAGTTTCCCTTAACACAATACGAGTAATTCCTACACTATGGATATACAGAATATCTTCTAGCTTTGACGCTTACATACCAGTCAACTATAGCTAATAATACACCTTATATTAGACAAATAATAGGTATAAATAGACACTAGTATATACGGAACATATATCAGATCACTTCATTCCAATACGGATATGTAAGGGGGTTTCTTTTCCAACGTTTTAGTATCTCAATGAGTCGACAATAAATCTCGAACAAAAGTGTTTTTATATCGAGATAATATCACGAGTTTTGTTTTATTTATTCATTAATAAGAATTACTTTGATAATGATTTTATGATTTAATTACATTTTGTAGGTACTTACTACTTACATATCATATTATTATATTAGTTTATTATTGTCATCATGATATGCGTAATTATATTAAGAAGAAACTATTATTGTGAATACTTTGCAAAACGCAGAAAAGGGACTCGATTCTGATATGTAAGGAGATAGTTAGAGCGAGTTATCCACGTGACATCACAGTAAGGTATATACGATTGATTTATCCTATTCAACAATTTACTGGTTATTTGGCCAGTGTTTTTGGGGTTTCTTTTTTTCGTATTGATTTGATAAACTTGTGTTGCTATTTTCGATAAGACGATAAAAATGTCTCATGTCGTCGAGATAAGATATCATCGAGAAAGATTTCCTTTATACTCACTAGGGTGAGAGAAGTTAAACAAGCAAACACTCTTTATAATAATTTAGCAACAAAACATACCTTAAGCAATGTAAATTCCTGTATTCATCTTTTGATGTTCACCTCCGTGCGCAATAATATATTTACATACCTAATAAATACTCGAGCATTTTGTACTCTTATACTTTGCGTCGTCGTATTAAATATTACAAACGATACAAAACAAAGATTTTCAGTAAAGCATTTTCTAAAAATATGAATATGTCTATAAACAAAGCATGATATCTCCTTTCAGAGTTTCCTTCAGATTATAATAACATTGCTGTTATATTAGTGAATGGTTTGATGTTTTTTTTTTATTTATTGGTATTGGAATAATTAAACGAAAATAAAACGTTTTTTTTTTGTTAGTTGTTGTAGAAACGTCGATGATTTTCAATAGCTGTACATGTGTTATATCCAGTAAACTTAAAACTAAATAAGTCAATTATTATGCCACCTAATACCTATACAATAATTTATTATTATTTATAGGACTACATTCCGTTTCCAGGATACTATCAAGCTCCCAATACTCACTGTACTCATATTATATGTAGGTAAGCTGTGTACAAGATAGGTGTTACAAAAGCCCTTTTGTATTAGCCTAGTTTTGCAAATTCTTCTGAAGTATTAGGTAAGCATTTTAAATTGTCTAAATTTGTTAATACACTTTCTTACATAAAATTACAATTTGGTAGACTGTTCTTCCACCTCGTATTATATACTTGTAGATATCTCTACGCCTCTTTAATGAAGTTTGTTTGTATGTACTACTATACTACGGTGTGTATATATAAATGTAAAGTAGGTAGGCAAAGTTTGTGTAGATACTCCATTAAATAAGGACATAAGCCTCAGAATACATTGTTGCCTTAAAAAGGTATCAAACAATTAAGGCTCGTTCTTTGTTTTTCGCCTTAAATTATTAATAAAAACTTCTCTGTTTGCTTTTAGACAATCTCTCCATTGTGTTGGAAGGGCGAATTTAACTCCAATGAGGTGAAGCTCTTTCTCTGAAGAAATTTACATAACAATTCCGTGAAAATCGCAGATTTTTCTTAAGACATTTTCACAACATTTTCATTCTCGTTTTGACTACGATTAAGCGTTCCAAGATGTTTTGTCTGTTGTTTTTAATATCAAATTTCTATTATATTGCATCGTCATAATCTCTACCTTTTTCATATTAAATCCACTATACACATTTTTTTCAAAATAGTGCCTTCATGCATAGGAGAGACGCATTATAGAGCTGTAATATTATTATTGCATCACGTATATGTAAGGTATGTATGTATAGGGTTATAGGGTAAGTATGTAAAAACAAAAAACTAGGTTCTAATCTCTAAATATTGAAGCGTTGGAATGAGATGATGGAAATTTTTGACATCTTATCATCGTAACTTACGTACCTATTATGCAAGATAGATATAAGTAGATATCATATATTCATTGGCACTATTTCAATAGTATGTGAACTCACTAGATGTATGAAATTATAATTTCATTAGGTATTCAACTAGATTTATTATGTTAACATACTCTAAGCAGAGTAGAGATAATAATAATATAAGGTTAAATTTGATCACGTAACTCCTTTGTATAAATTCTGTGGAAGCATAAAGTATCCTGTGTTAGGAAATCCCTTGGTAATCCTTTGCTGCAATTTAACCCGCAGTAGGTGAGGCTAGATTCGAGGACCGCGAGGTAGAAATAAGTTGGAAACATAATAATATTGTAGGTACTACTACACCCACACATTATATATGTAGCATTCCTTGTTATATGTATAACTACTACCAACTCCTTTCAGTACCAAGACCTAGTGCACACTTTATGACCGGATAATTTCACCTGGACAGCTTTGTCTTGGAGAAGTTAAGTTCCTTGTAAAATAAACTGCAAACACTACTTCACATACAGCGAGTGCTATAATAAATTAATACACGCATATTTACTTCAGCTTTGCTGAAAAATCCTGTAAGAACTTAAATAGATATAAAGTATTTCAATAACAATTCCGAGATACATTATAAAAAATGAGTTTAACGACGTATGATGTGAGTATTGAGGTAGGATAAGTAATATCTACGTGCTATGAAAAGTAAAAGGGTTTTCTTACGAACATAATATTAATTAATAATTAACGAATTAATGTTTATTGATACCTGCTTATTCGTAAGGATATTTTAGAGTGAAACTCAGAATGCCTTTATTATTTGAATATAGAAACATAATTATTTCCAGATATTTCATCGGTGGTATATAATATCTGAAAATAGGATTCGTTTTACATACTAGGCGTTTTATATTAGCTACGCTGAAATAATTAGCAATGTTGATTCAAAGTAAAATAATAAAGGTAAGCTGTAACCTAACGTAACCACATAAGCTCTCGGCTTACTTCCAGCCATGAGATTGCAACTGGTCTGAAACTAACAGATACTATACCTATACCTAACCCACATATATAGGTATCCTTATATATAATATACTTACGTAAAAAGTAATAGGCACATACATAATATTATATACAGGTACACTATAGATAGATGCTCTGTTGTGTTGAGGTAACTATCTCTGTAAGAAAAAATACATACCTTTCTGATTGCTGATTAAATTCTTACCAAATTCTACTGTTGTTGGTAAATGAAATAGTATATACAGTTTTGATTATAATAGTAAAAAAATGGCACAATGTAAAAATTTGTCAAGGTGCTATGGTAATCATCAAGCAAAAATAAATAGCTTTTAGTAAATGTTGTAGGTTTTCACGGTATGCGATTGGCATTGTTACCTGGTTTTTCGGGTGAACGGTTTGTAGATAAACTTGATCGACGTTTCGACACTCCTACTGGTGTGTCGAAATCCGCAGAGGAACACACCAGTAGGAGTGTCGAAACGTCGATCTAAATAGTCGAAAAAATTACTTAGGTAATTAGTAGGAAGTCGGGCATGACACATTTTGTGTTCGTTCCTTCGTATACGAGTATGTTCAGATCTTTAAGAAAGTTCCATAAGGTGTTTTTTGATTACAGACTGTATATTGTTTGGACTTTTTATATGGAGTTAGGAGTATTCTTGATAATATTTGACCCAACTTTATGGTACAGAACGATAGGTATAAGCATGGCTGGTTGGTATAGCTACCATAAGAAGCAGATCAATTGTAAAAATAAGGATAATATTACAATACCACTTTGTGAATCTATAATAGGATTTTATTCTGCAGGCAATTATGTAATTTGGGTTCAAACATTACAAGCTTTGGCCCTTTGTGTAGGACGTGTGATCACGCGACCAACACGCGACAGAGGGCTAATAATATGACAGCTCCCTTGGTGAAATAATATTGCAACTGGCTCTAGTTATCTATCGCAGTTATGTTTTCATCTGCTTGTTCGATTTGCGCTGACATCAATCCCTCATATTGTTGGTCTCGTAATACAATCATAAGTAGGTTGCTTGCCTAAATATTCTCTTGTATCTTATATTTGACAGATTTGATGAGAATTTTTATGACGTGCGAATGTTAGATTGTAACTAAATAATAATCGGATATTTATGTGAACTTTACATTACAAAGTAAAACACCTACATACTTTATTTTTTTTGCAATTTGGCTTGAGTCCCTAATTTCTTTCAGTAAGAGTGTGCATACCATCATTTCAAAAATTTCTAAAAACGGGAGACCTTCTATCTCGACAACCATTACTAAATATGCTTTGGAACAAAATAGGGTAGATGCATTGAACCTTTATCTAGGGAATAACCGTAATAGATTTTTATACCTTGTATAGATTTCGCAAAAAAAAATATTTAAAAACACCTCTGACCTTTTTTCCGAAAGACGGAAACTCGTTTCCCGAAAGTCGCGGAGTAATTTTTTTTTCTTGTACTGATAATATGCATTAAAATCTAGGGAATAACCGTAGAATTTTTTTGATAGATGCAAAATTAACCCCAAAAAAATGGAAAAAGCGCTATTTTTACCATTTTATCGTGCAATTGTCACGCGATTTTGAGCCTTAATGCCGTGGGAAAAGACTGTGACGTCATTCCTGGTGCCATGCCCTTAATAACAAGCAACATAAACAAATGGGACACAAACCTACTGTATGTTGTATTTATACTAGAGTAACTCTTTTCGCGATGTCCTATCCAGTTATAGATGTGACCCAGCTACATAACTTTAATTGATAAACGATTCTCCCAAAAAGTATTCGTACATAAATATTTTTCTCAATTACATACATTTTTATTATATTTGTAGCGTAGTTTATAAAAAGAAAATATATTTTCAAATTATAACTAGGTGAATGTGGTAGATATATTTTGTTGAAAGCTGTTGGTAGTTTTATTTTATTGTCTCCCATTAATTTCACAATGGACTAGATTGAATTCAATATTAAATAAAAACAATGAGACCCCTTCATGTGAAGACTGTCGCCTGTGGTCCCAGTAGCCTCTCATTGTATTCTAGTTACATCTCTGGCCACGTGACGGTCACGTGAGGGCCGCGTGCCTCCAGTTTAGAGAGGGCGCGAGATGAAATTATTTATTTTACATTACTCGCTACTCTGCACTGTGTAATAGATGTGTCAATATTGAAGAATGATGAGATTTATTTACACACTATACCAACTATTGTTGTGAGAGTAAGATTTGCGAGGGTAATAGCTGAGAGGATGTGAGGTTTTCGTGAAATAACACGACCACACCATTCTGTTCTGAAGGACGATCAGGATCACATATCGTGGAAATGCAAGAATGTGATTGATAAACTGTTCTATTTAGGACGCTATGAAGACATTCACGGTGGCATTGTTACTTTTCATAAATATTAAATAAGCCACCATGCTTTCTCATTGCCTGGTGTCCTCCAGTTCGGGCAAGCTTCTGCCTTTGTTTTTCGTTTTTGACTGGTCCAGCGAACTCAATTTGTTCCTCTGGCTCGCCGGATTCTGTCAAGCTGATGGGCTCAGTTAGTTAAGTGTGCATGTCACTTCTGTCGAACGTGTTCTCAAATCTCTTATCTTTTCATGACCTACGGAAAGAAGTAAAGCATATTAAAATAGATATGTACCTACATACATGATGAATCTTGACTGGTGACTTGTGTTCTCATGAGGTGCGTAAATAACGAATTTAGTTGGTTATGCATTATCATGTTATAATTGATATTTAGCTTAATATACAATGATACTATACAGTTGTATATAAATATAGGTAGAGGTAGGGGTATATCTACCATGTTGGGTTGTTTTGCGCTGCCGTATTGATATACCTTCTCGCGTACATTGTATTAAATTAGCATAACAATGGTCCGTGACCATATATCATGTTGCCACGGGTGTTCGCTGAATAAACATCATTGTAACCTTTTCCTCTCCTCTGCTAGCCTGGTACGTAACAGTGGTACGGCACTCCTACCTCCTATACCCACTACTGGAATTATCAGCCAGCTCCATGGACGGAAGGGTTTTGGTTGTATCCTCCCGATGATGTAGGTATTATTATTGTATATATTAAAATTATTGTAATATGTATGGAAATAAGAGGATCCACATACTTAGCTAATCTGCATATTGTTATTATTATACATACTATGTACCTTTAATGCTTTCCAGTTTATCATGTCTTTACTATACGTACCTAGTTACACGGAGGAAAACGCTATTTTCCAAGTTTTTTAAACATATGCTGATACCTATATCGAAGCAGTCATCTCTAAAAAGTTTCAGTGGGTATCTAAAGTGAGTCCCATATAGATGTTACATACATACCCGTACATGTTTCGTATGCACTAATACCTCTAACTTATCGTGGGTACTTTTGAAAATCTCTTGGCGACATCCACACACTTCAATCTTGAGCCTTCTGCGTCCAAACAAGCATTGTTGATAATAAATTATAAAATAAATGCTGTTTATCGATGTCATTTCCATTTTTTGGGTTCGTGTCCCACTAGTCTTGTAGAAGTACGCGATCTCCAGTTCAACATACACCTTTCATTCGCTACAAGTTGAATATGTAGGTATATATTATATTAGTTTTAATATTATTAAATGTATACAATAAAAGAAATAGTGTTTTATTTTTTCTTCCGTGCACATAGTTTTTATAAAATAATTAGCTATAGCTACATATTTCTTAAGGCACACCTAAACTTATTGAAGGGAAAAATATTGCGCTTTCGTAATTCTAATTATCATTAATTATATAGGTATACTGATGTGCCTTAGAATTTAGGAGCAGATGTTGAAGAAATGCTTAAACGTTTAATTAGTTAAAATGTTGCTTTCTGTTTCAGCCTTCTCAGTTGGGTGGCACTTGTTATTCTTGTAGATATGTAAATTAGAAAGGATATAGTCGCTAAGACGGGAGGCGTAATTCTGTATAATTTCTGAGAAATGCTGACGGCGTTTATAAGTCTTCTGAGATACGCAATAACATGGACGGTGCTTAACATATTCAACGGAATCTAAATGCGTAACATTAAAGGGGAACGACAATTTCAACGAACCACTTGTACAATTTGAAGGAACAGAGTTTATTTAACAATGTATACCTACGTAAAGTCATTTAAAATTATTTTCTACAATTTTTATTAATCTCGAATTATAGCTAAAGGTACTAATTGTAAATATTCGTAGAACAGGATTACCAATGTGAAAACATTCGTAAGGAGAATACGGAAATTGAAAGAATTCATCAAGCCACATATGATTATAAAATGTTTGATGTTACAGAAATGTTGTAGGTATCTACTGGATATCACGAGACGAAATATTAAGTTAGGTGCAGCCATGGTGCAGTATAGTAGGTAGTTTCTTTAAAGAAAACGTGGCAGGTATTCTTGAATCTAGGCACCTGGAAAAATCCATTATTAACTCAATCCTAATCTAAAAATCGTAAAATTAAACAAATTATGGAGCGATTGCACACTTACTTCCTCGTTTTTGTTATAATTTCACTGCAAAATCTTAGTAGGAAAACGGGCAAAATGTACAAACTACTTATTGCGTCACATTCATGTTGAGGAGAGTGAAATTATTTGTATATGAAAATGAATATTCCTTTTGAACAAGTGTCTCCTAGAGCTTGGATCCTTTTAATTAAGTCACACAGCGTTGTTATTATTATACGAAATGTAACCCTTTCCGTCCCCAAGATCGCGAAGCTCAACATGACATGGCACCCGCTATTATAATTCTCATACATATTCATTAAACACTAATTAATCATAATAATATTGTCTTTTCTACACTGCTGGATGTTTCAGACTATATATGGAGGTGTAGGTATACCAGATACCTATATAAGGAGGTGCTACCTACAGAAAATTGAAGCATAAAGTGTTAAGGGGTAGACGGAGCGAAGACAATAAGAATTATTGTTTGGTTCATTATACGTATTGTTCTCTGTTATAAATGTCCACACAATCTTATAACTTACATTACCTAGCTAGGTAGGTACCACTACTAATACCTACAATATCCAAAGTACTCGTAGGTACCTAAGTCATGTCTAACTGTACATATAATGATAATTCATGTTTAAATGAGTAATGTAATGAATCTTGTTGTAGTATAATATGAAAAAAGTAAGTGAAAGAATTGAGACTAGTAAAGCAGATTTTGGATCTTTTGTATTTGGTATCCCTGAGAAATCTTACACAGAGTTACACACGCAGAGTGGAAGAATGTATTTGCTTGTTGAAAAAATATCATATCAGTATGAAAATTCAAAACAATCCTTCATTCTAAATTTCAGTAACGTTTCTTTTTTCAAAATTTTGCGTAAACGACTGGTTTCATGGAAAAAAACCGCATCCTTGCTTTCGAGTTGATGTACTTTTGCTCTAAATAGGTTAGTAAGGAACATACAGTTTTCCTTTTTTTAGAAATACCATTTTTGAGTCGTTTTTCTTTGTCTTACACAAACGTAAAAAGACAAATAGGTTAACAAATTCACCCATTTCTCTAAAAAAAAATAAACCCACTTGCCGCGCTTTTCAATCACTTTTTGATATAATTTATGTCAAAACAATGTCAAAATTTTAGTTTCCCGAACATCGAAACTGGTGACCCGTTGGTATCATTTAGGTAGGAACCTAATAAAATGATAGTTTACTGTTTACACCGGACTAAATATCACATATTATTACACTCAGATAACATAAGAATTCACTCTTATCTAAAATAGGGACCGATGATTTTTTGTATCAACATTGTTCATTACCCTTACGTTTTTTTTAGTTTGAATTGTAACCGACCCACAGTCACATTTTTTACCTATTGTTATATTTTTTTACGATGAAATTATACGCGAGATTTTTTACCAAGTATATAAATCACTCTCATTATAAAAGTGTTAGAATTACGAACTATTTTATATCCAGGTACCTACATACGTAAAAATATTCTTACATTTACTAATTATCTGCTGCTTGATACAGGTAGTTCCAAAAGTTATAAATACCTTTTGGCATATTGTATGATCAATAAAAAGTGTTTTAATTTATTTTACTTTGCTGGATCCTACATTCTTTTTATATATATTTAATTAAGTAAGGCCGGCCGCACAACACACTCTAAAATTCTTAGTCTGAAATTGATTATTTGTAAAAAAGTTCCCACCAAAATCTCTCTCTGAATTCAGAATCAGTGTAACACTAGGGTTTCTAGAACAAACCTTTCGGCACGCCTAAATGTCTCGGTTTTTCTGGTAACCTCATTATTAGGATGTTCCGTGATAATAAAGTATATTTATTAAATACAAAGTCATGGAGGGCCTTACGAAAAATAAGAAAAATGCATAGGAATGATGATTGAAGGAGTAAGTAATCCTCGAACAAAGCCGCACAACAACAGCATTTATATAGAAATAAATGTTCCCAAGAGTTGAAAGGTGATTGAATATGAATATACACTATTCATATAATGGCAAATGATTTTAATGCAAATTTTAGCATGTGTCATCATTTTCCTTTAAATCTGTTGGTAATAAAGTTAATGCACTAATAATAGGAATATGTATGAGGTAGTGAGGTGAGGGTGTTGTGGTGATATAATGTAGGAAGTATTAGCATAAAAAGTTAATCATATCAATGTTAGAGTCCCGCCCATTAACAGATGTGATAACACTATAATTGTAATAATACGTCGTCTATATGTCTAACTTACTACTGCATATCATTTGTAATGTCATGCGATAAATATGCAAATTTTAATAAAATTTACTTGTACCTCTACCATCTATAACTACTTTATAAATAATTTAAAATTACGCACTCAGTAATATCACGATCTATAGGTATATCTATAACTAAACTAGTGACAGAAATGTAAACTAAAATTAATGTATATATCTCTGACCAAAAGATTTTTTGATATTTCCTAGCTTTTTAGGATAACTCAACCAATTAGAGGTATGTGAAAAAATATTTCCAAATAGCGGGTATTAAACCCGCTAGGGCAATAAGCAATGTCTGCCAACCAACCACTTTCTTAGTATATAAAATGCGAAAAATAATAAAATACATAACATTTAAAAATACGTATGGTCTGGTATTTAATATAGGTTGGTTGAGAAAAAAACATAGTATATTATAAAAATGTGTATGTATACCTAATTATTAATTATTTTTATCTAGTAAGTAGATTTTCTTAACTTTTTTTTGCATTTCTAAGACGTAGGTAGTCCTCTGATGAAGAATTAAATATACATACACTGTCGACAGATTCATAAAAAATATAATTGGGTATATAATATTATAATTAGCCACATTACAATCTATATTTTCACTTTTTTATTATTTCTGGGCGACTATGTGAAACATTTCACACTGAAGATAATTGAATTGTACGTAATAAAATAATTTGACAAAATTCGTGAGTGCACGTCCGAACTAATGACACTCAATTTGAAAGAGTTTGTAGCGCTGTGTCGATAGGTCAATCAATTAGATATTGGACAATAAATAAATATGTGGACAACCTTATATGACTTACAACGTGAAAGATTTCACTTTTACAATAGGAATATTACTACATTTACGAAATTCACATACATGCGATTTTAATAATTTCATTGTCTTGTTCTATGGTGGGGTGTACCAATATTTTACTATCACAAATTCTTTGACACTTAATAACATACGAGTATAGTGAATCAGTTTACATTACTCAACACACCATGACAGTTTGCGATACATTTTGTAACGGTCATATCAAAGACTAATCAGTAGAGTCGGGCCTTTGTAATATTGAGTTGAAGGTGTTTGAAAACTTAAGTGATTGAATAAATTCTATATACCAATTTTATTTTGAAAATCAAACTTTATGATTTTTGAGATAATCGGATTTTCTACATGTCGTATATGAAAAACCGGTGTCGAATATCTGTTGAGATAACTACTTAAAATTCTACCATATTATTGAGCTTCGCCAACGATTATGTCAGTTTTATTAAGGAAATTTAACAGTGCAATTTTACAAGTGTTTCCTAATGCAACTTGTAATATTCCCACCCCTCCATCAACCCTTATTATTTTCCTAATATTTGCTGTTTCCTTGATTTATTATAACTGGAAGAGACGAAGACTCGTCAGGTTAATTGGGAAGATTCCTGGACCATGGGCGATGCCTTTTATAGGGAACTGTGTGGAGCTGCAATGCGATCATGATGGTAAGATGGAATATACATAATATATATTTATATTTTTTTAATTTGTTCATTAATGAGTTCATAGTTGATTTATTTCAAATTACAAAGGTGTCATTGTTTTCACCTATGGGGATACAATTAACTCATCGATATGCTTCCATCCTAATACTGGATGATATGAGTTTTATTACTTAAAAGTGGTGAAAAGCTTCAAAAATATACTTATGTGCATTGTGCAATGAAACAAATAGAATGGCAGGTATTATAGGAAATTATTATTAATATATGTAATCACTTCGTATAAAGGTATATTATGATTTGCTGTCGTGTTTTTTTTAATTGATTGTTTTTTATAAGAGTTTATATTAAAAATGTGTACCTGCGTTTCTGATGAACAGACAAAGTTTGAAAAAGTACTGAACGTAATAGTGTATACAAAAAACAGTGGAAGTGTAACAAGGTGCCTGATCTAGTTAATTCATCATAAAACAATGTAAAAATAGGGTTGAAAGTATCTATTAGTTAAGGGTAGATATCAATATCTTATATTAATTTGGTCTGTTGATTATTTTTATAGAAATGTACGAGAGATTGACAGGGATTAGAACTCTATGGGGAAGAAAGCAAGGCATTAATAAGGGATGGATGGGAATTAAACCATACATTATGGTATCGGATGCTGCTACTGTTGAGGTAAAAAAAAAGATATTATTAACTTTGTTTACCTACATCACGTAATACCAGTTGTTTTTTATTTCTATTTCTTACTATCTGTTCTTCTTACAGCCTATTCTAAACAATCCAAAATTAATTAATAAAAGTTCTGAATATGTCTACTTACGTCCATGGCTAGGCACAGGATTGCTGACTAGTTCTGGAGCGAAATGGAAGTCAAGACGAAAAGTAAGAAAATAACGTTTCTTATGAATTGCAACTACGATATTTTGTGTTCAGTATCAGTAAAAACCTACCCAAGGTTTTTTATTTCGTTTGACACATTGCATTGAAAATTTTCATTATTTTATCTAATCTGACGCGGATACAAATATTTTTTTTTATCTATGTAAGGTTGCCGTGTCTTATGTTTCAAGTTATTAGATAGGACACATTGTTGTAGGCGTATTGATATAATAAAAATATATTCAATGTTTAATTAGGTGCGTGGCTTTGGTACAGAATCTTCGAAGTGTTCAGACACATGGACAACGCTTTAGAATGATACCAGTATTTTCCATTATTTGCTAGTATTATTAACATACCATCGGCATATAGAAAACGCCTTTATTAACATTAACACCTAAACCCATTAACTATCATGATAATATTTCTATTTATTTTGCAGATTCTAACTCCAGCATTCCATTTCAAGATTCTCGATCATTTTGTGGATATATTTCACGACCAAAGTGTCATATTAGTAAATAAACTGAAAAGGGAAGTGAATAATGGACCATTCAATATATTCCCTTACGTTACTTTATGCACGTTGGATATTATTTGTGGTAAAAATCGTAATCACTTATAAAATTACTTATTTATATAAGTTACCTATTTCATATTTCATTTATATTTTTGGCGATTTATGCTTCGTACGTCATTGAATCCATGATAACATACAAAGAACGATAAAATAAAGGCAAAATCATTGCTTTGAAATCAGCTTAATATAATGTCAAATTGAGCTCTGGTGCAACCTTTTAAGGGGTTGTTTAAAAATAGGTTCATATAAAAATAAAAATAAATCATTTGTATTCTTTCAATTTCAGAGACAGCAATGGGGCGAAAAATCAACGCTCAAAGTGATAGTGAGTCTGAATATGTGAAAGCAATATATGAGTAAGTAAATAAATATTGTAGTAGTGTTAACTGATTATTGATATTTAGGTGTTAATTTTTTATTGATTTTTACAATCACGAACGTTTACTTTTGTAACATTTTTACAGGTGTACTGATTGAGTAGGTCATGTATAGGTAATGTGTGTGGTCTATTCATTATCATTAGGGTAAACAGAAAATTTCTCGAAGACAATCCACAACAAATCCTCACAAATCTGTGACCAAGGCGGCAGTAGGTTCGCCGAAATGTCGCGCGTCGGGAATATCTCACTTCTCACGATAGAATTAAAAAACTCTTATAGATATACAATATCACGAAACCTTCGACTTCGACAACTATCGAAAATAATCCAATCTACAGTTACAAGATTGTGCAGATGTTTTGTAATCGATATCCATTTTGATACACTAAATTTAATTTTATTTAACTTAAACCAGCGGATTTCCTACGGCCTATATACCTAGAAGATTCGCTATATTATATTGTACATTGTTCTTGACAACATATACCTTTACCTCTACTCACAAATACCTACATACTACCTACTACCAACTAAATAGTATGTAGGAAAGTTAGTAGATACTTAGGTACTATTATATTATATTATTATCCCAAGAGGATTCCTTACACTTTTATTTCTATTAGCGATATTGTGTAGGTAATAGGAAGGAGTATAACATGAAGTTATCTAAGTCTGAAGAGTTCCATATTGCCTTGTCTCTGTGTGGGTGTAGGTGTATGTGAGATATATCGAAGAGCTACAAATTTATATGGTTATCCAGTCGGAAAATGGAGGCGCTCTTGCGTTATACATTGCGTCAGATAATAATATTATTATTCTCCCTACTCGTTTCATTTTATTTCGTGTACTTTTTGATTGAAATATCTGAGTGAGTGATCGCTCACAATATTCAGTATTAGACGAATAGATATTATTATGATGTGTTTCTATATGTAGGTACGAGTATATTACACAGTACCTGATGTAGATGTAGGCAGTCAAATACCCAATAGTAGATATAGAGGGAGCCTCATTCCTAACAATTCTCCATAAAAAATAAACCATTCTGTCAAAATTTTGTGCGTATGAATTACAGTCAGTTGTCCGTATAATGTATGAACTAAGGTAGGTAAGTATACTTTTTGTACTATACTGTACTGTAATGATCAAATTTCCTATTTGCAAACTGATGGGTCAATTGAATTGGACAGACATTTTACCAGCGCACGAAAATCGAATAAACATCGTGTGGAATCCTTTACCTTTTTGTGGAATCCTTGTGCCCTCCCCTGCCCCATAGAAAAGTCTTGAATCTGCCACCGAGTAAAACCAAGATTAAAATTAGTTCTCTAGGACAAATATCAATAGTTTTTTACATATAAAATTGCAATTTTATGAATTTTCTTTTGGGTAGGTAGGTTTTCACTATAGGTATACGATTTCATATATAATGTTATTTAAGGAAAAGCTTGCTTTGAAAACTTGTTGATGTCTAGTAAATTTTTGAAAAGGGCAATATCTTTTTTTTTACATAACATTCCTGCAATGTTTATAAAGCTACGTGAGATTCATCACCCTGTATATTAGGACGCGTAAGAGCCAATCATGATACGTCATTCAAATGTTCATTCGATCATAATCTGACAATATGGAAATATACCTACCCCCTGTATATCTTCTGCAGTAGGTGCCAACCTAATAATCTATCAACGCAAACAAACAATAAAAATATTATTACTTTTATTTATGTTTTCCTTTTCGTGTTTTTATTTATATAAATTTACCGTACAAATAATTATAAAATGTGTTATTTTAAAACGATTACGACATTTCTGTAACTATTTACTTTTGTATTGTGAAAATGCGGTAGAAAAATAAATAACATTTACATAAAAAAAAAACAGCATAATTAGATGTCTATTACCTAAACTTTTTCATTGTTTCATTGTCTCTTACAAAACTTGCAAACTTTCAAACATTTATTATATTTTTATTACTTACACTACGAATAATTTCTGTCTTGTTTGATGTTTATCTCGAGTAGTGAATAATACAGATTTATTTTTCAGAATGGGTAGCATTATTTTAAATCGTCAATCAAAACTATGGCTCCAACCAAACTGGATTTTCAAATGGACAAATCACTATAAAAGACACCAGGAATGTTTACGAATTCTTCACAATTTCTCTTATAAAGTGATTCGAGAGAGAAGGGAGGAACTTGAGGTAGAGAAATTGAAGAATAAAGATGAAGAATTTGAAGAAGATGATGGTTTTTATAATAAGAGGAAGTTGGCTTTCTTGGATTTGCTCATAGAGGCGTCAGATAATGGAAAGTCTCTTAGTGTTGATGATATAAGGGAGGAAGTTGATACTTTCATGTTTGAGGTAAATGTAATTTTTTATTTCACTCAATAATAATGCGGCACCCAGAAGAAATATTGTGGCATATCCAGGAAATAATTTACAAGTTTTTTTCTCAATCGAGAATTTCAACTTTGCGTCCTCGGATTCAGCGCCCTCAAAAACATAAAGAACTTTGATTGAAAAAAGGACTTCTATATTTTTTCCTGGATATGCCACCATATTACCTTCTAAATTGTGTGGTACCTACCTACTATGCAAAAATATAGTTATGGATGAGTAAATAAGCTAAAACCAGCTATCATTTTTAAGTGTGCAGTTAATTTTTTATAACTGGACAGATTACACAAGTTTTTCTTACGATTTCTAACGATACGATCACGAAACGTGCTGGAAATAATAATTTCTAGGGTCACGATACAACATCTGCTGCCCTCAGTTGGTGTCTATTTCTCCTCGGCTGTCACCAAGACCATCAGCAACGAGCTGTTGATGAATTGGAAAGAATATTTGACGGAGATTCTGACAAGAAACCAACAATCAAAGATCTGTTTGAGATGAAATATCTGGAGTGTTGCATCAAGGAAGCCCTTAGACTCTACCCAAGTGTTCCAATAATCGCAAGATATTTGAAAGAGGATGTGCAAATTGGTAAGAATTTCTCATAAGTAGGTTCAAATCTACTCCATTCAAGTTCATACCTACGTCAGGTACAGGTATTACAAATTTCAATTTTTCAGGAGACTTTTTAGTTCCAGCTGGCACCACAGCAATGGTAGTCACTCATATGCTTCACAGGGATCCTAAGGCTTTCCCAAATCCCGAAGTATTTAACCCTGAAAGGTTCTTTCCAGAGAATAGTAGAGGGAGACATCCTTATGCCTATATTCCATTCAGCGCCGGTCCAAGAAACTGTATCGGTAAGTTACTTTCTCTGCCTGTGGTAACTCGGAACTTTACTAAGATAGAAACATGAACATTATCATTTTTTTCTTAAAAATATGTTTTTATTTTAGGTCAGCGATTCGCCGTTCTAGAAGAAAAGGTAGTTTTGTCTACAATATTAAGAAAGTATCGCGTGCAAGCTGTGGATAGAAGAGAAGATTTGACTTTACTAGGAGAACTCATACTGAGACCAAAAAATGGCTTAAAAATTAAATTGTTTCCTAGAATACTTAATTAAACTGATAGAAATTGTACACACATGTATTACAATAAAATTGTATTTCATTGATACTATACGAGAGAAAATAAAAATGTGTATAGTACCACTACCACCTAAAACTGAATTGTTTTTTAACTTTTCAAGGGGAACAATAATTCCGCCAAAAGCTCTCGGAATTTTAACGCAGCAGAGCCATCTATCCAAGAAAACGAATAATACCTACTTACTATTTCTATTCTCCGACAGATGGCAATATACCAACATTGTAAAAAATATTTCTTCTACTCTACCAAGCGTGTACATGGCGTGTACCAAAAAACTATATTTATTAAAGTAATAAATAAAAAGTTGTATGTTTACATTTCGTTTCATCCGTCTTGTCACACTTTTTGTATAGAATTACTATGTAGCCAGTGGCCAAGTTATATGAAACAAGGAGTACATTTTATTATAAAAAATACATCTATTTCATTGGATTTAAGCAATTGTTTAAAATCGAATAATGTAACATCGGGACTGTAATACTAGGTATTTTTATTAAAATTTTCATCCGAAATTAATAAATTTCTTGGGGATTTCGAGCTACGGTTGTTTCACAATAATCACAAGAATGTAGCTCTACTAGTCACTAATAAGTAATTAGGTACTTATATTCTTCTACAATAAATTTGTAGGTCTTCGAAAACAATTTGTACTCGAAAATACCTAAATTGTGGTTGATATAGTAATTGAATGTTCTTCAATGTTTTATTTTTATTATTATTTTATGTTCTTGTGACGATCGTTTCGTTTTATAGTGAGGTAATAAGAATAACGCTTAATTTATTTCTATAAAATTTGAAGATAAAATGCTTAATTTGACTCTTTTATAATTCATAATATCAACTCAATACATTACCACGTAATTACTCTTTTAGACTGCCACAATTTGAAAATACATAAATACATAAATCTCCAATAAACATCACGTAAAAAATCTAAGTAATGATTGGTGAGCATAGGAGTTGTATCTAACTTCAGTTCATTAAAGTACATTATGATTAGACCGTATATTAATAATCAGCTGACCACTCCTGACATGACAAAATAATAAATTCGACGCATTCGGTAAAATACGGACGAGTATCGAGAACGCTGAAGAGTTATTTGTTTTAAATCGTATAGTTTTTAGTTAATATTTTCGACGATGGCGAACATAAAGTTTGTTTGCCTGGCTTTCTTCGCGTTATTTTGTGGTGAGTACAATATTTTTGCTATTACTTAAGTTGTTCCAGGACACTGCGCCTTTGTCCCAGCTTAGAACTGTTTTATGTTATTATTTGGCCTTGGGCGTCGTATTTTTTTTTTATTTTTAGGACTTCCCTGCTAATTAGATAATCTTTATTGATTATGTTTATCGTATCGTTTATTCCTGCTATTTCACGCACCAATTTGCATCCAAGTGAGGAGGGGACAATCTGAAATACGGCAAAAAAACAAATATGATAACCTAATACGCAAAGTTCATGTCCATTATTCGTTTTAACTCCCAGTTTTATGGATTGTTTAATTACATTATATGCCTACCTACGCACGATATCGCTTCAGTATTATTTTTATGGAAAATTGCGAGTAATGTCGGTTTTCTCAAGAATTGTGTCTCAGTTCATATACCTCTTTATTGTGGTGTTGAGTCACCCCATGACAATGAGAATGATTACGATATTATTCATTAATTGATTAATATTATAGTTTAATGTACTCATTCACGCATTATGAGGGATATTTGTTATTTAATTGGAATAACATTATTGTTCTTTGTGCAAACTAACCTCATTGGCATTTCCTTTATTTACTTAGTAGACAATTTTATTGTTTACAAACAACACAATAATCTGGCATGGAATTAGGGACAATGTGCCAAGTCCACAGTTTAAATTGTAACCCTTGTTTATATTTTACTCCAATGTGTGAAATGAAATAAATTTTCTACTCATTAGTTGTACCATGTAGTAAAAAAAAGTAATACAGTGATCTGAAGAACTTTAGTAGGTACATTGTTTCCTCGAATAACATGGACTAACGTGACCTATTGAAGATTTGGAGTACCACCAACTAATGCTATGCCATGAATTCTTTAGCTTCTGTTGTTCACTAAAGAGAATTACAAATCTGTTAGAATGTAGTTTTACCAAATTCTGATATGTTGATTATCGACTCGATATACGTCTGGTGAATTTTTTGTATACCAAAGTGCGAAGGTACATATAATTATTGTGTTATCAAATTATTCAACCATTGCAAGTAGTTCAGAGGTCAGTCACTGGTATTCGTCATAGACGCTCAAATACTTCTCTCTTAGTGTTGAGTAGGTATGTAGGTTATAAATTCTGTAAAGTAATAGTTGAAGCAATTGTGGACTTGATTATGGAGTCCTTGAAACCTCAGTAAAGGTACTACTTAAATAAGTTACTTTGGTTGGAGTGGCCAGAGGTCCTGGAAGCTGCGAGTGACAGGGGCCTCTGGCGAAGATATGCAGATGCTTTGGGCCCCCGACCCAATCAAGGATAGACGGGGAAGAAGATGTATGTATGTATGGTATTGTGTGGTACAAAATTTTACCACAGTTGCAAACCGAAAACAGTCGAGCAAATATTCAACTGTATTATAAGGAGGCGAGTGCTGCTATAACAAGAGTTGTTAAATTAGTTAGTCTAGTTAGTGAGTGATGTACGAATCATTTTGAAAGTATTCATAAATATTGTTTGTAGTGGAAAACATTGTTTGTGTGTTGATATATATATATTTTATGTAAGATAAGCGAGTGTGCGAGGTCATGACATTGTTTATCCACTCCACGCTACAGACAGCAAATCATTATTTAAATTCATAACAGACTCCCCTCTCTGTGAGATGATTGGAAACATTCATTACATTACACTATACATTATATATGGCATGCTCCCCTTATTAATTCATACATATTCAGTTAATTTATTATAATACATATTCACATGTGACACACGCACTACTATATTGGAAACATTTCTGGGTTATGTTTCATATTTTGTACATGCTAAAATCTATACTAATGTTTTTGTTGGGCATTGAATTATGTATCAACATTGTTATCTTTGAGCGAAATGTATAATTTTTTAAGATAAAGCAGTGCAGATAAAACAGTAATTAATTTTACTCTTCCACAAAATGCACTTGTCAATTCTTAAATGTTTACCTGCACGCATGTATCTTTTTTTTGTATAAAAAAGGATCTGGGCTTGCATACACAAACCCAAATACTTTCCTGCACGCCTTGCACTAGGCTAAAAGCCTGTATCGCAAAGTGTGGAATACATCGCCTGTTTGAATCTGGCACCTCCCGTTCGAGAGACTGCCGCCCCCAACCAACTGCGCCAACCATGTTACTCAATCTTGTACATGACACAATGTAAAAATAAGTGTTTTTATATTTGCAAAAGGTTGGGTAGCTTTGTTTTTTGTTTAGTTTATCGTAGCGCACCAAATGTAAGATCCAAATTTATGACCTTCGCAGATCGCCATGACCTATTTGGTGTCAGAAAAACAAACATTTTGAAAAACCTTTTGTGAAAAATGCTAATTTCCACTGGGACGTAATTATATTATTATTGTTGACCTAATCAATTTAAAAATGTATCATATTTTGAATACTATTGTAAAAGCAGTTTGTAGATATTGTCAATGGCAATAAACTTACTATTTGATTTCCATATCAGTAGCTTGTTTTATTATTTGCTATAAATGTTTTTCGTTATTTTTATTACCAACTTACTGTTTTATTATATTGTTTATTACAAAAGGATCTGGGGTTGTACACAGAAACCCCAATACTTTCCTGCACACTGTAAAGTAAGCTAAAAGATAGTATCGTGAAGTGCAGAGCACATTGTCAGCACAATACAGCACAGCACACACATTTTTGAACCTGTCACCTTCCGGTTAGAGTCCACGCTTAACCAACTGCACTAACCGTGTACTCATAGATTTATTAGTTTTTATGTGACGGAATGTGTGTGCTATTTCTTTTTTTTGTTTATTAATTCTTGTATCATTTGTTATCAAAATGTTTACTAACTCAAATGTGTCACATTGATACAGCAGCAACCCAATGCTGGATACTTGTCATAATGTTAATAGTCTGGTGTCAGTTTTGTAACTTTTACTGTACCCATTCTCTGCCATCTGAATGTTGTATGTTTCATAACACCTGTTGTCTAATTGGTATAGTATAGAGTACAACAATTCAGTAGGAATTAGTAATCAATGGTGTGGAAAATTATATACGTACTTACAGTATTTTTCTTACAACATTTAAGAACATGTGTTATACGAGAAAACCAACGAATACGTTCGACGGCGTTCCCAGCAACGATCAATCCTGTCAGTAATACAGGAAAGACGTTGGTCGTGGCTGGGCCATGTTTTGCGAATGCCCAACGACAGCTGGCCAAAGAGAGCGCTGTTTTTCCACCCACAGGGGTCCCGACGCCCCGGAAGACCCTCTTTCACAGTGCACCGTTCCTATGACAACGAGATCAGAGCGTTAGGAATGACGTGGAGAGAGGTAATATCACTCGCACAAAATCGCTCTGAATGGAGACGCCTGGTAGCCTCCCTGTGCTCCCGAATGGAGACATAAAGGGCGTAGTAGTAGTAGTAGTAGTTATACGAGATGTACCGTATAGACAAAAATTCGTAAAATGAATGGGTTTTAAGTGTCTACAGTGTCGAAACTAAGTAAAATAAACCAAATATTTTTACATATTTTACTATACCAATCATTATAATTTATAAATCTTTTAATTTAAAGTCAATAACTTGTATACTTTTTAAGGAAACAAATTAATTGTGACGTCACGATCGCGAGACGTTACTCTCTTTACATGCAGCCTTAAGTAAATGTAACAAATTGGTTTTTAATTTTACATACATATTTTTTGTATGTGAAGAAGAGCGGACGTTTTTCCATGGAGATCTTACTTCATTATGCATTGAGATGTTTACTCTTTCTGCCCATTTCGGGTTCTAAGCCTTTGTTGCTGCAAGTCACCTAGCCTAGGTTTTCTATCTAGCAATATTTAAACGTTCTGGAGCAGAACACTCATGCTGTATGCTGTATTGATAATGAGGTAGAAGTATCTATCTTTACTATCTATATACCCTCAAGCCACGTCCCTTGCAGGGTAGGTAGAGAGGACAGAGCCCCGGGCAACCCTATCCTTACACACACTCCTAGTTTCCGTCACATTCATGCATGAATTGCATGAATGTAGAAGTAACCTATGTCACAATTATGTGGAACGAACCAGTCCGATGCGATTTACAAAATTATGTTGTGAGTTTTATACAAGAGGGTGAAAGCGTCACATTCAAGAGCACAGCACTAACTATCTTTAATGAAGAAGTTGACTAATAAGAAGCAATGTTTGGTCTGGAGAAACATCTTTTTAATTTATTATTAATCTGTTCAATATGTCACAAGATTAAGGTTTATTTCCCGCTTTGAATCTTTACAATTTCCATTCTTTAATGTTGATTTATTTTGATTGTTTCAGGAATAGCATTATCCACGCCATTACTGGGTGAGAAGAAGTGCACGTGGGGACCTTCATATTGGTGTAATAATATAACGTATGTATTTGTTTTATCATAACTCGTACACTATGAAAGTCTGACTCGCTAGTATACTTTAGAATTAATTTTTGATCAGTTCAAAATATACAAAGTACTAATCAAGAATTATTAATGAAATTCTGTGATTATATCATTGTGAGATGTTTAAAATAGGATGTCACATTGATTGTTAATAACTTATTGTTTGTGTAAAGAGTCACGATGATTTGTATTAGTAATCTTATTGTGGTGACACATAAATTGAATATCAAAGTGTCGAGGTATTTCCTAATTGATTCTCCACACCGTTACAATCCATACTAAATAAATGAATCATTGATGTTTTACAACGTAGTAATTATTTTCATGGAGTTTTATAACTTTGCACGTTTGTTTGTCCCACATCATCAAAATTAGTAACAGATTATTTGCCTCTTTCCGTCTAGATAGAACTGTGTAATATTCGGCACCTAGTACCCTCTATATATTATCAGAGTGTTATAAATACAAAATGTTATGTTATCGTATGTTAAGTTCCTGTTGTAACACATTATTTATTAATCATCTAATTAAACAAAAATGTTTGACCATTAGTAATGATATTCTTCTCACAATACTGAGGTGATAGTGTGTGCGCCCTTTCACCTAATTTCATGTAATAATTGTAAATAAATATGCCACTGATACATAAATCAACTTGTATGATTAGGTAGATTATTTTAACATAATGCTCTATATTAATTGCGATTTGTATAATGTTATTATAGAAATGCCAAAGGATGTAGTGCCGTGAAGCACTGCATTAAAGCCGTATGGGAGAAGCAGACATATCCAGTAGATGATGATGAGATCTGTAAGATCTGCACTGACATGGTGCAACAGGCTAGAGACCAACTCGAGAGCAATCAGACTCAGGTAGAAATCAAATAATATAAATTTCATTCATCTGCATGTTGTGGCAGCACTTCAGAAGCTGGCTGCTACAAGGTTTTGCCACTGAGAGTGGTTTTGTACAATGTATCATTGCTAACACTCCGATCTCATTGTCACAGTAACGAATCACAATGAAGAAGGATCATTCTAATGTTGCAAAACGATACACACATTTGCTGAATCTTTAGTTTAACTTAGTTTTAATTTAATTGACTTTGTATTTCACTTACAGGAGGATCTGAAGGCAGTGTTCGAGGGATCGTGCAAACTGATTCCACTTGAAATAGTATCTAAAGAATGCATCAATCTGGTTGACCAGTTCATCCCCGAGTTGGTTGAGACATTAGCTTCCCAGATGAATCCCCAAGTAGTTTGCAGTGTCGCTGGATTGTGTAACAATGCACGCATTGATAAATTACTTGAAGAATTTCATAAAAATAAGGTAAGTCTTCGTCTGATGTATAAATGCCACATAATTATGTGAATGACACAGCGTAGGTCTGTATGTTAATTTGTGTTGTTTATTCACTTGTAGAATGTGCAAGTATCAAACGTCAGAGCTCCAGTGTCCACAGAGAAGTGCATTGGTTGCTACACAGTGATTGATCTAATGAAGGACAATTTCAATCAGATGTCTCACGAACAATTTTTGGAGTCTACAATGAGGGTGCGTAATATTTTGTATTCATATTTTGATTCAGTGAAAAGGCTTCAAGAGTTTCTTCGACATAGCAATGGATTAATTTGTCATTGTACTAAGGAATATGCGACTCCGACTCTAATCATAATATTATGAAGATGTCAATGTTATGTAGTTTGTTTATGAATACAAATTCCAACATCGTGATGCCTGTATAAATAATATTATATAGAGTTGTATGTCCGGTGAGTAATTTGTTATCTTTCTTTATGCTGACTACTGCTTATCGAAGACAAGATTACAAATTCATACATCGTTTTTGTTTTCCTAAATTGATACTTACTTTACTTAATAGAAATTATATACATAGAAATTACTTTGTGGTTACATTATTGTGTAGTTAAATAAAACACAATACTTTGTTATACCATGAAGATTGTCCACCGGCGGTAAATGGTGGAAGTCCGTTTATGACTTGAAGACTTTGTCTCAGATTCCTCATTGCTGATTACCATTGCTTCACTGCATTGAATTTCTCTATAGGTTTGCTTCAAATTGGGTAGCTACTCTGATGCCTGTGCAGCGAACTTGTTCAAGTACTTTGAAGATATCTACGCTCATGTGAAGAACAACTTCAATTCTGAGAATGTCTGTCACGTTGCCGGAACATGCTCCGAGAGATATCACCAACATGAGGATCAAAAAACTGCTGATGTACAAATCACACCAATGGCTGATGTTGGAATGGTTAGCCTTAAAGAGTAAGTTGGATTATTTATCTTGTAATATTTCTAAATTAGAATATTTATCCTCTCTACTTGTCGTTGATGAGATGATTTGATAATGTTCTCCCATGTTTGTGACTTCAGCGACACGGTTCCATGTAAATTATGTGAGCAGCTTGTGGTTCACTTGAGAGATATCTTCATCGCCAACACAACTGAAGAGGAATTCAAGAGGGTGTTAGAAGGTAAACAATTACTATAATATGCAGAAAAAGATGTCAAATACGTATTTGAATATGATTTTCTATGTGTGGTGTGGAATGTGTATGTATTTTAATATTTTAGGACTCTGTAAGCAGACTGGTTCATTCAAAGGAGAGTGCATTGCCCTGGTAGATGAGTATTATCCAAATATATACAGATTCCTTATTGGTGAATTGAATCCTGATGAAGTCTGTTTCTTAGCTGGACTTTGCCAGAAAGGTTTAGAGGAGGTGAGACTATTAGAATATTATTTTAATATCCATTAACTTAGTGTAGTCAATCCACTTGGATTTGTATCATTGGTTTTTTTTTTGTTATTCGTTTGTCCTTTCTATTTAGTAGTTTCATAGATACTAGCTTCATTTACATACTTATTTAATTGAATTAATGGTACGTATTTGGGTGTTGACAATAACACTGATTGATTACTCTCATGTTTTTGTTCAATATTTATTTTGTAAACAGCAGTGGCGAAGGGTAGATTTCCGCAGAAGGGAAGCCGGGGCAAACATTTCTTATGGCATTACGTCAGATTAGACACTATTATACCTATATTTTTTCCAAAAGGTAACTCAATGGGAATCGTGTTCTTAGGTAGCTTCGCACCTGGTAAACAGTGACAGTTGAGCTCAAATGTCTGGATGTGTATCCACTACTGATATTTTGCGTTATCTGGGAATTCCTTTACAACTACATATGTGACAGACAAATATAGATTCACCCAAAACAACTGCGAAATATGATTTACCTACATTTCTTTGCGTTCATTTCATATTTTAATATAGAAGTTCGTAACTAGTTAGCATGTATGTATATTATCGACACTATGTAATTAATATTGGTTATGTACCGATATGTTTCTAGGATATTCCTATGGCTCCATTGGTTCCCAGAGAATCAGCAGCAATGGTTGTTAAGATCATCAAACCAACCACTGAGAAACTTGCTGGAAATGATGAGAAGGTATGTCCTATTTATTATACCTACAAGATATATTCTGTGCTATAATTTTATCTTCCTGTGTATTTTTGTTTTAAACTTGAGCAACATATTTTTTTTAGCCACGTGTGAAAGTTGGAGAGAGCCAATCTAGCGTCAGAGTAATGCAACCAGAATTGAGCCAATTACCAGTAGACAGAATGTTCTTGCAGATGCCCCAAAATAAGGAACTCTGCACCTTCTGTCAGTACTTCTTGCATTTCGTACAAGTTGAAATTAGTGATGCCAAGACAGAGGTAAGAGGTTTTAGAATTTGATGTGTATACTACCCAAGATCACCTTTCTCTTTCAACAGTTTTAATTCACTACTTTTTAACTTACACCGACGGTGTCTTCGTTTACAGGAAAAGATCAAGCAGACTGTAGAGAAGGCTTGTGATAAACTACCTAACACCGTCAGCACAGAATGCAAAGGATTTGTGGAAGCTTATGGCAATGCTATTATAGCTCTGTTAGTGGAGGAAATTGATCCATCTCAGGTACATACGTACATAGTAACAATAGCACCTACATATACATCAAATGTAATGTGGAATCAAATGGTTTATTATTTATAGGATTACTATGTGTTTTATTTTCTTTTTAATTTTCTTGTTAGGTTTGTCCAATGCTCACCCTCTGCCCGAAAGATGAAGCCGTCACCAATATTGAAATTCTTATGAGAAGTGGTAATACTGACAAGCCTAGCTGTCCTCTCTGCCTGTTTGCTGTTGAACAATTGGATTCTATGTTGAAGAATAACAGAACGGTGGTAAGTCTCAGTTGATCAGCTGATGTTAAAAGTGTTTATGTGGGAGTATGTGACATCTGTAGAAATATATTTTCATATTAATGATTTTTTTCCAGGAAAACATAAAGCATGCTTTGGATAACTTGTGTTCCCATCTTCCTGCAAAATTGAAAAACGAGTGTGTCGATTTCGTGGATACTTACTCCAAGGAACTTCTTGAAATGATAATTGCCGACTTCACGCCGCAAGAAGTGTGTTGTTATTTGAAGTTGTGCAATGACAGCAGACCAGACGTCTCCAGTCTTCAGAGAGTCTCACTGATTGATGAGTTCCACACCAAAAGGCTGATGGCTGACCATAATAACTTCAAGCACTCAATGTTGCCCAAACATATGTTGGTTGAGAGCCATGTACAGATTGGTAAGAAAATATACTGTAGAATTCTTTAATGCGTTAGAATTTTAGAATTGTTGTTGTGATGATATTGATTTAATTTTATGTTTGTAGATACAAATGAGATACCCGACAATACATACAACGGTAAACCAATGAGTCTAGAAAAAGACATCAGGGACTCATCAGCCCAATGCGTCATCTGTGAATTCATCATGAGTCAAATTGATAAACAACTGCACGATCAAGCAACTGACGTAAGCTTTATATGTCAATTGATGTGTTATTTTATATGTAATGTGAGGTGGTCGGTAGCCTGGTTGGTAAGGCGCTTGACTGTAAATCCAGTGGGCGCGGGTTCAATCCCCGACTTACTCCATTTCACAACACAAGCTTTTAAGCTTTCTGTGAAGTATGAAAAGATGTATTTGGGTTTATTTCGATAAACCCAGATTCATTTTTTAAAAATAAAAAAAAAATAAAAATAAATAAAAAAAATAATAATAAATTTTTGTTATTGTAATAATTTTTTTTTGTAGGACGAAATCAAGAAGATTGTTCACAAAGTATGCGGTTTCCTCCCGCATGACATTGCGACAGAATGTAATGATTTTGTCGACAAATACGCAGATTCAATAATCGCCCTTCTCGTCAATGATCTGGCACCATCTGAAGTATGTGGAGCCCTGGACTTGTGTAACAACAATAAGAACATGCTCAAGAGTAAGTTAGATATATAGTTTATCGAGTACTCTTGCTCATACTTCCATATGAACATTTACATATGTGTGTGGAAAATTCTGACGTCCAAATTATTCTTTGTGGTCTGAAAGTTACTAGTGTAAAACAGTAATCTTACTGAGAGTTTTTCTATGATGCTAGTTATTATACTAATTTTGTTTTATGCCTTTTTTTGTAGATTCAGTTGTAGAATGTGCCGTGTGTGAGGAATCTATTGACATTGTGGAGAGAATTCTTTCTAATCCAAATGTTGACAGGAAGATTACTCATGTAGTGGAGAAGACATGCCATGCTCTGCCTGCTAGATATCTGGAGAGGGTATGTCTATTAATAATACAAAATTCGTATTACTATTATGTTTCTAATACTCATGCTTAAGTAACCACTTGTTATGATTTTTTCAGTGTATGAGAATGATGGATACTTACGCTGAAAGCATCATTCATCTCGTTTCAACTTTGGCAGACAGTGGCAAGGTTTGCTCCAAGATTGGTCTTTGTGGAGCAGACAACTATAGCCAAGTAAAGTTGACTCGCGCAACTCGTTCTGCTGAACAACTGGTGGGAGGAGAGAGGTGCACCTGGGGTCCTTCGTACTGGTGCCAGTCTCTTGAAAAAGCACACGAGTGTAATGTAAGTCGGATGCATCTTATACCTGAGACAGTTGTACCAATAGCTCTTTGCAAAAGATGGTGATTTTGAATTCTCTAGTATCTCTAGGCTCATTTTATTTACATGTAGTGTTGTACTTGTGGATAGTGCAGCACTTTTAAGAATGTAGCCCAAAGTAATTGCATCACATGGTCACTCATCAGATAATATATGTACTGAATGAGTATTACCCAGTGATGTAACAATGTACATACATAGTAGGTATTTAAGTACGTATAATATTACTTTCGAGAACCTCTATTGCCCTTTGTAACTGAACATTTGAAATATTACATCTGGAAAAGTATGATGACTCAGCTGGTACTAAAGATGTCATTCTAAGACTCTAGCGGGTAGAAATTTGTTTTCTCTAAATTTTCACAATAAAAAATAGTAATTCCCTCCGAAATTTACTAAAACTTGAGATTTACAATGAATACCTGATCTAAAAGTATTGGGAATGAAGAGAAGTGTTATGTTTTTTGTTTTATTTTTACAGGCACTTACGCACTGCAAGGGGGTGTGGAAAGGTGATGCCCCAAAGAAACCAACACGAGAACTCCTGGGAGCCAAAAAGTGTACATGGGGTCCTTCATATTGGTGTGAGAATGAAGACCAAGCTAATGAATGCCACGTAAGACATAATCTCATATTATATGCAGTTATATATAATCCAGGGAAATTAAACTCAATGTAGCTCCTCGGTGGAAAGTTGTGGGGTAGCCTGGATTTCTTTCATTCTATATGTATTTTGGGGTGCTGAATCTGGATCCGAGGTTTGCCAACAAAATTTCGTGACGGAACATGGCGAAAAATGTTTTCTGATTCCAACAAGGTATAATATGTCTCACAAATCTGAAGAATAGTTGTCAAAATTTAGTGATAAATCTGACAAGGTGACCTATTCTCCATACATTTTTCACTCTCACAATTTGAAATAACAATAAAATTTGGCCAGTTTTTGGAGCTTGACAGCTCCGCTGCTATTTATTTTAGAGAAAAAATTTATAAACCACATTTGTACGAAATTTTACTAACTTTCATTCTGCTAAAAAGATAACTTACAAAATGTCTATAGTTTTTAAGTTCAAATCCAGAATTCGCCAGAAAATGGAAATTTTCGCCATTTTTCTTATTTTTCGCCATGGTCCGTCACTAAATTTTGTTGACAAACCTCGGATTCAGCACCCCAAAATACATATAGAATGAAAGAAAAACAGACTACCCCATAACTTTCCATCGAGAAATCTAAAGGCACCGTATACTATCATATTATCATTTTACACACCCCATATTTTTATTACTATCTTCTCATACCTACTCCTGTTTATAATTTGTTTGTTATTGAATCCTATAGATGAGCTGTAATAGTTTTGCTTAATTATTATAATTATGTGATCATAGACTGAAAATGTATATAACACATTTTTTTTTGTTTGTTTTTAGGCCATCAAGCATTGTAGGGAGAGGGTGTGGTTTGCAGAATCTCCAAGACAAAAGAGATCGGTAGAAAAGCCACTCCTGGGTGCCAAAAAATGTACCTGGGGACCTGCGTACTGGTGTCACAACATGGATCAGGCTGTGGAGTGCAAAGTATGTAACCTGTTGTTTTCATTATTGATTTTGATTGTTACCATTTTGTGTACAGATGGAAATAATAAAACATAAATATTGTGTTTTTAGGCAGTGCAACATTGTCAGGAAAGAGTATGGCTGGCTGACACCCCACCACCAAAGAAGAACTGAGTAATTTGTTAGAGGATCTGCATTGCGGAGATGATATTGTTATTATGTATCATGTTGTATAAAGAGTCCTGATGTAGTAATAATATATATTATATGTATGGTATTTTATATCCTTATACTTTTGTAATATTGTTTTATATTTAGATAGTGTGTAAATTAATATTGGGCCTTTTTTGAATAAGCGTCTCAACCATTTTTTTTTTGCTGTAAACTGCTAAATGAGACATGCTGTATTTGTAGTAAAAGTAGCATTCCATTACTACCTAGTTGTGTAATTTTCTTTGCTTTATTTTTTTATTTCTCTATAGATTATAATTACTTAATATGTTTGTAAACCATATATTTTACTTCTAGTATAATATGTACCAAATCTCTGTGATATAATATGTTCTCCGCAGGAACAACATGAATAATTTCAATCAGATTTATAGTTAGTTTCACTGCATGTTTGAATACTGTTTTAGCGTGTCATTTTTGGAGTAAAGTTAAAATTTACGTTGAATCAAAAGTTTGCAAAACGTCCGTTTCCAATTTGTAGATTTGACTAGACACCATTTCAAAATAAAAATCCTGTAAATCATGGAGAATGGTTTAGATTGATGACAAAATATTATGCTAATTGTGTGATTTCTATTATTTTAATTTTCCAAAAAAACCCTATAAATACCAACTTTCTCTTTTGTTTTAATTTTGCATCCTACAGTGCTCCCTAAATATAATTAATAATTAAATTGATCTACTACAATTTTTAATGTTATCACAGAATAGTATTTTCAGTTAGTCTATAAATTATACATTTTGCAGCTGAAGCCAAAACATGAACTGGATGTTGACATGAAATATACATTTATTTTGAATTCAACTATGAATGTTCAAAATTATATGTTAAGTTAGAATGGAGTGATTAACCATGATTTTTAATCTAAAATTTCTACAGTCTACTCAACTGAATTGATTAAGTTCACAATAGTAATTGACTTGTGTGATACATATATCATTATAATGGAATTAAATATCTATGAGTATAACAATTGAGTATTGGGCACTACCACTACCAGAAGCAGTGTGATTCTATTCTAGCAACAATTGTGGAATATCTGAAATATAATTGTATCATCATAAATGCACATATCTTCCAATAACAATACTTTAATGTACGGAAAAATATGAAATGTTATGTTGTACATCTTCACTAAATATTTTTCATTCACTCACACAAGAATGTCAACAACATTGCCAAACTATTTTTTTGCTTTAAAATATGTAATACTGATATTGAAACCAGGAGGATTGTTCTTTGTGTTTTATTTTCTGGTACAAGTGCATTCACATGTGCAAGTACAAGGGCGATTCGCTATGTTTCCATATGCTGCTTCGTACGCTGCTCTCTCCTCCGCAGTCATTCCTGTCAAGTGTGCTGCCCTCTCCTCCGCACTCATTCCTGCCAAGTACGCTGCTCTCTCCTCAGCAGACATTGCTGCCCATTCATCTGCACTCACTTGCCGTGTGCCATCTGTAGTGGAGCCACCCAAGTCCCCACTGGTGACAATGTGTGTGCCGTGTGCAAGTTTTTGAGATTCCGTTTCCTCCAAGCCGCTTATTACTTCTGGTGAATATGGATTGTGAGTAAGGAGCCAATCAGCCAACCAAATCAAAGGATCCTCTGGTTTCTCTTTGCATAATTCCTCCAATCCTTTCAGTAATGTGGTGTTGACTCTATCTTGTAAATAATCATGAACTTGCCTTCCGCGTAAGATAGGTTCTTCAATTACTGAAAAATAAATAGCATAATTACATACTTAGCTTAGGCAATTGATTTTCATTTGGAGACCAGTAAGCGAATTGTGTGTATGAGAAGGAGAATGTTTTAAATGTGATATTGTTGCTTACGTTTTGGGAAGAAGAAATGTATTTCTCTCAAGGAGTTGGCGAAATCTCTGCTTCCATGGACTGCATTATAATACTCCCCATCTTCTCCCATGGTTCCATACTTAGCACGGATTGAATCTGGACTATTGACTTGAGCTTCCAAGATGCTAAACAAACAATAAATGTTAAGGTAAGGTACTTTCATAAATTGTACATATGATATTGGCTATGACAATTTTGATACGCATTTATCATCAGGATAAATGTGAGCTAAACAACTAACATAACACTAATAAGAAAGTAAACTACGTACTAACTGTTTGAACCCCATTTCCTAATACCAATTGTAACATACATGTGTACTACCTATCGGTGTAATATATCAGTGTAACCTATACACTTCACTTTACCTTAAACGTACTATACAGACCTTATCCTTGAGATCTCCACGGCAAAGGTTTCAGGTTCTTAACGGCATGAGCTCTGGATCTCGAGGGTAAAAAGCCGTGGGAATGGCCCACATTGATAGCTTTTGCTTTGGCTGCCACAACTCACTTGTCTTTCTTATGTCAACCTCTTTTTTTATACCAAAGATATTTTACTAACTGACAAATGAGAACCCAGGTTTATGATAATACTTTTATTGAATTGAATAGCAACACAAGTTACGTTTAAACAAAAGGGGAAAATATAATTATTCACTCATACAACAAAAGGAGGAGAACATGAATGTTACAACTTTTCCATACCTTGTAGCCATGGCCTGCTCCGAGGGGTGGAAGTCCTGGTTTCCTTTGAGGAAACTTATTTAAAACTGGATAGCTGGTACGTTGTCTGCAAGAACGTACTTGTCACAAAAGTCTGGAGGCTCGGGGTTGTTCGGGAACCTCAACTCGTACCGAGGAGGCAAGATACTGGAAGGGGCTCCGCAAGCTGGAAACTTGTGAGTTTTGGAAAGACTACGTATCTGGTTCGTTGCTCTTTACTGAACCGAAACTGATTGTCAGATAATTGTTTGAGATGATTGCGGTCACATTTATAGAAAAACCGTTATGCCTTTTTTATATGCCGACATCAAATCAGGCATCATCGAAGTTTTTAAACACAAAAGTTTACCGTACTAACACATGTACGAAGGCGGTGAAGCACAAACAATAGTTTTTAACCCATATTTTCTGAGTTTTGTAACTACATTATTTTAATTTTATACCGGCAATTTTCGGAGCGCGACAAAACGCGTGTATCTTACTTGGGAGCGATTGTCAAAGAGCAACGGAAAAGGACGCCATCCTTCAAAAATGGCTGAGAATTACTTCCGGAGTCAAATTAAAGACTGCCGAAGTCGAATTTGTGTCATCTATGGATATCAACTTAATGATATTTTCAGAGAGATTTTTGAAAGGCGGGAATATTTGAATTTATCTCCTGGGAGGAAGGTTTTTTATGTCAAGGTGAGAATACACCTTGACACATTCCCCTTCCTCGGGATGAGAAAAGAAGAAAAATCAGTACCACTGATTTTTGGGCGGGACTCGGCAGGCAAAACATGGTCTACATGGCGGATTACAAATACACATTTCAACAATGAGTTTGTAGCATGACACAAGTTACTTAAATCTATTACAATATAATGTCAATGGTCAGAGAGAGAAAATTGATCCATTGACAACCATATGAATAATCATATAAAGTTTTTTGGACAACTTAAATTTTCCAGTGATGTATCACAATTTTACATAACAAGGTGGTACATATTTTTCAGTCTTAAAACAGTCAATTATACCTTTTACAACATATAATACTTACAATTATGAAACATTTATATAAACATTTGCATTTTTTAACATAACCTTACATAGTTATAACATGGTATTGGTATATTTGGTTGTTATTGTTTTTATTATGCCCACTGATTGACTTTCACTGCCTAGTATGTGGCAAACATCTAGGTCTTTTTCACTGTAATGTTTATTTTGTACGATTTTTGTTTTTTTTTTTTTTAATAAAAAATTGTATATAATTCGTAGTCTTCTTTTTAATTCTTGAGGCAAAAAATATTTTTTTTTTATTTTTGAGTGAGTGGTTCTTTTTACAATTTCAAAGTTCACATACTTATCTAGTACATTAAATATTCTGTATCAAGTTGTCAAGATTTGGTACAAAGTTTCTACACGCTAGGTTCTCTTTACTCTATTCAATACTAAATGATACATGAATTTTATAGCTAATGAAATATATGCTAGGGGTTACATTTTTCTAAAATTGCACATACCTATTACTAAAGAATCACGCAACTTATTTCTAAGGAACGTTCCTATCCAGTTACTTATCAAAGGATATAAGCTAACAATGTACATAATTATATTTGTCATAGTACTAGGCTAATGACAATTTTCCTCCTCCCCGGAAAACAAACAGAACAAGAAAAATTTTGCTATGGCCACTACGACTGGACAGCAGGACGAAACCTTGCCGACAGCTCGCACCAAAAGGCCGTAACAGGACATAATTACAAAAAAATTTAACTTTGAGATGACAGTTGGGCGAAACCATACTATGCCATTCAACAGATAAGGAAAATTGGACATACAACAATTTACTTCTTTAGTGATGTAAGAGTATGCATACCTCTCGGGTATGTACCAGACACACAATAATTACATCTATAATTTAATATAGTGTTGACCTTACTCGCACAGGGGTGCTGAGGTTCAACGCGAGCAAAAATTATCTTAAAATAAATACAGTCTTATCATTAGCAAAAGTGTATACCCGTAAGAAAGGGTTATACTGACAATGCTCGATACAATGAAAAGATTATGTAAAAGAGTAAATATAGCAACTTTATGTTTATCAGCCCTACCTGACTTACAAAAACCTACTAAACTACAAGTACATATTTCTTGAAATCAATTCCTATCTCATGGGTGAACGCCACTTGTTTTTTCTTTCTGGCTTAAAACAAGAAACCATTCTTACATTTGTTTGAGAAAAAATTTTGAGTTTGCAAGGTTGAATTTTCATGAATTTTCCAAAACTTTTCATGTAAAGTACAAAAAAATTAAAAAACCGTGTGCGTAAGTGTATCCTTAATTACCCTGGGCCTTAATACGTGATATTCTTTGGCGAGGTAGCTAATCTCGCCTTGGAACACACATAGAATGACGAAATATGGTGATGTGACAGTTTTACTAGTAAACGGTCCCATCCCACAAGTAGGAAAAAAAGATCAACGTTACGACAAAGATACAGAGAAAAATGTGTGTAAAAGAGTTATTTTCCGGATTTTACAAGGTCCTTGATGTGGTATTTCCCCTTGAAGAAGAAGGAGACACGATGATGGTTGGTTGCGGTCGCATGGCGTGTGGTAGTTCAATTACTTTACTGACGTCATGAGACGAGAGCACGGGCAAGGTGGCCGGAGAAGAAGAAGAAGAAGGAGAAACCTGGGCGACTGCACGCCTCAGAGGGCTAGCAGTGGCCAGAGAGGTTTCGATGTCAATGAGAACGTTGAACGATTCTAAATTCTCTACCGGATACTTTTGGAGTTTTTCCTGTAGTTCAGGGCGCAATCCTAAACGAATGATTTCCACAAGCTCGTGAATGTCTAAAGGGGTTGAAAGTGCGTCATTCTTTTCCTTCATAAATTTTAGAAAATTGTTGACAGAGTGGAGGCCTTGCTGTGCGGAGTACAGGATTCTACGCAACTTAATGTCATTCGTATTTGACGACGAGGATAAGCTCGTAAGCCTAGCCAAAAGTATGTTGTTGAAATCTGTTGCCTGTTTGCGCAAGGACTGCAAGGCGCGTTTTGGTTGAATCTCTCTTAACGAGAGTTCCCTCCGCAAGGTGGTTGCATTTGCAGAATCTATGTTTTCTATTGGTGTTGAATCCATGGTAGATTAGGGTGTAAAGACATAAAAGTAAGATGAGGTGTCAAATGTGTAAAATGTGAGAAAAAATGGTGCGTGAGAAATAATTCACATTATTTCTCTGTGTGTGTTACAGTGTACAGAAAAGTGTAAACAAACACAAGAAAAAGTGTTGAAGAGGTGTGCGGAAAATGTAGTGTGAGAGATAATTTTTATTATTTCTCTGTGTGTTACAGTGTATAGAAAAGTGTAAACAAACACAAGAAAAGAAATGAAAGACAAACTTTCAAAAAAAAATTTTCTTTTGGGCACTGCCTAAAATGTCGAAACAATGAACCGCCTCTGGTGATATTACTCGTTTTCCTAGTTTAGGAAAACAAAATGGCCGCTCACGTTACTTTTTCCTGCCACGGCGGCGTTCGTGTCGTCCATAGGTATATCGAAGATTACACAAATATTTCCGTTGCGTGAAAAAATATGATGATACTATTTGAGGTTATGAATACACAACAAATTATTCATGAACAATATTCAACCTTACAAAATGACTTAGTACAAAAATAAAAATACCTAACTATTTTGCAAGATAAAATAATAATTTTTGTGACTTACAGAGAAGGGAGCTGTGTCAACCTAGCAAAGCCATCACGCTGGAGCGCCAGTGTAACATACATGTGTACTACCTATCGGTGTAATATATCAGTGTAACCTATACACTTCACTTTACCTTAAACGTACTATACAGACCTTATCCTTGAGATCTCCACGGCAAAGGTTTCAGGTTCTTAACGGCATGAGCTCTGGATCTCGAGGGTAAAAAGCCGTGGGAATGGCCCACATTGATAGCTTTTGCTTTGGCTGCCACAACTCACTTGTCTTTCTTATGTCAACCTCTTTTTTTATACCAAAGATATTTTACTAACTGACAAATGAGAACCCAGGTTTATGATAATACTTTTATTGAATTGAATAGCAACACAAGTTACGTTTAAACAAAAGGGGAAAATATAATTATTCACTCATACAACAAAAGGAGGAGAACATGAATGTTACAACTTTTCCATACCTTGTAGCCATGGCCTGCTCCGAGGGGTGGAAGTCCTGGTTTCCTTTGAGGAAACTTATTTAAAACTGGATAGCTGGTACGTTGTCTGCAAGAACGTACTTGTCACAAAAGTCTGGAGGCTCGGGGTTGTTCGGGAACCTCAACTCGTACCGAGGAGGCAAGATACTGGAAGGGGCTCCGCAAGCTGGAAACTTGTGAGTTTTGGAAAGACTACGTATCTGGTTCGTTGCTCTTTACTGAACCGAAACTGATTGTCAGATAATTGTTTGAGATGATTGCGGTCACATTTATAGAAAAACCGTTATGCCTTTTTTATATGCCGACATCAAATCAGGCATCATCGAAGTTTTTAAACACAAAAGTTTACCGTACTAACACATGTACGAAGGCGGTGAAGCACAAACAATAGTTTTTAACCCATATTTTCTGAGTTTTGTAACTACATTATTTTAATTTTATACCGGCAATTTTCGGAGCGCGACAAAACGCGTGTATCTTACTTGGGAGCGATTGTCAAAGAGCAACGGAAAAGGACGCCATCCTTCAAAAATGGCTGAGAATTACTTCCGGAGTCAAATTAAAGACTGCCGAAGTCGAATTTGTGTCATCTATGGATATCAACTTAATGATATTTTCAGAGAGATTTTTGAAAGGCGGGAATATTTGAATTTATCTCCTGGGAGGAAGGTTTTTTATGTCAAGGTGAGAATACACCTTGACACAATAAACAACACACCCCCTAATACATAATTACGTTATGTTACTAAAACGGGAAGCTCAAGGTTGCAGATTATTACAAAAGCTCAAAGCTTGCCTGACTCTTAACACTTTACTGAAACTTATATGTGGGTAATTATTTTAACACAAAACAGTGTAGGTGAATTTTTATTACCTAATTAATATTCCTATGAGTTTTCATGAGTAGGTACTGATGGTTAATAAATACTAAATACATGGCTATTTTGGTTTGTATAATGGACAGCTGGGAAAACCTCTCAAGTCTTCTAAAGCTCATAGTAGTTTAAATACATGTTCTTATGATAGGTACATAATACATTGGCATTGCCTAAAAATATAATACGCGACCAAGGAATGGAAATAATTTGCTTAGGTACTTCGATAATAATCAAAGGTAACCAATAACCATGCATTATTTAAATAGGTATTATATTTTTGCCTGAATTTATACTAATGGTATTATTTTTACAATTTTCAATCCAAAATAGATTCGTAAATTCCCGATCAATATAAATACCTACTAAGTACATAGTAAACTTTCTGTAGGTAGCTATAAGAAAAAATATTCATCAACATTAGTTAAAATACTAATAATTTCCTGGACAATCATATTTTTGACCCTGAAGAATACAAATAAAACACGTGTATGAGTCATATTGGTCAAATACTTACGTCAAAATACAACACAATGAAATTTCTATTTGAAATTAAGGGAAAACGATACAGCTGTTAAGGTTTTCATCGCATTATATTCGTAGGTGACTTGAATACTTCCACTATAGTGAAAGCATAAAATTGTGTAAATTTAGGCGCAGAGTAGAATGAAACTTAGCCTTAATATTATTTATCGATTCAGAATGTGAATACACTAATCGAAGTTTACGTCCAATTGTTGGGGTGATAATAACATATTATTAATCTACACACCCTTTGGTTAAGAATACCATGATTATAGGTTTAAAGGTTTGATTAATGATCACAAACTCAATTCCTGTTCTAAAAATCTACCAATATAATATCATCAATGACGAAAATAACAATTAATGTCAGTAAGTAGGTTTATTACCTACATGATTCCCTGTACCTATTCCGCAATGAGGTTCGCCTCCAGTGACGAATTTAGGATTAATTTTTGGGACAGAGCGTTCGTATCGCCCGGCTATTTGCGTAAATACGAATAATTCGAAATTTTGCTTAAAAATATTCTTACCGATAAATAAGTAGTCCCTGGTTCCTCCACTGTTCCCCACCCATTGTGAACGAATGTCATATATAAATGCTTGCCCAAAGAGAATGTTGTGTGTTTTTTATATAGGTACGCACAGCAGTCACCGGTTACCCCCAGGTATAGTAGTAATATTTATTGCTTATAGAGTACGATGTGATTTTGAAACATTTAAAACCAAGTCTATAAACCCACATTGGAAATTCGAGAAAATCTTTTTATACAGGGTGTTTGATAGATGGATACAGATATCTTTAGGAGTGATAGTAGAGGTCATTTACCATCTTTTGAGCCAAACTTAGCTTAGTTAAAAGTCGCACGGTTCTCGAGATATTCGAGATTTTAACTTTTTTTCGAAATACCCCGAATTACTCAAGTTTTAGCCCGATAGCATCGTAAGTAAAGGTACCTACTTAGTTCTATCATTCTTTTTTATTACCTGAATATGTGATTAGTCGATTTAAATCATAAGTTTCAATCTGAAAAACAATCATGTTAAAAAAATATCGGATTAAAGTTTCGAGAAAGAGATATTTCAAAAACGAGTCAAGACTTTGGAGAGGATTTTAGATAAGAAAAAAAATGTTCAAAGATTCAGAAATCTGGAAAAAACTTCTCTGGTTTATGCTCTTTCAAATGATATACAAAACATTATAAAAAACATTAGTTTCATAAATCTATGAAACAATAACTTAAATAGATCACCTCTAATTTAAGCAAATTTCCATACAAATTCGGAAACAGTAAATTGAAAGGAAATGTGTTTTTCACTATGCAACTGTACCTATAATAAATTTGTATGGAAATTTGCTTAAATTAGAGGTGATCTATTTAAGTTTTTGTATCAGAGATTTACGAAACTAATATTTTTTATAATGTTTTGTATATCATTTGAAAGAGCATAAACCAGAGAAGTTTTTTCCAGATTTCTGAATCTTTGAACATTTTTTTTCTTATCTAAAATCCTCTCCAAAGTCTTGACTCGTTTTTGAAATATCTCTTTCTCGAAACTTTAATCCGATATTTTTTTAACATGATTGTTTTTCAGATTGAAACTTATGATTCAAATAGACTAAACACATATTCAGGTAACAAAAAAGAATGATAGAACTAAGTAGGTACCTTTACTTACGATGCTATCGGGCTAAAACTTGAGTAATTCGGGGTATTTCGAAAAAAAGTTAAAATCTCGAATATCTCGAGAACCGTGCGACTTTTGACTAAGCTAAGTTTGGCTCAAAAGATGCTAAATGACCTCTACTATCACTCCTGAAGATATCTGTATCCATATATCAAACACCCTGTATAGATACCTACGTGAAAATTACTTTTGATAAAGAGGCGCGGCATGAAAACAAGCTCCATCAATTGAGTTTAATTAGCATCTTCGAAGACAATAATAATTATTATCTATGTATTTTCATGATGTGAATTAATGGTAGGCACCTCTTATTATGTTTACTGCGTATATTTGGGTCTATCCTAACTTAATTCATGTACATATATGTATGTATGTATTATGAAAAAGAAATGTCTTTTCTATACAAGTGCAAGATGCAAGCATGTAAATTTTATTGTTAATATAAATAAAAACTTTGAAACTGAAATGTAAATTGAAAAGGAATTTAATCGTTAATTAGACCTATCTTCTATCTTATGTATCTTTACACAACAGTGTGCAAAAATCTGGCAAATACTGCCTATTTTGGTTAAGGTCCTATATGCTGTCATTGGGCTTCGGCGCCCTGAATTGTACTCAGCCAATACTGAGGGAATCGTCTTGAAACTGAAGACAGTGATAGATGAAAGTATGTACTACAGATCGGCTGTTTTAGAATTACAGGATTTGGAAATTCCTATAAAAAATATTCCTAAAATACCCCTAAAATTTACGGGATCTGAAGATTTTCCGTTCAGTTTTTCAGATATAAAAGTATAATTTAGCCATAATACATGGTAGTTATAATCTTAACAAATTAGCTGTTTTAGATTTTTAAATTTCTTCCCAGCTTTCTTTTAAAAAGGTATAATTCACTTTGTCGCTTACATTGTTCTTATTTCGAGCTAACATTCTCATACAAAATTTGAAAAAGTTGAAGCAAAAATAGGACGATTTTTGCTCAGTGCATATGCCCCCTTAAGGATGGTGCAATAAGATGATTGCATGTAAAGTATTTCTGCCTGCATAGATATTCATATGAAACTTACTTAGTTGGTCCTATTAGATTGAGCCATTCCTCGATAGCGTTCTCTTTCGCGAGGCACATCACAGTCACGGGATTGTCAGACATGTGGATGACCAGATTGGCGAAGTACGGCTGTCCAAAGTGCTCTTTGTAAAAACCAGCCACTTGCTCGGGAGTCATGTGGATACTTCGTTTCTAAAATAAAATTATGCTTTAGAGTAGATAGTGATAGGTTACGTAGTTGAATAACGGAGAGCTGAAATACGATATCATGTTCAGTTTCAGCCAGTGGCGTATATAATGTTGGACAATTCTTTAAAATGTTGGACAATTCTTTAAAAAACGTTATTTTAAAACATGAAAGTTACTCAAGTTCATCATTTCACCCATCATTCAAAAAAATTTCGCCTGCGGCGCTATTTTTCTTTGTATTTTCTGCACACAATATTAATACCAACCTAAAACACGACCTTTTTCACTTACATTCACAAAAAATTTTTGCCTGCGGCGCTATTACTATTTTAATACTGTACGTCTATCTTCAAATTTTTGTTGCCTTCACCCCCCCCAAAATCAAATATTAGATCGCCCCCCCCCGAAATGAAATCCTATATACGCCACTGGTTTCAGCCCCTCATAGAATTAGACAATGTCATGTGGAATATCGACAACCCATCGACTGGCAAACGATAAGACTTTTAGTAATCAATTATTAGGAAAACTGTAAGATTTGATCAATTAAAAATGATAGATCTCTCAATGCGATAACAGAATCTTAAAATTGTGGAATGCTGAACTTATCTACCGATGAGCATTTGTAAAATGTTTAACTTTGTATAGTCTTTTCTACAAAGTTAAACTTTTCTTTCAAAATTTCCAGTTTTGCTAAATAAATAAATAAAAACTTTATTGAAGTAATGACATGCATTAAACAAATGGCGGGTTTATTGCCATGGGCAATATCTGCCAACCAACCACTTGACAAAATAATAAAAAACATAATGTGCGTACAAAAATGTACCTGAAATGTCTAAAATTAAATAGTTATAATAATATTTACAACATATCAAATAAATATAAATATATATGCAAAAACTAAAAATAAATAAATAACTATAATTTAATAAGGATCTGGTAGTGTACACACAAACCCAAATTCTGTCCTGCACTTGAACCTGGCACCCCACGCTTGAGAGACTGCCGCCTCAACCAACTGCGCCAACCATGTACTCGATTCAAAGTTAAACTTGGCTCCTGCTCATATCTCAATAAGTATATCTTAAAAAAAACTTACAGCCAAAATCTCAAATCCATTGTCTTGTATGATATCTTGGATATCTTCTTCAAACTTCATCGCTTCAGGTTTAATCAAAGCCAGAGTCTTATCAACTCTTAAGAATAGGTCGTCCAGTTCTTCTGAGCTCCCATCGAGACTTCCCATATCATCTTGGACACTTGCACTGCGCTTACTGCTCCCAGCACTGCGTTTGCTGCCACTAACACTGCGCTTACTGCTGCAGACACTGCGTTGGAAGGAGCCACTTTGTCCACTTCCTTGTTTTGCAAGACTACTGTGTTTACTACTGCCACTTCTTTTAGAGACACTTCCTTCTTGTGTTGTACAACTGTCGCGCGCTTCTTGCGGCATGGTAAATATGTTTCACGTTAAAATGCACTCTTCTATTTAAATAATTTCTAATAATTTTGTTAATAATTATTAAATATAAATTCGTGGTAATAACGTCCAGTACAGACCACTCAGGGGAAAATATTGAAAATTATTCAGAGAGGTGAAGCCTGGTGAAGCCACATGTATGTACACTGGTTAACAAAAATTTTAACTCGAACACTAATTTTTGTAAGTATTAGAAATTTTGTTACTAAGGAATATTTATCTAATTCTTACAAATTTCGAAACAAATATTAATTGAAAAAACTCCCCGCCAACAATGATTTTTCTTAGATTTTGACCATTTTGCACTAAATTTTCAAAAATAATCTAAATCACATAACCAGTTTGATATATATTTTATCTTTAAACATTAGGTGACTCTTTTCAATACTTTATGTCCCTTCTCCCTGCAATATTGTTTGATTAAGGAAGAAAATATGCTTCAAACATTCGATAAAAGTTAGGTTATAGGTTATACAATGTAATCAAACATTTTAAATTCTCAGAATAAACAAACAGAAAATTTTAACAGCATGAAACATGATTGTGAACACGAAAGGAATAAATCGAACTTCGTCAGTAGGAGTTATAGGAATTAAGCAAAAAAAATAATAAAATTGCTTCTCAGTGTATAAAGTACCAACATAATTCAATGTACAGTAGTTTTGACATTAGTACATTAGTTTCCATGGCAACCCGCGAACCAAAATATTGTGAAAATAATAGTACTACACAATAAGGTAACGTAAGTACCTCTCCATATTTTTATTAGGTGCCTACCGAACAATAAAACATTTTATAACCTGTGCTGGTGCCTTTTTATATGCGCTTCGGCGCCCTTATAACTTATAATTCTATACTATAACTCGCTATAACCTATAACTATACCCTTACACCGTGTCCCTCGCGGGGTAGGCACACTGCCCTATCCTTACGTACACTCCTTACTTCCATCACGTTAATCAAATTAGCTATACACACACACATTCCATTTACTCAGTAGTACATTAAACATGAGGATCTGGCATGTGTGAAAGTTTATAAATTGTACGGGAAGGAGCGAGTGAAATGTCTAATGGAAGTTTAAGGAACACCTGACTCTAACAAGGCATTCGAAAAATATCAAACAGGAGTTGGAACCCATTCTACAACCTGAGATAGCTGCCGAATTCGAAACTCGTGGCTAACGAAATATTATATTGACGACACAAGCTTTTTAGAGATGTATGCAGGAGAGTGACATTGTCCAGCTTACGGGCAGATAGCCCAAGATAGAAGACAGTGGAAGAGTTTAGAAGAGGCCTATGTCCAGCAGTGGAAAGCAAGTGGCTAGCAGTAAGTATGTAAGTATGCAGAAGAGTGTTTGGTTTGTGTGTGCTCCTTGATTTTTTTAGTCTTAATTTATCGCTGGACTTGTCGTATTTTCCGGATTGTTCAATCATTTATATATCTATTATATTGAGGTAATGTACTATAGACTATTGGTACCTACCTATCAAAGGACGTTAAAAGAACTTGATAATTTAAGTAGGTACTATATACTCCATTTATTTATGCATAACCATGAAAATACGTATATTATTAATGCTTCATTACCATTTTGAATAATGTAGTAGTGAGTGAATATAGTTTTGTTGTGTACGTATACGATATGAAATATGGATTATATATATTGCTTATTGATCACCAAAGTTACTACTAATTCATAAATATTAAACCTATAATGACCACTACATATACATCTGTAATAAACCTATACAATACTTTTTTTCGTAGACCTTGGCAATGAGTTTTTTATGTTATACCAATACAGGAAGGTGTTGTTGAATGTAGACCATATTTTCCCATGCCTCGCCACTGACATTTGCCAAGCATTACCGTTCTTATTAGCGGGGCATGTGGAAAGACAGGGCAATGTAGATGGTCACCTAGACCTGGAAGTGGAGGCCTTGGAACAACAAATGAGGCATGGGAAGACCACAAAAAAGGTGGACAGGAGACATTATGTACACTGTACATTTTTTTTTAAATTTTTCATGCTCCACCCACTCATATGATTCTCTAACCTAAAAAACTCCAGGAGAACTCCAGTAAAATAATTATAAAAAAATGTACTCATATTTCAGATGACAGAATCAAATGGCGGGATGCCCCGATACTTTGTTGAAAGTTAATTTTTAAGGACTAGTCTACTGAACAGCTTACGGGTTATAGATGGCAGCAGATAGCCCAAGATATAAAAGTTTATACCTAAAAAGCCTATATACAGCAATGGAAGAAAAGTGGCCAACCGTAATTTTGCCATAAAGCTCACGATTAATACAACTGCTATACACGTATGACGTATGTAATCAAGGGACTGAAAATGTCAACACAGAAGTGATTTGACTTCGGTGATAATAAATTATTATTAAAAAATAATTAAACAATGTTTGCACGACTTTCTGGCACTGTTTTGCTTAGGGGTTAAAATTTCTTTAATCGATCTATCAACTGATGCGATTAATGGTTATTGTCGAATAAAATTTCTCTTTTGAAAAGTATTTTTATATTGACGAAAGTTAAATACGTCAATAACATACTAGTGACTAATATATGATATTAATATGTGAATTCAGGTATGAAAATATGAATATTTTAATGGACGCTATACGTTCCATACAATATTTTAGCGATTTTGTAATTACTTTAGTTTATATTAACATCTACATGCAAACCACTCATTATGATCTTATCTCGTGTAAAAATTATTATAAATTTTCATAAAATATAATACTTAATTGTTGATGCAAACTACGATAAGACAATAGGTTTTAGTAGACTGTACACAATCACTTACTACGTTTTAAGTGCAATACTTACTTAACTCAATGTCAACCGCCCAAAATTCAATATTAGGTACACTACTATATTCTGATTAATTTTTGTTCTTATGTTCTAAAAATATAACCTATGTGTTTTTTAATCGAAATGTGGTTTAAAATAGAGTTTTATAGGGTCATACATCGCCACAGGGTTGCCTAGCAAAATCTCCCTGGCCCCATCTAGATAATCGGTCCTCCAAAGAGGTATTCCGCATTTTTTAGGACTAAGTATGGTAAGCAGTAGGAGAAAGTGGTCAAAGACAAACGTAATCTATACCTACTTTAATAGTTACAAGAAATATTCTACACATTTTTATTCATAAGACTAGCAGTTTACCTGCAATTGTCGGTCAAAATATATGATTTCTTGGAAAACAAAAATATTATTTCTGTTTTGTTTAAAATTTAAACTATGTATGATATCTTTAGTTATATGCACTTTCCGGGCTTGGAGGCAGTGGTCGTTCGTCCCGTACACATGACCTGAACACTCAACCCCCCTGAAGATGTCCCTCAGAGTGCGGGACGAAACATCGGGTCCCCAAGCGACCATTTGACCACGGCCTCTAAGCCCGGAAAGTGCACATAACTTTAGATATGATGACTCCGGCCGTGCAAGCCTCCGCACATACCTATGTATAATATGTTTTTTATGTGATGAAGTTCATTGGAAAAAAATGTCGTATGGATGTTTTACAAACACCTGATCGAAACCCGAAAAAAAAAACAGCAAAGGTTCGAATTTTTTTGCGGAACCTTTTCTACAGGCACTAATAAATACAGGAGAGAGTAACTATGGTAAATAACTAAGTATCTTGTTAGACATGTGAATAATCGTAATAGGAAGATAGTAGAACTTGTCTTGATGAGTTCGGACACAGTGGTGGCGGGGGTTGTAGAGAAGAGGAACATGTAGTCAAGAGGAGACGGTGGAGTAGGTACCGATACTTGGGGTGGGACCCTTTCCTAATTATTTCCTATGCGCAAACCAAATCAACAGAAATATCATAATAATAAAAACTGATAGGAAAATGAAATGAATTCTAGAAAATCAGATGCAATCGAAGATCAAGAAGAAAATTAGTTGTAAAAATAATCGTACAACATAATCAGAGTAGTGCAATGAACATGTGGTGGACTGACCTATCTAATACTACGAAGGTTTTTGTCGGCGTGACATGACCTACGTTATATTTATCGTTATGATTTCAAGTAAAAACTCTTCGTAGTGGCAGGTTTGATTATAATTGAAAAATAACTGCATTATCCTTTACCTTCAGTTTGTGTGTAAGAAGTTTCTACCCCTTCAATATGATTCGTGTGGGGTGTGTGGTGTGTGGCGGGGGTTGTGGGGTTATATGAGGGGGTGGTTCGCCACCCTCCAGTCGATAGCGGGCGGGCATGCGCACCCCTGGCTCCCTAGCGCCCTTCCCAGCGACCCGCCAACCCCCCGACACTGATGTCAACACGCCAATGGCCGAATACCAATGCGCGCGTCAAACGCACTAACTAAATCTTTCAAAAACATAACAATTATTAAACGAATACTCTAATAATATAATATAATATTACTATAAATATCATCGTTAGTATTTAGAGGATATACCAGTATTGTGTTAGACTAGTGAGAGTAGTTCTTATCATAGAGAAATGTTTCCTAAATCTTTCTTACTACGGGAGTGCCGCGTGATTTGAGCCTATTGTTATACCGACATATATGTATTTGTGGACTAATAATATTATTATCAAACGCATTATTAAAATGATGTGTTAATTACATATGCCCAGTGTGTAATATCAACGATAATCTATGGACAATTCGTGTGTACTTGATTTGCTGATAAGGTGCTTCGCCATGACAGAGCCGGAGGATCTAAACTTCACCGCCTTCACGGACCTCTGCAGGTTGTGCTCACTAAAGAGCGGACCAAGACTCCACATCTTTGATAAAGAAGGCGAGCAGAGGCAGATACTCTTCAAGATCAGATCGTGTCTGCCAACAATGGTAAGTAATAAACTTAATACATATATTATATCGCCTTATTAACACTTGAGCTAAACTTTACTGCAATGACAACGTAATAAGTACCTAATATCCTCGAAAAGTAACTATCTGTATACAGTGTATATTTACCTATTTGGAAAAACGAAAAAAATCTGTTAACAATATAAAAAAAAAACTAATCCAATGCGTAATGTAAAAAAAGTTGACAAAATTTGCATAAAAATATTTACATTCAAGACGAATGCATAAAAATATTGGGGTTAGCTGGAAGAGATCACAGCATTGCGATAGGCTCGCTCTAGTGAACAAATGTCATGGTTCGTGATTTTTTAAATTTTGTTTTGTGATAACTAAAAAAATAATCGTATACCTCCTTAAATAAATTAAATATTCGTTTATTTATTTCTATAAAAAAATATGTGTCAAGTCATCTGTCAGAATTATTTTATTTATGAAGGTCATGGTCTGTCAAATTATTTGACAGAAACAAAATTAGATTTTGTATTATATAAGTTATAAAAAAGTAAAATCTCTACAACACTCAATGTCAATATTTAGTAGTATAATTTATTATGCAATGTCGTGGAGAGCAGAGCACATGTGTGTAAGGTGTAGTACGGTGGGGCAGAGAGCTTCTTCCTCGTCTCAGGGTGCAAACATAAGGGGTGAAGGGTGCAAGGGGTAGTGCGCCCCCTACATCCTTCACAAGGGGTATCCCCTTTTCTTATCACTGACTAGGGGGGAGCGATATCAAAACGTGCCCGACAGCGGGTCACTGACCTTACCTTTTTTTTTAATTACAAAATTTTTAATAATGGTCTTATTACGTAAAAACATAACTAAAAAAATACCTATCAATTTTTTTATAAAATGAATTTAGACGGATTTCGATGTATACCTACAGGTATTTCAGAATAAAGGAGAAAAGCTTTAGTCGTAAAGCAATTTTTAATTATTTGTAAACAATATTTGACGTGTCCAAATTTTTTCACAAAAAGCTGGGATTTTCCGAGGCATACGTTAAATTTCATTGCCTTTTGAGTTTTAAATCAGCAGACATCTAAAGTTTATTCAAGGTTTACATTTTGTTGAGGTTGATTTTAATATTTGTTGACGTACATATAGTATCTTTGGCATACTATAAATTAAAGGTTGATTGTACATCAGGCTTGCGTTTTCTGATTTTTGAGACGCGAGCATATTCCCAAAAGCTCAACAAAAGTAGTTTATGAACATGAGTGACCCATTTGTCCTCGGTCTACCCATACGAAATCCCTCTTAATATGTTAACCCTTCAAGCACAAACAATAATAATTGTAAGGATTATTTATGAGTTTTAACCCTCCCAACTGCGACTAATAGACAAGAGAAAGTTTAAACAATATATCTCTCCTATCTGGACATTGGTCATTCGTTAGACACAGTGGCGTATATGTATGTTCTCATTAGGCCCTCGCGAAAGAAAAATGGGTACCCTAGTTTGAATTTATTATTATACTCGTATAGTCGCATATACAGACAGTGAATTTCGATAAAGACAAAAAAAATAGTACATGCACACACAACGAAAATTACCTAATTTTGGATATTCTCAGTAGTTTTAGTTTCAAGTGTCAGTTTTATGTTTCTATGTACATAAAATTAATCGACATACGACGTACTACGTATCTATGTAACTGGATAGATTAAAAAATATATAAAGTAACATTAACACCTATCCACATGCCTGCGCCCTGCACTAAATATTATTTACTATGTTTATTTATTTATTTTGACACAAATGATTTGCCCAATTTTAACATTAAAGTTTGTAGGTACCTACTTTTATTTGAATTTATAAGAATACGTATCAATTTTATAGAACGCAGTATTCAAAACTTAAAAGAAAAATATATAGGGACTCTATTGTTCCTTACACCATTTGTGCCTCACTTGGTTCTGTGATTTGTAACACCACTGCTTCTTAATTATGCGTAGTAATGTTATTTGCACATGTGTATGATGTAGCATTGTCTTTTGGTCCCAAAAGGGATGCACATCATATTATACTTCCCTCTTTATTTGTTCAAAAAATGGGGAGGCGAATAGGATTATAACTGCCTCAAATTAATGAAATATTTTAAATTTAAACTGATAGTAAAATAGAGATACGTGTAGTAAGTATAGGTACCTACAATATCGAAGAGAATAGAAGTGAACCATTTTAGTTGAAATTTGTTGGCATCTATTCAAATAACTATGGTACTCCTCCCTCGAATACGAGTTTTCTATCGAGGGAGTAACAGCCTTGTATTTATTTTTATTTTTTCTAAACATTTTTTAACTCGTGTTTTATAATATCAATAAATAGATAAATAAAAAAAATTATCGAGAAAAAGTCACTAGTCAAAAAACCGCTATAAATGACGAGTCTTGGTGACCTTCCTGAGTTCTCTTGAGGAAAGTAGAGGTTGAAATAGTAGCTGTCACTGTTGAAATTCATACGGATTTTTTTGTCCATTGCTTGTTTTTAAAAATGAAATATTTTTTTCCCACAGATATCAAAAGATGACTTCCTTCCTAAGAAGATCTGTGAGCGGTGTGTCAACAGACTTGAGCAGCTGTATGAGTGGAGACAGAATTGCCTCAGTACTGATACTGTACTAAGGAACTATGCAGAGTCCATGAGGGTCGTCACATCCACCATCAACTTCCAGGTAAGAGGAATTTCTGCTCAACAACTTTTGATTCGCTCTTTATCCAATTTTGTATTTTACTCCTCATCTCCAAGCGGCTTTTTGTTGGTGTAGTCTTCTTAATTTTGCGTAATAGTTTTTCAAAAATAAAATTATTTGTGTTTGAGTTTTGAATACGGTTTCATTTAGTGTAATTGAACCTTACATGTATTGAAAAAAAAAAGGTATATTATTCGACTTCACAACTTGAAAAACATATTATTTACATGGGGATATGTTTCTATGAATACCTGCAGTTTGAATTATTGGAAAAAAATACTTAGGGATTATTACTGAAGCAAGTATTATGGTGGTAGTTATATGATTCTTTTGTATTGTTGGGATTGGAGTTATCGTGTAAACTCTTAGTATGTGCCTAAGGTGAAGAGGCCTAGTAATGTGATGTATTATATACGTAGAGTTATTTGTGGGGTTAGAGGTAGCAAGACTTGTGGTGGGGGTGTTGAGGACACCGTGGGGGGAAGGGGGAGGGGTGCACAATCATCCCCAGGCGGTATTGATCCAAACGAATAACCAAGGAAAGGAAATACTGCATTTCATACAACATTATGAATTCATAAGACGACCAGACCATTATTAGTCCTTAATTTGTATTATAGACTCATATGATGTTTTTAGATTATAAATAATTGTGTAAGTATTAGGAATACATTTATAAGATATGTGTATTACATATATTAATAATTTATTACTTTTACCTATTTACATAAAAATACGAAAATATTTTTAAAGTAAAAAACAATCTACCTGACGACTATTATTAAAAAAAACACTAGGTACTGTTAATAACTAAAACAAAATAACGAAATAAAGGCAGTATTATTTATCATTCCATTATCATTCTGTTGTCGACAGAAGCTATTTGTGAAAGCTATGAACATGAACTTGATGATAAATACTCTTTTCTGAAACGTAGTAAACTTTTCACAAATAATTATTCTACGTAGTTTTCATTTTGCTTGCTATCTTTTTACGGGGGCGGTAGAGTTCATAAATCAAAAATATATAAATTCTTATAAATTATGAATAATACAATATACGAAATACGACTTTGTAAAGTAATACCAACATATTTCAGAGGAACAAAGTTATTTAAAAATACAAAAGGTTTAAGAAAAACCCGAGTCATGATTATTTTATTGCTAGGACCATACCTAGTCTTACTGACAATTTAATCCACCCATACCATCATGGAATCTTTCACAACCAAAGTGGGGAAACCACAATGACATTTTTATGTATTTTTTCAACTGTTTCCTCTATCGGGATACATGGCAGGACTTTAGTTATATACATTACAATATCGTTGTTACTGTTTGTGTAAGAGAACCGTGTTGTTGTTTCCATGAGAATTCATTCATAAAACTGGGTTGGTAGTCACCTACATAATTTTCCTAAGTAAGGTGGGTGAAGGTGGGATCACTAGAGTCCCCCCATCACTCCAGACACTCCACTGGAGTCTTTCCTCAACACCCCAACATGTAGGGGGCAATTGTTAACATGGGAATTCAGATTCATCGCCTCGGGATTTGTGTCAAGAAGCTACTGTGTTATTTTATTTTTTAGAAAGTGAAATTTTGTACATATTTTCTGAAATGGATCTGGGGTTGCTTACTTGTTTATTCGTTTTTATCTATTTCACCCAAAGTGCACATGCAAATCTTAAAGACATGTGGGAAAAAATAACAGTGGAAAGATGAAAAATCCATTATCTGAGCAATCGTTTGTTCTTAGTAGGTATGTACTCATATAGGCAGTTGAGTTTTTTGCGTGCCAACCATGTAAACAAAGAATGTAGCGACGAAAAGCGTCTTCCTATTTGAGAATAATTCATGATTAATGGAAAAATTGATAAACCACCTCCAGATTCCAACTATAATTAACTGTATCATGTATCACTTATAAACTGTTTCTATGACAATATAATATCAGCATTAAAAAAATAATGGGAAGAGTACGGCACAAAAATCGTTCTGAGCGGCGAGGCCTTGTGACCTCCCTGATGTGTTTCCTCTCAAAATAGTCAAACGATAGTAAAATTAACTATAATGTATCAAAAATCATACAGATTTTAATGTATAGGAATTTATCAATTATCGGTATACATCTTGTTTTGATAACGATAATTTAAAAAAAAAACATCTAAACGTTTTCATTTAGGTAATTTTTTGTCGAAGCGTAATAAATATGTAACGTAACAAAATGGCTGCCACCATGACGCTGTCCATCAAGTAGTAAATTTCCACGCAGTATTTGAGTAGTACGGAGTAGAGTTTAGTATGTAGGTAGAAATGGTTGTATGAATCCGTACTCCCCCGCCTCTACGTAGCAATTCTACCTCCTCAATCCTCTCCCTGTGCCCATGACCTTTATAAAACCTCCCTGAAGAGCTATTGACCTAACACTGTAGGGCAAAATGCAACTGTTAACATGATTATTGTTTTTATACCTTTGTTTTACTTATCTAAAATACTTAGTCATTGATAGTTGCTACGTAGGTACACTGTAGTCTGATAATAACAAAGTTTTTTTAATCCATTTTTCTTAAAGTCCGGAGACAAGTCCCTCCTAGCTATCGTCTTAGTCGGCTACTATGTCCTTCTCCACCCTCTGAATTCCGATCCATCTTCTGATGTTTCTCAGCCAGGACATCTGCCGCCTTCCGATACCGCGACTACACTCATTTTTTCCTTTCATGCTGAGTTGCAGCATATCGTTTTTTATATTGGACAACGATTATCTTTATAGTTTCAATCTATAAATACTAAGATAAACCTAAGTACATCTCTATAAATTTCGCAGTTTGCAAGCTAAAAAATATCGTGTTTTGGTAGTGGAGTATAGCGATGATCGCTCAGAAATGAAACGCCCTCCTAATTAGACTAATGCCCAATCCCACCAACTTTTACCTAGGAAGGAGAGCCCTAAGAAATTTCCATACAAAAACAGATATAATATGACATTAAAAATGGAGCACAACACCTAGATATGAAATTCTACATAAAACTCTCCTACGTTAGGTGCCCAAATATCTCCGCCCAGAATCTCCCCAACTAGGAGAGTCGCATGTAGAATTTCATATGGATTACTACCTCTGCTGGTGGGGCTGGCTGATATTCTTTATTCAATTCAATAATATTATCTCTGTTTTTGTATGGAAATTACGTAGGGCTCCCCTTCCTAGGTGGATGTTGGTGGGATTGGGCTTAGGTATACCAAATAGAAATGAATAATTCTGTAACGGTTAAAACTTGAACATGTCGTACAGAAGAAAACATCGAGTTGGTTGCTCCTAATGTTGCATAGCGCACAGGAGCAACACGTCTACGAAAGTTGTAGAAGTTTTCCACAGACGTCGGTTATTATTAGATTGATTTTTTCATTTCAAAACATGTTTTTTGCTAATTTATATTTTAAAAAATCTGTTTAAAGTGGTGGTATGTGGAAAACACCAATATAATTATTATGTATATGATTTTTTTTTTGCTTTAGTTTATTTGGCTCTATGGTCGACTTCGTAGCGGAAAGCTTGTGCGAAGAACTTTAGCAAGCATGCTAATGAACGAAAGACCATTGATCTTTAATGTATACAAATGTTTACTTTCATTTAGTTTTTATTTATTTATTTATTTAAAGATTCACTCACAGTCAAAGTGTTTCTGTACAATATTAGAAATGTTATGATCATTTTGTAGGGTTCACATTTTGCCCCATTATCCGTAAATATAAAAATGAACCACATAATATAAAAAAAAACAGTGTTTCATTTTGTTGTCTTTATAGGATTTTTGTATCTCTTGCAGTAAGGTACATCAATCATGTACAGCATTTTCCTATACATTTCGCAGCATTTCCCGTTTCGATTTCAGAATTCATTCCTGCAAAGATATTATAAAAATATGAACTAGTGAAGGAAAACTTATAATATAATTAAGAAAGCAGATTGCAGTCAAGTAATTTTCTTTCTATCCATAGACAGGTATATTATTGCATCATTCCATCACTCAGTACAGTGCTTGTAAAAGAGAAAGTATTATCGATTTCTGCCGTATACGCGCCTACCTATCTGTAGAGGTACTATCTGTATAATATCTCCTCCTCTATATCAAATTTGTGATAATTCTAACTAAACATATAATAATACAAAATGGAATATTGTAAAGTAGGTACGATAAATAGATTTGCTTCACCTTTTCTAACCATTTCTCTACAAAAAGAAAATATGAGCTTTACAACTTTACCAGCCGGTACCTATGATACGTACCTTAGAATATGTAGAAGTTATTATTATCTCAAAATTAAAAATATTCATGATATATTACGTATGTACGAGTATATGTACGTACAGGATTAAAATGATGTTAAACCGGTAGGTAATTCCGTAGGAAATTTTCTATACTATAATTCAGAAATAGGGAAATGTGGTATGTTTTCTTGTCAAGTATGTATGTAGTCAATTTCGTTTCGATTTCCCACGTCATTTTCCCAACATTTTTTTCCCTCGCCAATAATGAAAATGATATTCCGTCATAACGAAGACGGTGTCTATTGCTAGGAGACCTTTTAATCCTTATTCCTATTAGGAATGCAGAGGTGCAAGGGGTGCAGTATTATTATTCTTCCCCTAAACTTGCGCCCCACCTACCGCGACCACTCTCTATCACCGACCTCCGAAGAGCAACACCGGTGGTTGTTAGATAGTATACTCTTGTGTTGCACGCGGCGCAGTGGGAAAGCCTTTTCCCCGCGGGCGGCGCGTTATCCTTCACGCAACTTCTGCTCTCCTGGTACTCTTAATACGGAACACCTCCTCGTTCCGCTGTGATTTTATTATTTTAACTTGGCCTACGAGTGTGCGTGGTGGTCTTATAACAATGTTGTATGACACCAAATTATATTTATTGATATTTCATTAATTAATAGTAAAAATATTTTTTTGTTACTAACAACTTTAGCGAATGTTTAATCATTTTTAAGATTATGTGATTGTGTGTTGTGATATTTCCTGCATCGTATTAACATTTATTCCTATTTAAGTTTAAGTAATTAAATATATCGTTTTAAGTGTTTAATTTTTTTGTTGAAGTGTTATAGCTAAAATATTAAAAAATGTATAGTGCCGAAAATTATTTCCCAAATATGCACTACTACTGGGTAAGAAAGTCTTACTAAAAACTTTGTTTTATTTCCTGTTTTCATTTTTAGTTTAATTATCTACTGACTTCAATATTTTTTTCTATGAATTGATTAAAAATTGATCTTATGTGCAAATAAGCTTGAAGCTAGGCTAGAAGACTTATTGATAGTCGTAGAACCTAAAAATGTAAACAATATTATATTAAGTTTGTATTGTGCGTAGGTTTACATTAAACGTGAAACAACGCAAAAACCTATAGGAATGATATACCTACATATCTATACTCAGATCATAAAGTATATGATGTTATGTTCATACATATTCATATATGCATTTTAATGTCGACCCTCCCCCCTTAAAGTGAAAGTAAGGGTTTTGGAAAGCGTCTTCGATCTAATGACGGGGGTGAGTAACCTCCCTTATAGCTTACAGTTAGAGCCAAACTATACAACTGCCCTGACACTCACATTATTAGAATGTTACGCCTGTATTAGTAAGAGGGCAATATCCTCACCACATAAAATACGAGGATATGAGAAAAACACAAGGTTCTACGCCGAAAATCAACAAATACTATATACTTCAATTGTAATAGTCCTATTACCTTTCTACTCGCGAACCGCCTTTGGTAATGATGTACTCTCATCTCATTTCGATTCAAGAAGGAAAATGCGTGCATTTTACCCTCTTCATATTTGTAAATAGATGTGTGTATAGGAACGCGCGCACGCAGCGTAATTTATTAGGCATAGAATACCAACGCATAGGTGAGTACGTAACAATACCGCCTGTAGGTGTATGTAGTAGGTACCTAGACCTACCACCCATTAAGTACACACGTGTAGGTAAACACAGAACATTATGCGAATGTTTTAGTATCCACCTCTAGATCATGCGCATTGTCTTTGACCACTAAAAATTCGGTAAAATGTTTCACACCTCTGAAAATGTCTCCATGCAGCAATAATAAAAAGATCTCTCTTAACATAGAGGGTTTTACTACTGATACGTAGTAATTGTCGTGTACCTTTCTGTATCGTGGTAATATTTTGTCTGAAGATTTTCTTTATGTTGTTGATTTCTGCCTCCAGTCACGTGGTATGAGTATTTTATTGCAGTCAGTTTGTTCCGATATCGGATTTTCACTTTCACCCTCGGGTTGAATGCACCCTTGTGGCGCGTGTCTCCGCTCCCCCCACTTCCTCTTCACCTCCTCTGTCCTCTGACTCTCTGTTACTCCTGTATCCTCCCTCCCAATTATTTGGAGAACATTAGTGAGGAACAAGTCGATGACCGGGGAATTAATATGTATTGTGTAGACACACCTAGACATAGACTACATATAGATATTGCCTAAATGCCATTGTGTCTCCACCATAATTCAATTTATCACAGGTAGAGTTTATTTTTCGATCGATTCCATGTTTGGCGAATATTATCTACTTACTCAATTTAAAAAAAATTGTAAGAGTAAATAAGTTTTTTGTTACTCGGGTAAAGTCACATTACGTTTTATTACCGACTCTACTACAATATATAATGGACATTTTGGAACATGGCACTAATTTCTATGAGGAGTCTTATAAGTTCCGTATTATTACGATTAACTTATACACATTTTTTGTCTGAAAGCCAAGTTAGTAGTTATGATTTTATACACTGCACAAATTACAAGTAGGCATATAGTATCACAACGTCTTTTGCTAAAACCATGCAGAATTCATTTTGAATATCTACCTATTTGTTTTAATTTGGGAACTAACAATTTTATAGCAGGTATCTCAAAATTCATGTAAAGTAAAAAAATAGGCACCTAATATTTACTTTAAAAATATCTTATTGTACTTGCTTACTTGGGAGTATGAACATAAATGTTTCAGTAAAATATCATATTGATACTATTTGCGTACTATTACTGTGAATAAATTTATTATTATTATCTACTTTTATTTAGAGTATATTTCTCTTCAGACGCAAAGCCTCAAGATTAATCTAAATCTTGTCTTATTTTTCATGACTTAAGACGTGAGTTCGTTTAGTCAACAAAAACCTAGGAAATAAATCGAAAAAGTCGTATATTCAAGCTTTACAATATTTACCTCCAAAATATTTTTTCTTTTGCTAAACTTTCCTTAAAATACCTCTGTAATTTTAGAAACTAACATAGAATTCCAGAATATTATTGTATCAATAACCTACGTATTATATTTTATTTAGGATGGCACCGTCAATATGGAGAAGATGACGGAAGCTCAGAAGACCGCTTACCTGGAGGCTCATGTGGCAGTCCAACAGCACATGGCAGCCGCGGCTCAGGCAGCCAGGAGGGAACAACAGCAGCAACCAACCCAGCAACAACAACAACCCACACAACAACAACAGCAACCAACACAGCAACAACAGACTCAGCAACCAAATCCACCAACAACTCCGGCCCAACATCATCACCAATACAGCACTGTTGGGTCACCAATAAAGGTTCATTATTTTGGATTAAGGATTAAAAAACCTAAGTTGTTTTGAATGCTCTGAGTTAATTTGATTATTGAGTGATGACTGGACTACTATAAAAGGTGTAAAAGGTACTATATAGGTGTTCGGAAATGTGGTCATCCAATCATTATTGAGTGCCATTTTCTAATATTTATCTAACTCACGTGAGTTTAAAATCGATTTCATCCTACGCGTACTTAAAATCGGTATTTTGTATCCATCATAGTCATTTCATATTTCACTGTGAGTCAACCCATGACAGCCCTGATGAGCAAAAGGAACTGACTAACATATTATTTTGTGGTATGCAGGATAAAAGTGACTGAAGCAATGAACGTATGTAGTAAGAGAACAGTCTATTTTTTTCCTCTCTGACCCAAGAAACGCAGGTTGAAAAGTTTGTTAAGCAGATTAATAGAATTTTATCTGCAGTATTTTCTGGTCACATATGTATAGTACAAACATAAGGGTAATTATAAAAATCCGCATTTAATTTTAGTAGTAGACTGTTGTGGGGTTGGGGACACTGTGATCTCTAGCAATATTTTTTGTTTATTGTTTATTGTTCATTATCGTCCCTAGGCCCTAATTTCGGGCACTTGGACTCTTTTCTCAAATTTACATAGTTATAATAAAAAATTAAATTTAATAGTTAAAATAAAATTTAACAAATCTATCTTAGGTTCCTCAAGTGAGTTCGAGCACTGGTGCCACAGACAGTACATTCACAGTTCCTGACGATGTTGGACTTGGCTACGAAGGAGGAGTGCGAGTTCTTCAAAGTTTGGGAAGTTGGTAAGTACCCCATCATGAGTACAATGCTATTGTTTCGATAATACTTTAAGGGCTTGGCACCAGGAATGACGTCACAGTAATTTCCCACGGCATTAAGGGTGAAAATCGCGTGAACAATCGCATGATAAAATGGTAAAAAAGCGTTTTTTCCATTTTTTGGGGTTAATTTTGCGTCTATCAAAAAACTTTTACGGTTATTTCCTAGATTTTAATGCATATTATCAGTACAAAAAAAAAATTTACTCCGCCACTTTCGGGAAATGAGTTTCCGTCTTTCGGAAAAAAGATCAGAGGTATTTTAATTAATTTTTTTTTGAGAAATCAATAAAAGATAAAAAAATATTTTACGGTTATTCCCTAGATAAAGGTTCAATGCATCTAACCTATTTTGTTCCAAAGCATATTTAGTAACGGTTGTCGAGATATAACTTCTCCCGTTTTTAGAAATTTTTGAAATGTCGGTTCCTATGCATACTCGTAAAACGGGGACTGGCTGCAATTTTATTTCCTGAAAAATATCAATTTGTTGCTTTATTTATACAAACCGATTGAGAGAATTGAAATGATTCGTAAATTTTTCTATTTAACTTTTATTGTACTTGGTATTACTGTATAAAATTGAATGACACTAGGTATAACGTAACGTCCACAAATTTTGTGTCCACAGACCAATGTAACGTAAGATATAACGGTTTAAAATAGGCAATATCCGCTCATTACAGTTTATTACTATTGCTCAGTTCACACGTTTACAAAGACATGACTGATGAAACAACATAATTATTTGTCAACGTCTTTTTTTACAACGTGACAAGATATTTAAGTTTGAAAAAAATAATGTGATGCGTAAATACGATACAAGTGAACCGACGTGCTTCATTTTCTTCCGGTTACACACCCGATATTTAGTATTATTTAATTCAAGTTTGGACGGCCGTTGGTGTCGATTTTTAATGTATTCCCGGGTGATGTATAAATTTTTCTCGCTATCGAGCTTTCGGCCCTCTTATTGAGATCTTGAAGATGATGATGCCCCAGTAATAGGATCTAAACCCTTAAAAATGTGAAATCGATTTTCTATGGTAGGAGGTACCTAGAGAAGAACCTTTAAATGAATGAAACACGTCTAAAAAAAAACAACAATAGGCTGTGACCTTGATGTTTTTTTTCACCCTAATATTATAAATTCCACCGCAAAATACCTGCCGGCGAAGGGGGTAAAGGTTAAAGTAACCAGCTTATTCCCACATTCTTTTTCAGGTCACCAGAGGTGTCTTCCAACATCCCCCGACCGAACCTAATCCCCTTCACAGAACCGTACGCTGAGGGGGGCTCTATGAACCCTACCAGTAGACTGAAGACCCTCCATGGCACCGTGGGGAGCGGGGGTGGCGGCGGAGGTGGCAGCAGCGCGGGGGGCGGGGGGACTGGGAGCGGTGGAGGTACAATCAACAACCACAGGAAGCATAATAACAATTCCAAACCGACAAGTTCGAATAATGATGGTAAAATATTATTTTTTCATCTTTCTAATACCTGAAATTACAATGTATGTGTATAAAATTAGATTTGAATTGGTAACTTACAGGATAATGTAGGTAGAACATCATGTAGTATGGAGGGACAAGGTAGATAGGTAGACACTGTAGACAGAGTGTCCCCCAAACCTGTTGCGTCTACCATCATGAAATGGAGAAGGAAAAGGGAGGTTTCATACTGAAGTAGGGAGATTATTTAGCAGTTGGGGATTGTGTTATTACTTACCACGAGTTATTATTACCTACTAGGAATACTACAACCAGAAGGTCAAACAAAATGATAACAGCATTTCAGTATTTTGATTTTGAATCGGTATTAACTTAACCAGAAAAAAATGTTAAATATCAACAGTCTTGCGGATTTATTTGGATGGTTTCTTTTTGTCTTTAGGCAACAAAGCATTTGAATGCACTGTTTGTGGCAAGGGGCTGGCGAGGAAAGATAAACTCACCATTCACATGAGGATTCACACAGGTAAGTTCTTGCGCCCTGTTGAACTATTTTACACACAAATAAATATGGCTTCGTTAAAATATAATGTCTCTAATTAAATTTTCTGTGTTTATTTTAGGCGAAAAACCTTACATTTGTGAAGTTTGCACAAAGGCATTTGCACGTCGAGATAAGTTGGTTCTTCACATGAACAAACTGAAACACATCACACCGTCCAACATAGCGCCACTTGGGAAAAGAAGCATCACAGTAGCACGTAAGTATAACTCAGTATTTCTATTCTTTACTTAAGATTCAAATACCTACGTCTATTGTGGAGGTACACCGAGAAAATGTACCTACTATTTTAGGAAATGAAACGTATGACTTTTCTATTCTCTTATTTTTTCGGCTCTTCTTGATCTTTTCTCCTACGACAGGAATATTTTCGTGGCGCATCTATTCTGATCTCTCTCGTCGTATTTGTCTTAGAATTCCTGGTCCCTATTTGTTAGTTTCCTAACTCTCATTGCCAAATTAACTTAGCGTTTTTTGTGCCTACTTCATTCGTTTTCTAGAATTAGTTTTTCCCCTCTGAATCCCCAGGTCAATCATATGTAGTTTCTTAGCTACTTACTAGTAAATATTTCACTTATGTCGAATGGACGCGTCAGTGACGCTACTGAGATATTAGTAAACTCCAATATGATATTTTATCTCTCATACCTCCTATGCAAAGTTCGTAGTGAAATGAAATAACTTTCCAACATATTTAATACAAGTATGAGGTATACATAGATACTTTGATAATATTACAAAATCATCACATTTCCCTATAATGTTGTATTAACTGCTACTGACAACATAAATGGACGTAATATTTGTATGAAATTAGTGTTGATTATCTCATCTTCCATAATATTATATGTAACGCATTCATTGTTGCGTTGATTTAGTATGATGCAATGGCAGATTATATTATTTAGCATGATGCATCATATTGTATGGTTTGTAAAGAGTAACTTTCTAATAGTAATAATACCTACTTATAATACAACTATATAATATTAGTATTATTTATAATACGTAAAGCATCAGCTAATCACCAACACATTGCGGATTTGATTCGTCATCTTTTTTTAGAATTAATATTAGAATGAGATATAATATTTAGCTTTAAGAACATAGATGATTTATCAAATGAAGTTAGGTTGATATGACTTATTCCATAAAAGTTTTTTAGCAACAATTGATTTGATAAATAAGCTTCATCCGAAAGCTCAATGCAACCCATCTTATTATTCTATTACGTAACTACGGAAAATAATTTGATTAGGTACTTCAATAATCTAAGTTGTAACCTAATGATTATTGCACTTTATAGGTATGCTTCTTTTCGAAACTAAACGAGTTCGTTCTACTTTTCTATATCTGATTAGAATTTCTATCACCGAACTTAGGAAAGTTCTTAATTTGTCTCATATTTTCTGATAGAGTCATTTAGAAAAAATGAAGTACCAACTGTTAAATAACATCCACAAACTTCTTTCTAGTTTTTTTTGTTAATCACTTAAATTTCTCGTATTTAAGTATTTGTGATATAGATACATATTTTTATATATTCTGTTATTCATTACTCAAATATCTCGTAAGATGTCAACCTTAGTACCTATCGATATATTGTATAGATATCGTCTTATGAGGTACATATTTTATCTCACAAAGACCCTGGGAAATACCACAACACAAACCGCAATGTTGATACTGAAACGCTCTATTTGTTAACATGATTTGCATCTTAGCCACTCTGTAATAATATAATAGTAAGTAGATGAACCGTCCTAGGAAGACTCGTTCCCATCAACTCGTCAATAGCTAGTGACAAAATTATTCTCTAAATTATAAAGAGTTCTTTAGATATAATTAAGTGTGGACTCTGGCAAGTATACAATATATACACGGTGTAACAGTCATCACGGACCAACCGGAGGAGGGTTATAGGGGACCTCAATACCTATAGATTTAACCCCTATACATGTTCAGCGATTTTTAGTAATTTTTGAGTTATTAATTTTTTTCGTCACATTTACAGTACAGACTTACAAGACATTATTGGTCATAAAGACACCAATTATTGACTTATATGATGAACAACTATGGATCTCGAAAATTGGTGTCTCTATGACCAATAATATCTTGTAAGTCAGGGTTTGACGAAAAAATAAGAAAAAAATACATACCTCTAAAACTACAAAAAATCTCTGAACATGCGTGGGGGTTAAATTGATAGGTATTGAGGTCCCCTATCACCCAGCTTCGGTTAATCTGTGATGACTGTTACACCGTGTATATCTGCCCGCTGCTATTTTCCTTCAGTTCAAATCAGATTCTTATACATAGAATTGTATTGCGCAGTAATATGTATAAGGGTTTGTTGAACAGTCAGCAATATAAAGGTCGGATAATTAACAACAAATGTCCGCTTTTTTGCTGTCCGCAGCGTTGAAAATAGAAGATGTGAAACCTTTAAGTATGAATCATGGTACAGGCAGCAAACAGCAGAATCAACAATCTCAGCAACAGGAAGACACGAAACCTAACCCAGCCGACATGCAGCAACAGCAACAGAGCTCGGCCCAGCAACACTCCGCAGGGAACTCTCATCAGCAACAGCAACTGCAGGTAAATACGTCTGTACAAAAATCTTCATTCAACTTCTTTGCTCATACTTCACAATCCTTCCACAATTATATACCTATTAATTTATTGTGACAATTCTGTTTATCCAGCAAACCGCCTTACATCATCACGCCGGTACCAACTCTATGGTGGTGAGCTGGTCGTGTGAACTGTGCGGCCGCATGTTTTCTACCCGAGAGGAATGGACTGCTCATGCCAAGTCACACTTGGGAGATAAGATGCTTCTAGGAACTCAGGCAGCAGCCACCAGTGCCGCCAATCCCCAGGATGCTAAGATGCAACAGACTCAGCAACAACAAAATCATCAGGTATTGGCGAGTTACTTTTGGTGCGACCTGCGGAACAATCCTTCTATAAGAAGAGGATCTTCACCCTGGTTATGTTGATTAAATAACTCATTTGTTTAATAATTCCGCTATTCAGCGTCTTCCCCTTTTAAATCACCTTCTATTGCCTACTAATTACTCATATATCTTCCTGAATTACAAATATATCTAAGACAATAATTTATTTCAACATTTTGTTTAAATTCATCTCCTTTGAAAGCCACTGCATGCTTTGCCAAAATTTCATAAAATTAGCAACATGAATATAAAACACAAGCATGTAAGCTAATTATGTCCAATGAAAATCACAATCTTTTTAAATTCTCTTCAATTTGTTTTACAATCTACAATATCTACCTACAGTTACATGTAGGTTGTGTCATGATTTACTTATCTCAGTAACATCCATTGGACATGATTGGTAATATGATTCATTGGACGTTATTTATGAAATTTTGGTTAAAGATTCTTGAATATAAATTATCTCTCTCACGATATTATAAATTCTCTCACATATTTTTCTCTGCCTCTTTTCATTTTGATTCGTGAATGTTTGATTCTGGAGCTAGTGGTTTTCAAACTTCCCAGAAAAGCATACTATTCCAAATTTATATATGTATTATATATACTTAAATATTTGTAAATAAAAGCTAATTGGCTCTATACAACATTATGCACCTACTTTGTTTTGGGTTAGTTTGAAAATCGCCTTGTGCGACATGCATGAATGTGGTGTGCCACTTATGTGGTGGTTATGTGGCCTTCTCAGGATAAGGTTCGTCTGTCTAATCAGGAGAAGCTGCACGTGGTGCAGCAGGGAGGTCAACAACTTCATGGGACTCAGCAACTGCAAGGGTTGGAGCAGGCCTACTTCGCCCCGGCTTATACGCACACTGTCCATCAACCGCATCATCTGTGTCTCATGTGTCGTCAGGAGTTCTCCAGCAAGTCGGAGTTCATGTTCCACGTACGGTCACACTTCGAAGGGAAAGTAACAGACCTCACAGCGGCTGATATGCTCGCCCGTAGTCTCATGGATAACTCGGGCTTGTGTACCTAAGGGTACACCTACCACGATCTCTCCCTCGATGAAGAGATTCGAATATCGCTCGATCCACAACCACAACCAGCTGTTCAGATATTAAGATTAGAATAAAGTTAGAGCAATGTAAACATTTCATAACAATACATAGGTACTGATCAGTGATCACACATTGCTTATATTATATATTACCTACACTACAATATCAAATATATATTTTATCTTTTTGTCTACTAAGTACCTACTTGCCTAGTTACAGTAATATCATGTGTTCCGAAACTTAAATAGCTTATATGTTTTATAAAATGGTAATGAACATCGCAAATATAGTTCACTCTGCATTTCACGTAAATTAAATTCTATTATAGGAAAGATTGATTTTGGTAATAAGTACCTAAATAGTTCAAATAGGCATACGCTGTTAGAATACAAGATTGGACATTTTTCTTGAAAAATAATATTAGAATATGGAAGACCTTGTATCAATCCTGTATTTGAATATTTATTCCATACCAATCTCCAGTTAAAATGAGGACATTACTGTCATTTGTATAAACTCAGGTTAATGATGAAATATGATTATACAACTAATTAAACTGTACATAGATTTTTATAATGTTTAACTTGTATGTATAATAATGTATGTATAACAGTCAAATATCTGAATAAAGATATTATATTTTTACAAGCGCAAATGATTGCGAGCATATTTTATTAATTACATCAACAATTATTGTAAAAATTGAAATAACTCGTTCACATTACGGGTAGATTACCTAGTAAAAACAAGGAACGTTATTTTTGTGAATTGTGTATCTTAAATAAAATAAGGTGTACCTACACAACAAAGTATCGTAAAAAAATAAGAAAATATTTGATGTAAACTATATTATGCATAAGGGAACCAAATATTGTGTTTATTACTCAAGAATTACATAATGATTATGTGGATTTATTCATTCTGTTAATTTTGCGGATAGATGCTTTATGAGTAATATTTTATCAAAAGTTTTTAATCACTTAACTGGAAACAGCCTAATCAAATTCAAACAGCTGTAAATTTTTAGTTCCTGATGGTGGCTCAATATTTCAAGAGGTTGGGGATTCGCGGAAATGCAATTGAAAAAAAAAACTTATATAAGTAAGTACCTATAGATTGCAAATAAAGATGCAAAGTTTTGTTTCCAGTGATCAATGAAATATTACTGAATTAGATTTCAATTGATAAATATTATTTATTTTATCTAAAACCATCCAGAATGAACCTCAAATAAAATATGATATTTTAGGAACAAAATTATAATCATTTGGGTGGTATTTGATTGTTTTGTCTAGGGTTGAAACAAATTGAATTGTTTAAATTAGATGTGTATAATTTTATTTATCAATACATAATAAGTACTGTAATTAAATTCTAGTTACATTTTTATCATTGCTCATAGGATTACTTTGTATTATAATATTCTTGTGAGCAAATAGGTGGGACTCATTGCAATAGTAGAAATTTATTAAAAAAAAAGAATATAACTTTTACATTATGTCTATGTATTATTTGATATTATGTGAAAAGGAAATTAAATGGAAAAGGATGTGTTGTATTTGAGTACTTTTCATAACAATGAAAAACAACGTTTTAAAATGATATGGTATTAAAAGTTCCAATTGAAATTGATTTTCTTGTATATGTGTTTTGAAACTGAGAAAAAAATTATTCCTGTTTGAACGTACAGGATTTTTTTTACGATAACCTACAAAGATTTGATATTAAATCGTATATAGGTACAATTGTATATGTTTATAATCTATCTATATATTAATATCTATATAATCTACTAAATACAATAATATTACATTACATTAATTATAATAACTTATCCTACTAGTTTATGTTTGTAATGTGTTGTGGTCAAATGTGATATAAATATTTAATATTAATAATTATTTCAAAATTCGATTGATGAAATGAATAAACACCAACATTTATTTTAAATCTGTTTTACAATAATTTAGGATTTTTTTCTGTATTAAAAACAAACATTCAAAATAGAAATATATATTATTATGCTTTCTTTACGTTTATACGAAACGATTTTTCATTTCTTAGTGCTTTTTAGCTAATTAAATACCTTTAGGTCCGTGATGTGATATCAGAATACCTGTAGAGTGTAGGTCCGTGATGTGATATCAGAATACATGTAGCTGTGATGTGATATCAGAATACCTATAGGTCTATGATGTGATATCAGAATACTTATAGGTCTGTGATGTGATATCAGAATACCTATAAGTCTGTGATGTGATATCAGAATACCTATAGGTATGTGATATGATATCAGAATAGGTGATGCACACTGATCACTTTGTTACTTCAGGTGATATTCAAAGTTCTGCATTGCGCGTTTCGGAGAAAAAGGTCCTAATTACTCCTTTATATTATGACGTATTTTTAGTATAACATTGATCGTTGTTTTAACAGAGTTTTTGTAAATGGAAGCATTTATTTAAAACATGATTTCAATACATTGTGTACTTGTACCTAATGAATTACTACCGCGAATAATCAGTGTATAAAATTGTCATTCATATTATAAATACATATACTAGGTTTTGCTTTATAGGCATTATTTCAATAAGAAAAATGGAGTCTAAATATGTAATTATTATAAGAAGACGTTGATCAAACATAATATTTCTTTTTTACTGAATTGTACAATAAAATAATATTGTAGGATATAAGATAATAATTTTTATTTGTAGCCTATTTTTAATACCTAATCATTGTTGTAAATTATTTTTGTTAGTTTGAATATAATAATTATACATAATCGATAAAGCATAGACTTGTAATAATGGAAAATGACATCAGCTCAAATAAAAATCAATAAAATGTTCTGAAAGTAATGCGATTTTTCTTTCAATTGTATATTTTATCACCAGCACAGCAACTGAAGATTGCAGTAAAATCTGTTTCCAACTTTTATTTAAATAATGTTCTCCTAATCTTTGAGATAAATATAACCAAATCATAATCACGAAAGAATCTACCAACTACAATAATTAAAAATTTACACAATTGTTTCAGTATCTAAGTACATTGATTACTCATTTTTTATGTTATTATGTACCTAATTCTCATGATAACTCAACACTAAGGAATTTCTTCATACAAAGGTTTTCAAAAAAAGCGGTACACAAGCCTAAAGATAACAGGACTTGCATATCTAAGCATGTACCATATTGAATAATTTAGACATGAAACACGAATACTTAAGAGAAGGTTCATTAAGAGAAAGATCATTAAACGAGTTTGTTTAATTCAATATTAGGTTTCGCGTCTGACTATTACCTGAAAAGAAGAAACGTATAGTAAAGTATGATGGTAATTGGTAAATAGATGTAAGATTCTCACGTATTCGATTTTACAGCAAAATGTTCTCCAATAATATGATTAGTGTTTTACAGGAAATACGATGCCTACTACGTGCAAAATTAATATTGGTACTTATGGTGTTTGTAATCGGTGTAATAAAATTAATGTAATACAATATTACATGCGCCAATACAAAATATTACTCATAAATAGATATAAGTATCTAGGCAAATCATGGCTATAATATTATAACACAAGGATAGCTGATGGGTAAACCTACTGTATGAAAGAGAAGACCTAACTGCAAATGCGCTGTTTAGAAAACCTCTAATATTTCGCACGTTCGAAAACTTTTGCAAACTAAGATACATATAATAATACTAAGTACCGGATACATAAGTGGGTGTACTATCTTCCTATGATGATAAATACTATAATCGCGTTTATGAAAAGTATTGCAATACCTCGTTTGGTTTCATCTAATTACTACTTTACAATTTGCTTAGCATTACAATCGAGAGACGACATGTACGCCTGACCTGAAGGCCTGGAACACTACTGCCCAATCCCACCAACTTCCACCTAGGCAGGGGACCCCTAAGTGATTTCTATACAAAAACAGAGATAATATTATATTTATTTAGTAATGAAGAGCACGTGCGGCAATAAATTCATACGAAATACGAAATTCTAGATGCGACTCTCCTAGTTGGGGAGATTCTGGGCGGAGATATTTGGCCACCTAGCGTAGGAGAGTTTTATCTTATATTATCTCTGTTTTTGTATGAAAATTTCTTAGGGCTCTCTTTCCTAGGTGGTAGTTGGTAGGATTGGGCATAGGAGTTTTAGTGTAGAGAAGTGTCATTCATATTCTAATAGATTCATGACTGTGTACAATGTTTACTACTAGGTAGGTACTGAGTAGATACATAGATAGTTAGTTTTATATGAATTTGTTACGCTTTAGTGACCGCACTAGACATTGTTATATTATTTTCATCAGCTGATGCACCTCCTACAGTCATTGCAATGATTTTTACAATATAAACTTGTCAGTCAGATTGAGGCTCGAAACGAAACGGTATCGAAATCGAAATAATTTACTCATAAATTAGTTGAAAATATTATAATACTGGTAAAATTATATCAATGTGTTCATTCATATGTGTATTATTATTTATTACTAGTGTACATATCTCATTAAAAGTGAAAGTTTCGAAAAATTTTGTGAATTAAATATTTCAGCAAGTGTTGAAGTGTCACAAAAAATATTTACGAATTAGTAAAATCGCGAGGTGGTGTTGTCTCATTGTCTGCAATCTGTAGGCGTGAAGTTTTCACTGGGTCGCACAACTGAAATTCCGGTAGTGAGGCAAACACACAGATTCCGATGAAAGTTAACATCCATCTTCTTTCTCTATGAAAATCAACATACAGTTTGAACTGAAAATTACCGAAGGATTATAATATTATAATTTGCTCTGCGATCTGATCAATGATAACAGCTTTATCACCTCAATAACGTTACTGCTTTAAATTAATAATTAAATTATTGGAAAACATCAGATACCAGGTCGCACGTTATACAACCTTAATGAAAACTAAAAGATATTCTATTTTAAATGATAATGGACCCGGGTATTGTTATTCAGATCATTATTAAAATGACAATGAAGTTTTTTCATCAGGTTTTTTTTTACATCCACGATGACAATCGATTTTAATTTAAAACTAAATAATCCATTTAATTTTCAATAGTCTGTTCACTGTTGTCAATCAGTAGAATAGAACATGTACCAACTATGTATTATTTTTAATTCTGTGGGAGGATAATATATTTTAGTAATTACCAACCTACAATCCCTTACAAACAGTTTTGAACCACAGATCCTTTATATGAGTATCTAGGAAATGGATTCAAATATTTTTTATTCGTAGGTAGATATCTAAAAATGGATATGCAAATTAATTATTGGGTCCAATTCAGATAGTTTACTATGATATTGGACATCAACTTTTAGTAAATGAGTGCTTGTGTAGAGGTTCAATGTTTTCAATCACTTTTACGAAGGATTATCTGAAGTCTAAAGCAACCCAAGGTTACTGAAAACTGAAGGTGTTTAACTAATGGTGTATTGATTTATTTTTTTAAATGATTCCTATAACCCAGCGATGAATTAAGCCTCACAAAATGAAGATCTTAAACTATCATGGAAATGAACTAAATTATGGTGGAACAGGATTGAATAAAGGGAAAATATTTAAAATAATTGTAAGGAACTATGAATCTATAGCTTAAATTATTTTTTACCTCCCATGATGTGTTAACTTAAAAGCGTCCAAATCGTTAAAGCCCTTTTGTTGTTAAATGTAATTTTCTTATAAATTAATTTAAGAAATTTTTCCACAATGGCTGGGTGTTCTACATTTTTCTACTATAATACGGAGAATACTAAAATTGTATTAAAAAATAAAGAAATTTGTCTGTATTACAAACAATTAAGAATATGCTAATATTATAGTAATTGTTAATTTCACCAGCCATAAGGCACGCGATAAAATATAATTTAATATTAGTGAGTAGCGATGATAATAATATATGAGTGTGTTATAATACAATTACCCAGCAGTTGGTGAATTAATATGCTATGTAATAGTTATAATAATAAAGATATTCACGTGAAAGTGATACAGAAAACAACAGCTGATGTACATCACACGTGATAGGAGATACAAAGTATTCCACGATGTGAGATTCTTCTTAAAAGCTGTAAAGAAAGAGGTAAGTAATACATTTGCTGTTACATCTAATTGAATTTATATTAACAATAAATATCAATCAATATTATTTCCACGATCTCCCATCATATAGAGAGACAGTTAATTATTGCTCATCTGATAACAACGGACTGAATTCAAGTATATATTCTTATTTTCCATTATGTAGTCAGGCACTTGCTTCAGGTATTGCTGAAATAGTTGATGTGGTACCCACCTAGTTAACAAATGGTCTTTATAGTTTAGCTGTAAAATAAATTAAGAAGAAACCTTATAGACTTCTCTCGATGGCGATGCCTTCTGAGCTTTGTGCACTCTCAGAAAATTTGAAGGAACAAGCTAGTATTTGTTTTGAATTAAAGATTGTTTTGTCGATCACAAAATTCTCAGCTGGGGCGATGGGTACGAGGAACGGCGGCGGCAGTGACTACAAGATGGTCAACCGAATCCTGCTGAAACGTCAGCCAACCAACAGTCTTTTTGACTATTCGGTGCGCAGAGACAATACGCTAATCAGACAACATGTCATACTTTCAATCACATTCATTTCTGGGACATAACCTTATTATAGATATATACTGGTAATTCATATCACATAAGCCTATAACTACATACCAGTTAAACGTAGTATTTCTATACAAAAATAGCTTCCACTTTATTCAAGGATGGAACTACAACTTCACTTCCGTATCTTACGAGTAAATTTAAATCCAAATGTAATTTCCGTAGTGATATATTTCCTCTCTGAGTGAGTTAGTTAATGATTACAAAAATAGATTGGTACGCCAGATAGAAGAAATTTATAGAATAATTTGAACGTTCAATACCTATCTTTAATTTCAGATGAACTGGTCCGTGACAGAAATGCATCTAGACTTTAATAATAGGAAAGTTGAAGACATAATTATAGAAATAAATAAAAAATTACGATAAAACCGCATTGGGAATAATATTTTGACAGGTATGAGAGAATCAAATGTAAAAAGTATTTATAGTTGAAATAGTAATTGTATTCCAATACAAGATTTAACATTAAATTATTGCGTCACGTAATATTTTACACGAGTGATAACACAATTGCATTTAATTGATAAAACACTTTAGTTTATCAAAAAATTATTATATTATATGAAAATGTTGCAGTGCCGGTGCAGTGAATCCACTCCCAAATGTGAAATGCTCTAGTTCTTTCCGAAATCACATGATAATAGTACACTTGTAATAAGGTGCTTTTTCTTGTGAGAGATGCCTGCTGAAAACATTGCATTTTATTTAACGTAGTGTTTTGTCCGTAATATTTTGTCATTTTCAAACTTGATTACTAATATGGTACTGCATGTAGATGATCAAATAATAAATTATTGTGCCCAGAACCTGAAAAATAATAAAAATTATTATTTTCATGTACTATATAAACTAATCAATAAGTTACATTTCTTACAATAATCAAAAAGCAATATACTCACAGATATAAATGCTGAAGTGTTGAGGGAATACAGATGGAAAACGAAAAATTCCGATGAATGTTGTAGAATCTGTATGGAACTTATTGAAACCTGAAACCATTTATTTTCACACCTAGTAAATGTAAGTATAATAAACATACGTGAAGGCGCGTATATCTAATATTTAGCTATTAAAACAACTTACCAATCGTTTCGCCTTTGGGTGTTTCATGTTTAAAGTAGCTCTGTGTACTAACATACCACATCGGTGAGCCTGCAAAGAGAATACTTAATCAAATCTTTCAAGTCGAGTGAAGATAAAAATTAAAAGAATTTAAATCTTATCAATAGAGTGTGAAATCAATTAGCTGCAAATAGGCACTTACTGCATTGTCTACATATTCCGGGATATAGAATATTGGAAATAAGATAAGAATGTTTGTGATATTTCTGACAATTTTGGAGATTCTCACGTGACTCTTTGCAATCGAATTGCCTTCATAAATGTATATCAGATAATAATCATAGAGCTCATTAGTAAAACCCAGAAAATTACCAAGTGTTACTGAGAATATCAGACCAGAGAATAAAAAACTCAAGTTTTTTATAATGTCACAAATATGTCTATGAGTTTTGCACAGTTGGCGGATTTTGTAAGCTTTCATCAAACATTGATTCATTGATTTGTTTGTTGAGCTCTCATCTTCTCTTTCGTTTTTATCCAAGTTGCTGAATGCCTTTTCGATATGCTTCATTCTATCACATAATATTATTCCAAATATGAAAAAATAATTCACATGAAACAGTGCTACGCTCATTGCTGAACTCAATTAAAATATTTATCTGCAACGCTAACATCTCTATCACTGTAATTACTGTCATAATATTAAGCAATACAATAATTATAATGAAATACTTGAGAATCCTCAAATTATTAATGACGATCCCATTTTGCATTAGTATTGAATCGATGTTTTGGATATTGTTGAATATCTCTGGTATTTTTTTAGGGAAAATAATTCCAGCAGAGCCACAAGCGATTGGAATTGGAACGAGTAAAAAAACAAGCGCGTTCGTTATAATTAACTTAAATTTTGACATTGCTCCTAAGTGATGTATAAGTGTGTCCGATCCGCATAAGAAAAATGTGATAAACATAGCAATCAAACCAATAGAGTAAAATGTATGAAGCTTCAAATATGTGGAACGTAGTTTGTTTGTACGGTACAAGCAAGAAATTGGAAATAACCCGAAGAGAGCAAAGATCTTGAACATTTGATTAAGATCAGCGAGTATTGCATTATCTGATGACAAAGGCATTTTCTACAATGTTGTGTCGATATTCCTCTATAAAATATTATCTGTTGCCAACAAATGACCGTTGTACAATCCTATCACTTTGAGGAGTGTATGGAAAATATTGAGGATGGTTTTCCAATCATCCATAATGTTAATTGTTCATAAGCTTAATTTAATACGACATGATTGATGTGCTGTTACAAATTGTTAGTGTCCACATTTATAGAAGGTGTAGGTGCCTATATTGTTTTTAATACACCTACTTACTATTTAATTATGTATATTTCCAAGTATTTTTGTGTCTCAAATTATTATCGAGCGAGTGGGGGGGAGGGGGGGGGGGGTCCAAAGAACGGAGCGAAAGACTAAAACTGTTTACCTCGATTAAGAAAAAAATTAAAATTATCAAGCCAGAAAAAAAGGAGGAAAATTCTGAAATCTGTTGAAATTAAAGACTAAATTGTTGACATTGATCAAGAAAACATGAATAATTGGAGGGGGGAGGATAAACTTGCTATCGAACATTTTATGAATCAACAAGCTACGTAACATCGTTATTTCTCCATAGTTCCAAATTTTGTATGTAAAGTTTATAAAACACCAAAACATACTAATCACCCCCGTCAAATAGCTGTTTTACCCTCACGGGGGGTAATTATATATACAAGTTCTTATTATATGTGGAACTTGGGTTTATATCAGCCACATAATCTAAGCAGCCACGACTATATAGTTCCATAAAAAAAAAAATAATAATAACATTGATTCGCGCTGTAGTCTGTAGGTAGGTGCAACCTGTCTATGTTGAAAAAAATATTTATTTCAAGAATGTATTTAAATCCTTAAGATAATTATTCAAGATTATTGATCTATTGACGGTAAGCTGGAAGAAATAAGTTCGGGCAGTAGGTAAGTATAATTTCTTATGATTCGACATCATATGCACTATTTTTAGTAAGTACTAAACTACTTGTACATTGTTCACTTTATATCAGGACTTCGCTGGACATCTGGACATGAAACCTAGAGTTCTAGTAATAAGTTGTCACCATTGTGTAATTGATGGTATCTACCAGGCATGAAGCTACCTGAGAACACTATTCCCATCGAGTTAACTTTTGGATAAAATTATAGGTATAAATAGTGTCTAATTTGACGAAATCCAATAAGAAATGTTAACCCCAGTTTCCCTTCTGCAGAAATCCACCCTCCTCCACTAGTACATAATGAAATATTAATACTAATTTGATTAGGTAGAGTTAGGTATTCATTTTAATTAATAGGTTCAGTATTATTTTATTGGTGGTCTAACTATAGGTACCTACGTATTACCTGCCTAACCTACTAAACTAAAGTAAGGTACCTACACTGAGCAATAATGGATTATTTGCGGATTCACCGATCCCCATTGCTCAGGTCATTTCTAGATTATGAAACATTGGTCTATGAGGTATTAAATGTATCAGGTATATCAGTTCTGCATGATAATCAATAATCTTCCATCATAAGTTCAAAGCTAGAAAACTTTTACTTGAAAAATTATTTGCTTTCGTAATAAATAAATAAATAATTTGCTTACCTAGGTAGATAGGTAGAGGTATGTCTCAAAAAAGAACTAAGAAAAATCATCCATATAATTTGCTGCCACATGGGCGTCACCGGGAGGGGGAAACTGCAATCCCGTAGATATTGGAGTGGGTATATACTTTTTCATACTAAATGATAAAACTTCACAAAAAAATCACAATTTTACCACAAGTTTTTTCTGCTTGTTATGTCCTGTGACAAAAAATTCGCCTGAAATTTTAGAGTACGTTTTTTTCTGTCTCATTCATCAACCACGTTAAACGTCCGGAAATTAGGTATTTTTGAGCGATGGGAATCCCTATCTTCAAGGTCCTTTTAAAAGAACTGGGAATACCTATAGCACAAAATTAAAATATACATGTACACAATATGACAGTCACCGCCATCTTTAGAAGTCCAACGGAAGTTTCATATTTATTCAAATTACAGGTTTCTACTACAAGATAAATAATGATGTCAAACTTAGTTCCATTCTCCGACACAATAAAAAAAGAGATGTAACTATGTAAGTACAGTTTATAATTTCAGATTATTCTAATTTATTTATTTTTTAACTAGAACTCATACAGTTTTTTTGAGGTGTATGTGGTGAATAAACGAACGTTTTTTTTTTTTTTTTTTTTTTATATATTGTAATTAACTTTAATAAACCATTTATTAATTTGCTACGAATTCTTCGTGTTTTTGTTAGCATGTGAAAGAAAGAGAAAACGAATCCATTTGTTTATTAGTGGCGCTAGTTGCGATTTTCATGTAGAAATTGACTGATTAGTAATCGCGAAGTAATGTCACTCTTGATTCGTTGACAGGAGATTTTAATGTAGTTTTCGGGATTAAAAATGTGAATAAGTGTTCCTATTTTTACTTTACGTTATTATTGATATCGTCGTTATTCATATTTGTTGTATAAATTCATCTGGAGTTGTTTGTAAATCTTGTTCTCAGACACATGACCTCTTTCCTTAGCGCGGGGATGAGTAGTTGGACGACGGCCTGAGTTAAATTGACAAGAATTTATGGATAAACTACCCAGTTATTGTGTTATTTTTAGTATTAAAAAGTGCAGTGATATTGAATAGTTAAATTGGACTTGTTATATTGTTGATGATGTGTTGGCGTGGTCAAATACTGGTCATAATATTGAGAGCATCATGAACAAAATGAACAGGGGATATTATGCTCCTGATTCACCAGGATTCCAATATACGGTGAGTTATTTGCTTAAAACTTATAATATTACGGATAATGGACATAAACATTATCGTATTATGAGTGGGGGCCACAATAGTGGAAGAGTATACTGTAACACTTGTTGGGTACTTAATAATGTTAGTCATGTTTTGCTAGTTTTCCTATTGACCTTTAATTTATTGTAATGAAATAATGACTCGACCTTTCATCTTGAGGATTTTTTCGACCAAGTTAAATGAAATTATACACTGATTTATGTAGTTATTTTCCCACAATCTTCTAAAACTTCAATGGCATATATTTTAAACTCACAATGTGGGTACCTACTTTGTGTTACTCATACATTGGACTGACAAACAAAAAACTAATGAACTTGAGTAAATATTTCACAGTCCACATGGTTCATTCTGTATCCTGTAGGCAGGACATTTATATTGAATAGCATCGCCACTATTAGAACTTGTATTTTATGTAACATTTCTTTATGAATGACAACATGTAACAGTTGTGAAGGTTTAATTGTCATTTGGGTTTTAAAACTAGGAAGATAGTGAGTCAACTGATTCATGGAATAAAATGGAGGTGACCTGATTGAGAGATTTACCACTTGGAATGTACCCTATTCTGGTATGAACGTCCCTTGCTGAGTTACCTTTTCAACGAAGATTTTAAACTAATAAAAACTGGATCAACTATAGCTACCATATGCTTTTTATAATCACTATTAACTTTTTGGTACTGGTAGGTAGGTGAAATTTTTGATCATAATGCAATTTACAGAAGGATGTATATAAACATTGCCCTTAGCAAAGTAGTTGCTTATCCCCGCTGAAGACAATCTCTAGGTACGTATTAGCAAGTACACCTATCCTCCTTCCAAACACAGGGAGGTTGTCCAATGCTGCATTGTGTGAATATTACTTGCCGATCACATAAATGAATTTTCTAACAATATATATGGATGGAAAAAATATTGGGTTGCTTTTGCTTGAGTATGGATGATGATTTACAAAATTATCAATGAATCTAATTTATTTCTATTGCATGGGAAATACGAAATGTATTGAAATTTATTTTGGTTAATCTAACATTGAAAGACGATGTGTCACATATGTTTTTGTACAGGGATGGCATTTAGTAACTACTCGCTCGCTATGCGAGGTGTATACGACATACAAACAAAGATTTACGTTGTGTACAGGTCGCATAGCGAGCCAGTAGAGTTACAAATTGCCATCACTGTTGCATAATTAGGTATAATAGTCTGTTAATCGATCATGTATGTACATTTTTATACTCTGTAATGTTTCATTTCCATGCATATATATGTATCATCAGCATCAGCCACTCATATACTTAATATGTGTGGGAGATTACAAGTTGTTTGGTGTCCAGATCATTAATTTGACAGCATTTGTTTTTTTCTTGCAAACTTGTCTTTAAGTAGGTAGGTAGTGTTTTTGCATTTGTTCGGGGCATCTTATTATTAGGTAATTATTAATTTTGTAGATTAGTTAATTTGTTGGCATTTAATATATCAAATGAAATATCTACACAGTACAGTAAAATGTTACAGATACATACTATAGCTACACTATTCTTCAGTCTAATGAGGTTTCTGTAGACACAAACATATTAATAGGTAGATATTTAGTGAGTGTGATCACTGATCCGTCTACATTATTAACTAGGAGTATCACTGCCACTGCTATATACTCTGTCCTTTATTCTCTGAAAGAACATAGGGGAGTCACACACAAGATCTCGCCATTCACCTGTTTTTTGGGGTGCGTATTATGTCTTCATGTCCTAATGAATGCTCTGAATTGTTTTTTTGGGAGCTGTGTGCAGTAATCAAGTGTATTTTCCCTCTGACTTCGGAGACCCGGTGGGAAAAAAGCTGCTAATTAGCAGGGAGCTCCAATTTATTAGAGCTCCAATTATTACAAATGAATCAGAATTTTAATTTTGTTCATCAGTTCGATTGTTGTTTCCCCTTCCTGGTTCCTGGTGCTGTAGAACTTGAAAAGAAAATTCATGTGCACATTTGTATCTTTTCAATCTAGCAGTTTTTTGTTGTTGTTATACTGACTTACTACAATTAGGCATTGACTATAATAACAGGTATAGCTAATGTTAATACGTACCTGTATTTTCAATTATCGTTTTGTATGGTCGTGTTTCCTCAATATCAATAGAGTGTGTTTAAGAAACGTGTCTGTCTAAGAGTGTTTTGCTGATGGTTGCATGGCTTCTTCACACGATAATAATTACAATATATGTTAGTTGTTACTCTAATTTCAATTCTAAACATTTGACTTTGCGTGATGTTTGTTAGAAATATTCACTAGAAGTAAAGTTCACGATCTCTCGTCATGTTTGTTCCGACTGATTTCCGTGGATGTACACTTTAGTACCTACCTGCATAACAATAACGTGTTCCTCATGTGTTCGTGTAGTACATAGTTGCTTTCGTAAAATTATTTGCACATCTCTTATTATAGGTTATAGGTACCTTATTATAATACCCCCTATATGCATACATTTGCGATATATAGATAAAAGAGCTTGCACGGTACTCGGAGAGAGTCAATAGACTTCTTCGGCATTTTCTTGTATCATCATCACGTTTTGGGGTCGTGATGAGAGAAGTCGATTGAAAAATGTTGTCAACCCATTTCTCTTTTCGACTGCGACACACGAATTCAAATATAAATACCAACAACTAATAGTGCTTACGGTATTTACTATCTCTATCAGTCTTAATGAAGTGAAAAGCATGAAGGAATATAAATGTTCTCTGAAATCTATTCTTTATTATTTCAACTAAACTGTGTATCTTATTTGTTTCTCTTATAGCAGATATTACTGAACCTTCTGCCAACTGGAAATACTTGAGTGCCTTGGATGTTACTCTGCCTTATGCGCTCCTGAGGGGTTCATGGATAAATTATGTTTTTCTCTAGTATATTCAGACAATAAGGTGGCTCAAACATAACGATGATTATAGAAAGAAAAACAGAGACGTGTTGATAATGAATTAATTATTGTAGATGACCGAGTACGAAATAAAGTTTCTGATGCATCCATCTTATTATAAGTACCTATCAAAATTGTCATTGATTGTAGTGAAAATTAGAATTATGTGTTTCATTACAGGTAGGTAATTATTTTGATTTGTATTGACGTAACTTTATTGTATGTACACCTCTTTAATTAGAAAAATATATATCAATATGACACATCGAATATAACTACTGCTTGCAAAATGTTGTCACATTGTTTTGTGAGTATTAAATTCTTATCACAATCACTCAAACCCCTCAAGTTACCTTCAAACGTTTCAAATCTCTGCCGTGAATAATAAACCACCTGCTATGCTGGTGTTGTAAAACCGTCAAACTTTATTGCAATGATAGGTAATTGTTCTATGGCACTATATACTTTAGGTATTTCATCATTATGTTCCTACTTATTATAATTTTCATCAATCCGTCGATGACTCGTGGCAATCACCGAAAACTATTAGCACAGCGCATACGATGGAGCTTCGCCTCTTTTTTGCTTCTTTAGTTCTAGTAAGATGTATAGGTAGGTATACCTACTTACAGTACTTACCTCTTTCATGATTTCGAGTGATGTTGAATTATTAATAAATTATTCATTTTAATCTCACGAGGTTTGGAATAATAATAAATTCAAGTATAACAATATAAAGTGGATGACTTTCTCCATCAATATTTCACCATGATTAGATTACCTTATCTATTGTAGTCATATAAGTTCATGATATATCGCTCTTTTACTATATAACGTATTTATAATATTGTAGGTATTATAGATTTGCATGTTTAGTATAATATGTCCGCCCCCGTGAAATGTATCAGGTTGGCGTTGGTCTTTCTCCAAGTTTAGTCTGTACTCTGTACCACTGTGGGTGGCCCTTGACCTCCGGGGTCTCGGTCGTCTTATTCAAGCGATACAACATATTCATTAAACATTTTCAACTTCTAATCGTTGCTTTTGTGATCCAAATTAATATCAACGCCCCTGATTGATCGATGTTTTATGTTCTTTTTTGTAACTGTAATTCGTGCGACGACGGGCAATGATTAAACTATTTATAACCAATTTGTTACTTTGTAGGTAATATACGTTGTCATAATATTTGTTGTAGGTATTTTTATAAACCAAATGATCGTTTAAATTAAGCAACTATGTTGCATGTACCTACCTACATAGTATATATGTACCTATAATTAATTACGAATTTAAAAAAAAAATAGCTTCAACAATTTCTTCACAAAGATCACAAGTAGCTACCTAGTTTTCAGTATTATTATTTTTTACCGAAAAATGCTTTTGAAATTGCATTCCTTTTAATGTAAACTATCAACATATTAACTGTCCACAATTTAAGACTTACTACCATATAATGTAATTAAGGGGCTACGGTACTCTATACGGCTTCGGCGCGGCGACTCTTACTCAGCCAATACTGAAGGAATCGTCTTGAAACTGAAGACAGTGATAGATGAAAGTATGGACTACAGGACTTCTGTTTTAGAATTACTGGATTTGGAAATTCCTTGAATAAAAAAGTATTCCGAAAGCACCCCTAAAATTTACGGAATTCCAAGAATTTCCGTTCAATTTTTCAGATATAAAAGTATAATTTAGCCAAAATATTGGTTATTATAATCTTGACAAATCTGCTGTTTTAGATTTTAAATTTCTTTCCAGGTTTCTTTTAAAAAGGCATTCCTAGAATTAGTATACCCTTCCTTTCAAATTCAGTCTGAGCTTTGCTTTTGCACGGGATGGACGTACTGCACAATTTTGAATTCATTATTTATATTTTACGAAATAATTACCAACACTACTAAATGAAAATCGTGTATAGATAGGAACTATTAACACTATTTAGGAACTCCTGTTTATTCATTTGAATTTATTTATTACCAACACCATCAAAGAAATATTATATTCTAATAATTACTAATCCAAGAGCCCGCTGCTTAATTTATGACGTATCTGTTTTTTGATCGAAATGTGGTATAAATGATAGCTTACCAATAGGGTATTACATCGCACTAGGGTTGCCTATCAAAATCCTGCCGCAACCCCCCCTGCCCCCCCCCGAAAAGGTCCCTCTTCGCGGTTTTTCGCATTTTATAGGAATATGGTAAGAGATAGGAGAAAGTAGTCAATGACAAAAATAATCCTTGCTAAATTCTCTACAAAAAATGTGTAGTCAATTTTTTCATGGACCGGCCATTGCGGGTAAACTGCTAGTTCTACGAAAAAATTGACTTAACATTTTTTGTACAGAATTTAGCAAGGATTATTTTTGTCATTGACTACTTTCTCCTATCTCTTACCATATTCCTATAAAATGCGAAAAACCGCGAAGAGGGACCTTTTCGGGGGGGGCAGGGGGGGTTGCGGCAGAATTTTGATAGGCAACCCTAGTGCGATGTAATACCCTATAGGTAAGCTATCATTTATACCACATTTCGATCAAAAAACAGATACGTCATAAATTAAGCAGCGGGCTCTCGGACCATACTACCAATATCGACGAAATTTTAAATTCAAAATACGAGGTGTAGCAATTATATAGCGAGACTGGTGCTGAAAAACGTTTTATTTTTAATTTATACATATTACGTATTTGTGTAGTTATGTGAATTTTTCATTGATCCAAGGGGCCCCCTAGTTCCTGCTAGATTTCCAATTGACCTGAGTAACGAACCTTTTCATTCAACTTCACCAAAAAAATTCGCCATCGGCGCTTTTTAATTTTGTATATCATATCAATATCAAAATTGTAATTTGCTTTCTCTGCACTGGGGGGGGGGGGCTGGCTTTATTACATGCCAATTTCAATTTTTAGAGCCAGTCCACCACGGATCATAATTGTCATAGGGGCCCCATTATTTTAAAGTGCCCAGGGCCCCCAATAGATTATAGACGGCCCTGCCCTTGTGTTAATAATAATATTGTTCATCACAACTTTTGCTCCTTGGTAAGGTCTCTCAAAAACGAATTAAATTTTATCAGTATGTTGTGAACACACATCTATGTATACCTACCGACTTTGAACCGACACGTTTTGAAATTTCTTATATGTTTGAAAATTAGAATATTCACACTTCGCCAAACCAATACAGTACTAGAAATTATCTATCATTATAATTTACAAATCGCACTTCGTGAAGGCACATATAATAACTTGATAGAAATTAGTATGATTGTATACGGTTATAATAAGTAAATAAATATTGTATTATATTTATTAGACATGTTCTTATACTGTTTATTTTCTATTATATAAATGTAAAAGGCTTCATTAGCCGTATAGTTACTGATGAAATAAACTTATAAAAATAAAGAATTTTGAAATTTAATTTAATTGAAATTATACGGGACAATAATTTTATTCACATAGTATGTATTTTTTTTTTTTTATTTTTTTTTATAAATACATACAAATACATATTCGCACACTTCACAGAAAGCTTAAAAGCTTGTGTTGTGAAGTGGAGTAGGTCGGGGATTGAACCCGCGCCCACTGGATTAACAGTCGAGCGCGTTACCAACCAAATCTATGTGCACTCTTTTTAATTTCATTATTTTTTTAACAAATCCCAGTTAGCGCCGATCACACTGGGGGCTACTAACTAGTATCAATATAAAATATACTAAAAAATATAACAACGCATATTATTTTCCAATCGGATATAATAGGTAGGTAGGTAGATACACCTACCAAATACAATAGTTGGTACATAGAACTTGAATGAAATTCAAAACTAAAATGTTATAATATGTAAGTATATAGCTGTATATTGTATAAATTTTGATGTATGTATGTGTAAGTAAAACTTGTGGACGAAATATTTGAAAATTTGGAGCGGTAAGAGAGGGGAAGCGACGTTCATTTAGAACTCCTAGCTGTGGTATATTATAGCCTTAATATGAACATCACACCTTATTGTATCTTTTCATAAACGTCTCTTTTCAAATATTCATTTGAAGTTGACAATACATATATGTTCAATATTATTGTTCGTATGATATTATACCTACTCGTTATTTTACAGGTTTACTAGTTTTCCTCGAAAGCGGTTTTGTGTAACTCGTTTTCGTTTCTTTTTAGCTTTGCGAGTTTATTATTTTTTGCGATCAAGTTATCGATACGCAAAAAATAAGTTCCAACTTTTATTTACCGCCTACTTTCATCGACATCATTTTTATGTTAACGACTTCCAAGGTCAATCGTATATAAGTGTTTAACTATCTTCATGCAGCCGTCGGAAGAGAGAGCTTAACATCTGCACTGTTGAATGTTATTTATTGAACTTGCACTTTTTAATTTTTATTCATATTCCACAAATAACTACTAGGTACTAAAACATTAATTTACTGAAGAAGTTTTTCCTGTCTTTTTTGTAAATATGTACTTACTTTATTGTTTGTTGTGTGAAATAGAAATTCAATCTGTGTTTTGGAAATTGCCCTTAAAAGGGGGCCTTAAAAGAATAATGTTGGATTGAAAAATATATCATAGGTACAAGTTATATATTTAGCAACATAAAATGTTATTTGACACTATTGATCAGTTCTAGCATGAAAAGTGCCTGTTGTACCTATTTGTATATTTTGTGTAGCAGACCTTATTTTTTCGATAATTGCAATCTAGGTATGTACCTGCATATTAATTCACTCTAGTTTCGTGTTAAGATGAACAGTTAACTATAGCAATATATTAAAGTAGGTACAATATAACCCAGATATGTCAATTCGGGCATCAACCATGTTAATTATAGTAATGTGAAGTTGTCAAAGAAAGTGAGTGCAAATACACGTCTCGTAGATCAGACTGACTGAGGTATATTTTAATGGTAATCAACGTAACTACCTACAAACCTACCTACTTGTCCCAAATTTTTACTTAATTATGGTTTACATTTATAACGAATCACATTACTGGCGATTTCCACTTTTATCTAAAATGTTGGCTAATTCCTTTCATATTCCTTCATTACAATAAATGTGGGAACTATTTGATTTCCATATCGCTGTTTTAAGCGTAATGTTGTAATTATTTCTGCGTCTTTTGGTGACACTTCTATCCTATCGGGGGTTTGCAACTATCTATTCTTCTTGTTACTAAAGAGTTGCCGTTTTCAAACCAGTATTGGAGACTCTTGAGCCGTGGTGTTCTTTTACACCTAATATCCCGTCTTTCCCCTGTTGTTCCTTCCACAGTAAGTCGTATATTTTTCGCCACAAATTTGTATGTAGTATGGACCTTTCTATTTTTTAACAGTGGTCAGTAGTTCTCATCAATTATTTAGGTGATTGTAAGTACGGTACATATGCCTTAATAACTGAAAGTAGGTACATATAATATTTTGTAATTGTATATAATACACGATAGATTATCGATAATTTCGATTAACGCGAGTATTTCCGTGATTTTGATTCTTCGAAAGTGTAAGTAAATAATATCTATAAACTTTTAGTGTGAATATAAAAGCAAATGTAATTTGCGTTGTTGCTCTGTAGTTTAATGATAAGTGCGTTTATCGAATTTCCTTATTATTCTTAAATATTATTACATTAAATGTATTATGAATATTAGTTACATTTCTCCATGAAGTTTTCTTCGGTTGGATTTTATTACATAGTAATACATAAGTTGTATTCTCGTATAGAATTCAGTAAAATGTAATAATTCCGATAAAATCTATCTTCATTCAGTACGTGAAGATTACTCTTTCATAACATTATCCTGTAATATAATAATATTATGTTGATTGTAGAGTATCATTACGTTGTAGGAAAAGATTTCTTCGTATTTGGTTGCACTATAGTTCACTATACGAGTATACCAGATGTTTATCATTGCCTGAGTTTGTAAACAAGGTGAGAAGTCAAAATTGCACTCTTGCAATTCTTGCAACATAGTCTTTCACACCAGTAGCTTAGAATTACATTACATTATACCTAATTAACACTTCGATACATTCGCTGTATACCAACATAAGTATGAAACAACATCTCCCGTTTATGTTTCTCATATTCACACTCTTTTTCTCTATTACAACTCAGATAATCGTGATATTAACTTATGTTGATGTAACAAGTACTGAGATGTACTCAGAAATAACCATTTTTGTATAACAAGGTTATAAAAATTAGCAGTTAAATTTCATACGTTACTTTCTCCACGTACGTAGGTATGGTATCGGTACCTTCGCCTACATATTATTCCGTTTTGTTTGTTTATTTTAATACATATTGTAAAATAATATGTAAATGATTTCATAAATAATACTCGCTTTAAAATAAAATAATCACATAATGAATGTAATCGTTAAAAATGGAAACGTGATATGTCGATACTGTCTATAATAAAATATATCTGGTGATGTGTGAACTTAGACATGATAACATTTAAATAATATTGCCTATATTCATACATTTATTATTATCAACGCAAGATGAACTCATCTTTTTACTTTTAGTATTCTAGAAAGTTTATATGATAATCATAAGGTCGCGTATTATACCTTATACTCGTATCTTGTGTTTTTACTTGTTGATTTTGAAGTAGGGAACATAAAATATGTAGAAAACAACATATAAGAATAAAATCATTACCTGATTGAAACACCACCACAAAACATTTATTATTCATCAAGTCTACGTTTATTTAGCATGTCTTCCAATGGGGTCATTATTTACTATTAGATTTTGATATATCTATAGATCATTGCATAATTTGTAAAGTGCAAATACATTTTTTTAACCTTCTAATTCATATAAAAATAATGACACATTTCACGTCACTTACTGGTCAAGTTGAGTCACCCAATGTGATAATTATAAGTACCTGTTTGTTACACATATGAGCATATTTGCAAATGGCATAGGTCATACATGTTATCGCACGAAATAATTAAAGAGTTTTCATACCTACATACTTCTTACTATTTGATTCGAGATAATATCACCGTTGCGTCGAGTATTTGCACAACTCTCCCGATTTTCTTAATAAGTAATTTAGTCAGGAAACTCTTTCGATAATATCATTGTTATTTACCGCATATAATTTAGTACTAGTTAATAATTATTAGTCACTTAGTTTAATAATATTAGGTAAATATGTACCAAATAATTATTATCTTTACCGTCTATCTGTGTTCTTGTTTTAATTCAATTATACTGTTTTTACTTCTATCGAAAGAGCCGTGTCGAAATATTTACTTATTGGAAGGCAGCTAATTTTCTTACTTTTACTTTAGAATAAAACGATCTCATAATATAGTTTTAATGTCAGCTTTTTGTTGTAATGTATTAGGTATGATTTTTAACCTAATGTTTAGTTGAAGTAAATTAATTAATGTGTACCTAAAGTAGATCATGTACCTACTACCCACACATTTGCTTGATTTTCACCGCCGTTCATTTCTCAATATCCGTTTATTTTACTGTTCGAAATTAACACTCATTATGGTATAAGTACGTTATTATTTTATCTATTTATAATATTATTTGGTTTTTATGCTGATTATTATACAAAATTATTTACCAATCAACACGCAAACGAAGTTACCTGCGTCCGATGCAATTACATATTATAATATTATTATTAAATGTAATATTTTATAACGCGGCACGCTTCTGAATTACGTTACGTTTTATAGCAAACGGAAATAATTTTGGTATTGATTACAATGTAATTATTATTGAGATTAATGGTTTTATTACCTGTCTACCTTATGTCGTGGTTGTTATTGTATTATATGTTTGTGTGTGAGGTGCTGAAGATGTTTGCAGGCAGTCCGTACCAAATATCATTTCTGTTTTCATCAATACATTGTATGTATCTGACAGGTAATGTTTTGATATAATATAAATTTATTGATGTGTCTATGTATACCTACGAATAAAATATTATATTTCTATATATACCTATAGCAAGCAGTGTTATTTCCCGTATTAGTTAATTAATGAGGAATAAGATTTTCTTGTTTTATGTATTTAGAAATCGAATATTTATTTATTGTCACAATTTCACCCCTTACCATAGTAATCAGTACGTTTCTAATTATTGCTCAGTTTTTATTTTATACAATCTCTTGTTGGTAGACCAGCTTCCCTTTTTGCTTCAATATCTTCTTTATTAAAATGACAAAAGTGAATATAATTATGGAATTCACGTTTATTATGCTGATTCAAAGTGGTGTTGGTTTATTTTAAAACCAACTTTAATAGTAACAACTCCATGTTGGATCTGGGTCGTGATTTTAATAATCACAATTGTTTTATTGATTTAATTAAAATATAATTAAATACGATTCCATATTGTCTACTTGTTTTGTTACGAGATTCTTGTTTCTTTGCTTCCACCGTCGATTGTGTTGTTCTTTCAACCATAATGTTTGAGAAAGAATAATATTTTTCTTCACACTTTTTTTGCCGTTATTTCATACCTAATGACTTAGAATTGTGTGAATTGTCTATCTACCTATTACCTAATTAGCATTCACAGAATTGTACATTATTGCGCTTTACCTCTTCTACAGACTATTATATGGAATTGGCAACGGATTTTAAGTAGACATCTCAGCATTGCACACGGACAACCTCCTGTGTCTTCTTATTGTTATCATCAAAAGACATACCTAGCTAGTATAAATACTAATGTTCTTGAGTGCATAATACGTTTTCAAAGAAAAATTTCATGTCAACGCCATATTTAAGCGATCTTTTTTCGTAGAGGACGATTTCTTTATCTTTTCTTTATTGTTTTGCAATAAGTCGAGTCAAATTTGTATTGGAATAATGACAATATCAGCATATAATCACATTCATTATGATTAAATCATACGTGATTGCGACAATAATAAAAATCTCCTTCAATGCATTATGCTGTTACACAACCTATATTACGGTAATGGTAGGTATAGACGGCACTTGAAGGTACCTACTTAAGTCTTACTGTGATTCACACCACATAAATTTTGTTTACACCACATCTAACTATGTTTATGCACCACAAAGCTATTGTTTTTAATCAAATACAAAACAAGCAAGTCAGTTTAAGTATAACCTATACACATATATTCAGCAAAACATATTCATTGTTGCAACTCAAAATGAATACTATTATACCTACGTGTGAGAATATTTATGTAACGTGTACCTACCTGCATACTATTATTGTCTCCGTATCAGTAATTCGTACATCGGCATTATTGTTTGTATAAATTCGTATCTGATGATTGATTATGAGATTATTCTATGGATTATTGACACAATATTCGAACCACATGTGATTTTTTTACGATTTCGTAATGGTGTTATCTAAGTATTCTGATTACGGGAAAATGTATAGGTATTTTAGTTTTCGTATTATGCTCTTTAGTAACTATAGTCGCAATATAATTGTTTTTAGGAATGCGAATAAGTAAATGTAATCTTGTTATTTAATAAAGATCACGTACTGAACCAGGGAAGTTACGTTATTCGACGGAAAGCATTCTATCAGTTTTCATGATAAAGATAAGTTTTCCTGCTATTGTCTCTTGCGCATATTATGTCAGGTAACTACATGTTGTTGATATCATTAACTTATTCAAGACAAATATCTTAATAATTAATTGAATTTTCCTCAAGAAATATTTAATTACTCATCACGTAATTTACATTACCCATCTTTATTTATGTAATTTATACCTAATTACTGAATTTTAGTGTTTTTTGTTGTATCTGTTTTATTGTACATTTATTTATTTAATTACTACCTACATATTATGCCAATTAATTATATTATTGTGTCGATGAATGTTATAATATGTAAAAATCCTCGCAGTTTGTGCATGTATACGATTATGTACTCGTACCTATTATTTATTGTCGCTATACGTTTTGTACTGTGAAAGTCAGCTCACTTTGCCTAATATTCCTATATAGGGAATAAATTGTAGTTCGATTCGATGAGTGATCTGAAAAGAATTAGTTACTGAAAATGTTTGAAATAAAACATTTGTCATTTCTATAGCAATATTGTCATTCCTAATATTTTTACCTTTCTGGTACATTTTGTTGCGGTTCAGTGTTGTTGAAAATTTACGTAAAATAACATCTCTGACTTTTTCCAATTTTAGCTCGTATCTTCGTAATTAGAAGATTTCCATAATTACGTTTATTGTATCGATTTCAGCCGTAAGTATCTATATTTTAGTTACTCTATTTTTGGTTTTCATTTTAACCCACTTTCTTCAGTTCTCTTTTCGCAGCGACATCACGGAATTATAAACTCGAACTCCCAACAACAATCTACAAAGTATCGTGGGAAACAACACAAAAGATTGATTCTCATTTATACGCGTATGCGGCGTTATACAATGATTTATTTATTTTCATTCGAGTAGATGCATCCATTGTGTAGGCGGCATTTCATTATGTCAGTGTGCTGTATGTTTTTTATGAATGCCAATTCTTCATTAGTCTAATTAATATGTATTTTAATTAGAAGCACCACATTCATTGTTTTATTAAAAATATTGTGAAATTAATTAACCTCAAGTCTTGGGTTACTTTTCTATTGCCCTAAAAGTGTGACAACGCCTTTTGTAATTAATTGGTCATTATTTTCCATACATTTTAATACACATCGCTCATTGAATCAGCCTAACTTTTTTCGGCAACTAAGTTAGCATCAATGCTAGCAAGCAAAGAAATATTTATAGTTCACGTGTTCATTTGTATCCCATACATAGGTTTAGACACATATGTAGGTTTAGTATTACTTGTTACTGCCATACGCAATTACTTAGTATCGATAATATAATTTACCTGGCTTATGTTTTGCGAAGAACCACCTTCCATAACTCCCATAAGATATTATGTTATCGTCTTTTGATTGATATATTCGTAATATGCCTCAATAATGTTGCAAATAAGACGCCTTCGCATCATTAGCTGCGTTATATTTGTATACATAATGAATGACTACTAGTACTACTTATTATCACTCAACACCTACCTAAATTCTTATTCAATGATGCATTCAGCATAATAATTCATAATATTTAATCGCAAAATATTATTATACAATGTTGTATTAGGTACTTCTATGCGTAGTCATCATGTTATGGATGTCATAATTTGTTTCATAAATTATTTACTATCACAGGTGTAAGTGCCTTATTACTCTTATGTAAGTGTTATAATTGAAAGTTATCTTTGCTTTTAAATAATTCACATCTGAAATTACCTTAATAAGATAATGACGGACCTTTCATCTCTCCAATAATAAATACATTATTTATAAATTATTTTAAAGACTTTCTAGTCAGGTTGAATAATATCAATCGAGTTATATAATGTATATGTATAATAAGTATTTTTTTATATTATTTAGAGGTTACACAGTATTCTATGTACCCACTTATACCGCAAATGATATGGGTGATAATTGATATTTGTGGTCTATCTAAATTCTAGATGTTAAGCATATCATATCTGTAATGATTTAGGGTCTTTGTATTTTTTCATTTTCACTATTTTACACTGGTCAACTTTTATTTGTATTACTTCAAACGTATATTAATATATTTCAATGAAACTTATTAAGAGGTATGAAACAAACAAGGATCTATCTCAAACTTGTATAATGTTTATTATATATAAATTTTCCGCTTACAATGCGCAAAAGTAGGCTTCGTATGAATAATAACGTAATGATAATACGTAAAAAAAGATTACCAGCATGAAATCGAAATACACTTGCATGCTCTGTCGTAATTAAGCGATTGATTGTTAAATATTCGACCAACTATGTTGTATATTAATCATTATTATGTTATGGTTTCATTTGTAAAAGTAGGTAGATAATATAATATGTACCAAGTACGTGGACAATCCGTGATATTTTTAACGCTTTTAGGCGCATGATTCTTGTTGTCTTCCTGGGGGATATTAACTCGTTAGGGAACTCATATTGCATGGCTTTACTTTGAACTTGTAGATAATTTTTAAAGAAGGTGGTTAGAATTGTTTGATCTTATATGACTCATAATATTCGTAGGTATAGAAAAATAATTGCTCGCTTGTTTACAAGCTGATACTTAATGAGTTCGTCTATAAATAGGTATAAATATTTTATTGTATCGGGCTGTGTATCGTGGACGTGTATGTGCCATAAATCGGCCTACGCCTCTTTTTCTTATTTTAATTGGCAAATTATAAAAACGAATCTTATTATCATAACAGAATGAGTGAATATAATTTGCAAACGTAACAAGATAATAACACAATTTGCGTACATTTTTTGTGCTTGATGCCGTATTGGAATCGAATTGTTATTTGGTATAGTATTACCAGGAAAATGTTACGTATTCTACCTGATGATTGTGTATTCGTTTTGTAGTCGTAAATTATTTCTAGATATTATTATGATTGAAATATGAGTATACCTATTTTTATTGTAACAACAAAAATGTCAGTGATACCAATTATTACTTTTGTTACGTGAAATCACGTATTTAATACAATTATACCAACTCTCCGTTTGTCTAATTTAATTTAATAAACAAATTTATTACTTACTTATTTTAATAATAATTTATTAGCTATTGTAAATTGAGGCAAACTCTGGTATACAACATTAATTACTCGTACTATGAACGTAGGTTTTTGGTGCTATTTTATGTAAACACATTGCTATTATGTAAAGTTACTTTTACGTACTTAATTGTATAATATATAGTTATAATTAAAAATGTAACATTTTTGTACCGAAGCGTGTATGTTGTTAGACAATATATTTTCATATGTCCACAGATTTTAATAATACGATTGTAGAAAATAATGTCGTTAATAATACCTACATTCTGTAGCGTTTGTGACGTTTCTCTAGTATTCGTGTGTTATTATTAGGTGTTTAGTTTTAATGAAACTATAATATATACAGAGATACAGCTCATACAGCATTTAATAGTATTTGGAAAATCGTGTTTTCAAGGCGGAAATGTGACTGTTGTTATTGTAGAATAAACATCATGGTAGGTAGAGTTTTTCACGTTGTTCTGTGATATACCGTTACACTAAACGAAAGGGAAATCCATTGAATTGAGTGACAATGAATGACACTGTCAGTGTAGCGTTGCTTTATGTATTGTTAGTATAGTGTTCCTCTTTCTGTTATTCTTTCTTCCTTCTCATTCTTGCATGTGTTGCTTTGTTCCTTCATTTTCTTTTGTGTGACTTGACGCCTATCGTGTCTGAACTATATAGAAAGTAAATGAACATTTGATTGTGAGTTTACATAAGAGTAAATCGTTTCCTTTACACTTTGTACCCGGGGGACCGACGCAATCATAGCTATTACAATGAAACATTGCATAATCCAAAATTCAAACTGTCCCAGTGATTAGCTACATCTGATCTATTAGTAATTACCCGATACTAGGAACTGTATGTTAAATAACAGAATGGGTATTTATGATAATTGTTATAACATAATCAGAGGTTGTTTTCTATTATTATGTATATTATGATTTACGTTGGGAAAAATAATTTCGTTAATGTATTTTTGAGGTTGTCATTGTAAAGATAATGGATTGATTATTATAACAAACTTATTATTCTAAGAAAGGAATGGACGATTACTATTAAGTGCGAGAGACTTTCACTTTACAAGTTTCAGTAAAGAATCCTACTGTGAATACACTATGTATCATAATGGGGGGCTTCTTAAAAGGCTTTTAATTGATTCTATTCTGAATATTTAATGTAATGTTCTAATTGTTTCAGTATACGTAACATTGTAACAGTCTATCAGAATTTATTTGGTATCTTAATAACTATGATCAACAGTAATATAGGTAATATAGTCTCGTGTTGCTAAACGCAGTTTGTTATTTTGTAGATCTGTTGGCAATTCAATAATGTAGCTTGCTTTTAATTGTAGGCACTAAGATTAACTGATACTTTATTGCCACCGATATCGTATCAAATGACTTGTTACACTGTTGCTTTACAGAACTATTATCAGTAATAGGTTATATGAATTTATTTTACTGATCTAATTTTCCACTAATGTATCTACGCACGTTGCTTCATTAACTTCAGTTTCATTATTATATTGATTCGCGTTAAACTTTACTTTCTAATGTAGTTAAAAGGGAAACTGTAACATTGTTAAAATAATGATTTGCTTTACGATAGGTACGTACATCTACTTTGGTCAATAGTCAATACTTATATTTTGTAATGTAATAGGCATGGGTTAGTACTTCCCTTCATTGAATAATATAATGATTTATTATGTTTTATCTATAATCTTTGCGCAAAATGAAGGTGAAATTAACTAATTGAGAAAATTAGTAATTCCTATTAGTATCTAGTATATACTTACGGCAGAGTAGTTACTTTAGCTTTCGTAATTCTGCTCTGGAGGGTTTCATCAGGGATTTACTATTCTCTAATCAATTTTTACGTCATTTATCAGTCTGCAGTACCTATTTTATATTTTAAAGTAGTATTGGAAAAAGTATTAAATACATTTTTTTTATAAATGAATCTGGGCTTATTGAAACAAACCCTAATCCACCTTAGCCCCCATCACAGTAAGCTTTATAAGCTTGTGTCGTGAAGTGGAGCAAGTCGGCATCGGGTATCGAACCCGCGTCCACTGGATTAACAGTCGAGCGCGTTACCAACCAGGCTGCCGACCACCTCAAAAGGACAGTACAAGGACATTGATGTTTCAAGGCTATATTGATGTGTCTTGTGACCAGTGTGATGTAAAATGCAATTTTTTATTAATTACTCAATTTTAGATGCACTCGATAAAAGTTCGAAGCTTCTTATCTATTAATTTAATGAAAACTAATTTTAAAATATGTGAAAGTTCTACGTAGGTAGTGTAGGTACTTATTACATTTTATCTTTGTGACATGTTTCGGTTTATTAGGTCATTCTCAAACACACCTTTTCTCCAACTCTTTAATTATGGAGTTCCACGAAATATTATTATAGAAAAAATACATCTTATTGTTTTTTTCTATAATGTACTATGGTGTGTGGGAATTTATCTTTAAAAAATGTTTACTTCCGGATGTAGGCCCCAAAATATCAAAAATTAGTTCGTGTCTTTGGCATTTAATTTCGTTTTATGAAATTTGAAAGTAATGTAAAATACAGTAGTTGTTAATTGGTGGTAGGTAAGTTATTACTCATTATATCCACTTTATTTAATTCCCTTTATGTACAATAATTAGGTACCTGCCGAACATACTTAGATACGTTGCTCTCTGCATAGATTGTGAATAAAATAAATAATTATTCTAATGGAGGCGTTTTGTAGGAGGCTTTCATCAAATACTCCAATGATTAACTTCGCCAAGGTGTTCAACAACATGTTATAATAATGTGAATTGTATTACAATGTACGCTAAACTAGTACGCCCTTCTCCACAGGTGTGCAAATCGCTACATTTAGGTAGGTGCCTACTTACCCATAATTATATTAATTTTGATCATTACATTATACTTGCGTTTTCTACACACATTATTTCAATTCCCTATTTGTTACGATTTGCTAATTTCATCATAAACTTGCTTACCTATATATGCTTTTATGTGTTATAATTATTTGTGTAAATTCACATTATTATTTTAGCCATGGATTTTTTACCGAAGGATATTCAAACACTTCACTCACGTAAGTGGGTAATTATCGTAACTTTAAAAAAAACTGTATTAAAAAGTTTACGAAATATTGGAAAGTGCATGTAAAATTAACGAATCTGACATTATTCTTATTTATATATTTACATTCGCTGGATACATGTGTGTATGCCTTGAGTTTGTTTGTTAATCAAGTTGACTTCTGACCTGCTTGGTGACCCGTGCGTCTTACAATGGCTTTTGTTGCTTGTATGTTGCATATGTGTTTTTTCTTTAAGTTATGCAGGTATATTTTATGGTGTCGAAATTTAATGATTACTTATTACGTTGTTATATGAGATTGCTTTTGTGGTACAAATCGGTATTGATGCATTGAACGAAAATGGCCATAATTCACGCGCACACAAACACGCTTTTCCATTTTGTATGCTTTACGTTCTCTTCATTTAGCAATACGTCTGATGCGTAGGTAGTTATTTGTCGAATTATAATAATGTAGTATTATGATCATCATAATGGATGTTACGTTACATAAATGTTGTTTATGTAGAAGTTGAAACAGGTCCAATTAAATTTATTTGTAGGCCGTGAATAATTTGTCCAAAGTCCTAATCCAGATACCAATCATATGAAAGTCCCCGTATGTCTAGGCGAGTAAAACTTTGATTTTAGATGGTGCCCTATCATTTTTTACATTTTATATCAAGTGAGTTCTATGGGAGGTTAAAATTTAGGAGCCAGGAGCGGTACAACAAGAAGCTAGAGACTCGCAATATTCAAATCTAAGCAATTCAATGTTTTTCGCGTTTCTTAGCGGATTTCTAATGTTTTATTTTCTGTCGAATGATGTACCTACGTCTCATAATATTTCCGAGAAAATTACATGAAAGTTATTAAATCTCTCAATAATTAGTGTATCTTAGTTTAGAGTTAATAATGTGTTACGCTGTATCCATAGAGTAGTAAGTATACTAGCGTATTATTAGTACATATTAGTTTATGTTCATCCATTATAAATTAGCTCGTACATCTATCCTGGAGCTTTTACGATGTGGCTTTCTAGAACCGTTTAGCTACCTCGCCATTAAACTTGTAATATTTATTTTATAACTATTATTATTGAGATTAAATTTGTCAATATTATCGTATGAACGAGCAGAAATGACGCAGTAATAAAACATCACTTTCACTGACGCAAAATTAATAACTCAATTACCTAATAGGTTACATATCTACCCGTAAGCGTGTAATGTTTACGTACATTCTCTGAAAAATTTCATGCATCAATACATCCGAAATATTTGGTTCAATTCTCAATGCATGAGGTACACGTTCAAATCTAGAAGAGTTTTTTGAATGTGTATTTAATACATCTACTATTGTTTTTTATCTGCGGTTGCTTTTCTTCTTTCATCGTTTCCTCATTGCTGAGGGTCGTAATTTGTGGAGCTACCCACGGACAAAACAAGGCGCCTCCAGTCCTCTCTGTTCTCCGCAGTCCGCATCGCCGAGCACAAGTCTCACCCAGTCATTTCCTTAATCTGGTCGCACCACCTTGCAGGAGATCTATCTCTACTTTTTTTTCCTGGAACACTTCCCATGATTATATTTTTTTTCAGGTTTACGGACTCTCTTCTGGTGATGTGACCAAAGAAACCCAGTACTCGACGACTGCATACTGCAGATAGTCGTTCCGTTATTTTGAGTTCTTTGAGGACTGAGTCATTCGTCCTTCTTGCAGTCCATATCTAAAGTTGCATGTTTTGTAAATTTGGTATTATGCGTAATAATATTACATTAATTACGTCAACAACGCAGGTAGGCATACGCACGTTAACTAAATGAAAACCCTAGTCAAGGTTTCGTAGTTGTTTAAACTATTCCTTATTAAAAACAAAGCCCCTATAACGATTATTCTGTTATCGGCTTAGTGGATTAATTGCATATACTTAAGGGTATTATTTACTTACATCTTTTACATAGGTCAAGAGATTAAATTTGTTCTGAATCTAAGGTAGTCCATACGAGTGTTTAGATAAGTACCCAGTAAACTGTGCTTTTCATCAATTTGTGTGTTTTTGCGATACGAGTCGAACAAATGAAGCCGTATTAGGTACTATTAAGTTAATACTTTTGTTTAGAGTAGATATGTACTGTAAATAATAATTAAATTATGCTGTTATGTACAGGTTGGTTGTATCGGTAGACATGTATCAAATTAATAGAAACTGGTCGGTGGTATATTATGGAGGTTAACCAATTAACTAAATCCAATAGTTGGGTAAGTTGGGTTCATTGGTAATCCTTCGGTGGATTTGCAAGACAAAGAATGTAATGAATAAAAAGTATTTGTCCATGATTGTCCCATAATTCTTATTAGAGATATTACATCTTGAAATTTAGTAGTTTATTCTATTTAACTCCAAATTACAATTGAATGTTCAATCAACCGCTGAATTCTCATCAACATTATCTCTGTCTATTAATAGTAACCTCCATCCATATCAACATATGTTTAACAATTAAGTCTCACGCTTTTGATTACGCATTGCCTATCTATAATGTGTTGAGTAAACACCAATCTATTGTTGTGCTTAATTAAGTAGGTACTAATTTATTATAATTTTTCGTCAGGTTTTTGTTATACTCACATTCACGATTAGGTATGCTAGGTAGGTGGTGATTATGACGCAACGCATACTGTAATGCACAGATCTATTTAATTCGACCTAAGTACCTATGTATAAGTATAACAGTAGCAGAAATGGGTTATTCTCCTAGTTCGGAGAGATGATAGTCTCGATTTGATCTGGTTGACAGTTGGCCAAGAAGAGTAATATTGTTCAACCTTCAGGGTTTCCGTAGACCTAGAATATACGCCGGACGATGAAGTGAATTACTGGTAGCCAGTTACTTGCAGCCAACACCTGAACAACCTAGAAGGAAGAGTATATATACCATGCTGCGAAAACCTACAACATCTTTTGAGTATGTATGACTTCAAAAGTTGCCTCGAAATAAATTTGTCAATATACTTTCGTATGTACATCATGATATCTTGCTACTTAAATACTAAATTTCTCATAATGATTCTATGTAGGTGTCTTTGGGCGTCAACGTGCTCATCACCGCTTTCATCTCACTTAGTAAAATTTATTAATGCACGTATTGTGATAAATAATCTTAGATATTTTGTGAAGACAATGGAATATGATACGTTTACTTATTAAAATACTATAATGATCGCTAACGTGATTTTTACCAACTAACCTAAATTTGTATTTATTCGATTATAATTTCTCTCATGTTAAATGTTAAGTGGATATAATACGTATCTTTCAATAAATTTCGACCTCCAAGGTCACGGTTAGTATATTAATATTGTCTATGGTGAATTTTACAATAATTTATTAGTTGTGGTATTTCACGCCGAAATTCTAACAATAAGTCTTCTACATACGGACGAAGTCTATTTCAAGGGTTTCCAATTTCAGTTATTTAAAAACTAGGCAACGTGTCTTTCTAAAAAAATGATTATACATCCCCCATTACAGTAGCTGCATTCATGACATTATCAATCTACAGTTTATAAGAACAAAGGTTATTAATGTTTTTTTTTTTACTTTCCAGGTAAGTGAAAAAAGTGGATAGAATTGCAACATACTCGTACTCAGTAAGTAAATTATGTAGTTTTAATTTACAATCAATTATATGGTTGCACCTATGGTACGCCTCTTCGGGCAACTACACATGTTTGAGGTTACAGAAAAATGCGTCAGAAATAATATGAAATAGGTATATATGGTATAAAATATGGTCTTTTGAATAATTTGAACTGCATCTACTAAGACTACAATACACTATCGACGTTTTTCTCGTTTTCTCTCAATGATTGTTGTTATTTTATGTTCCAGTGAATATTTTATTGCGGCTTTATGTATTTTCTATTCCAGTAGGTAGTTAGTACAGCCTATTCAACCAATCGATCATCACATTATCAGGTGATCGATCAATACAACAATAATAATTACATTATATTGACGTTTGATCTTAAAATAGAAAACTCTCACTGAGACTATTATTAGCATTTACCTGATCATAAGGTCGTCGTGATAGAAAATTTAGTATTTTTAGTTGACTAGTTAGTGTTACTCGATGAGATTGTATGCTCGCGGTTATTTTATTCAACTTATGAATATACAAAAGCACTATGATTCAATTCCAAACATATGTACGAGTTTTTAAAACCCAACTATACTATTAGTCTAGTCATATGGTGTTTTCGCGGAGAAATAAATACAGTAGTCTACTTCCCTTTCATACTTTACGTATTTGGGGGCGCTGAATTCGAATTTCAACTTTGCCACCTCGTAAATGTGATGCGTTCTGAGATATTCGAGAAAAACTCAGAAGAAAACGTTCTTTTTAGAGACTTTCGCTCATAACTCGAAAAGTATACATTTTAGAGAAAAGAATCTCGAGACAAGAATAAACTAGAGTAAATTTCCTACAAATAGCGATTATATTCATTTTTCTGAAATAAACCGCTTACGCGCTACTATGCGCTAAAAAAGGGCATAAATTCCACTATTTTTTAAAAAATATTTTCTCTTTTAATTTATTGACTATAACTCAAAATATATAGTTTTTTGGAAAAAAATGTTGTACATAAATAAAGTAGGGGAGAGTGTGGAGGTATGGGACGCAGGAGGAATGGGACAGTACCCTTAAATTCAAATCTGGTGGGTTTTAAAGTTTTTCTTGTTTGCCAAAGGATAGAGTTAGTTAACTTAGTTATGTCAAATCAATTACACTTGACGTTTTGTCCATGTGGAGGAAAAAATCTTTGTTTATCGTTTTTGTGTGTAAAAAGTAATATTAAACCTAGTGAAACTCATCTTTTTGGGAGATAGTAGAGCAAAGGTAAGAAACCATTTATATTTAATTCTTAAAAGCCATGATAATAGTGCGTGAAATTTTCACATTGCTTTAACATAACCTAAAACGAATTGTTTAAAATTGCATCATCTGTGTTTTTTTGTATACGCAGGAGGTTTGGGACAATTCATTGCAGGAGGTATGGGACATGTTCCATGCCTCTATACTACATATACTTGTAAAATTTTAAGGAATAAAGAAAGTTATTCAGTACGTCGGTCGAATCGACGAAATATCAGGCAACAATGAAACATCTGTGAACTCTCCCAGAAAGAGAGCTGGCTCTAACGATTTTTCATTCCCAGCTCAGGAAGACTGTTCCATGGTAAGGCCGGATGATGTTGTTTTGGTGTTGCCACCTCCTCGACACTCAAAGAATGAGACAAATATCTGGTTTCGAAGACAAATTTGATAGTTTAGGCGAAGTGAATGAAGTAAACTTGAATTTTATATGTATGTCCCATTCCTCCCATATAGGTGTCCCATTCCACCACCCTATCGGGAGGAATGGGACAAAATTATGTTCTTACAATATTCGTTATAACTCATTTATTATACATAAACATAAAGATATAAATACTGAATATCATAACTAAAGGTTCAAATTTTATTGTCTTGTATTTTTTTTTATTAAATTCCTTTTTTATATACCTGAATTTTCAATTTGAAAAAAAGTGTCCCATACCTCCACACTCTCCCCTACACTATATTTTCTACAATTAGTGCTAAGAAGGTTTCTGAGACAGACTAACCTCTATTACGTTAGAGCGCATTGAAGTTCACTATAGTACATTAGAAGCAAATTCTTCATTATTTAAAATGAATATATAACATTAAAAAAAAATAAAAAAATCTACTAAACTTTCTTGATGCTATAAACACAAGGCTGAAATTTTTATATTTAAATGTATGCTACCCCTCAATAGCGATGGGTTGGTAGAAATTTGAGAATTCTTTAGAAACAAAAGCTCATTCTCCAGTTTTTTGTCCATAATATGAAAATTAATAACAATAGGGACAAATATATTAAGACAAAAATAAAGTACATTTTATTATCTATGAACTACCTTAATAACTTTTTTTAGTCAAATAGACGATTCAGCAGCCAGAGTCCGTTAAAAATTTTCCATATCTCGAAAATATTCTAAAATTTCTACTTATTTTGGTTTACCGCCTGCAAATAAGAATCTAAACATTTTTAAGAAACAAAATGTGAAAATTCATCAAATTTCCTACAAATTATGTCTCTTGCGTTTTCGCCCTCGCGGACTGGTTCGATGTTCAGAAGCATCGAAATTTGGTATAGCGTGTCATATTAATTAAGCGTTGATAATACGAACTACGACTATGGTACGTGTGTTACATACCATAGTCGTAGTTCGTATTATCAACGCTTAATTAATATGACACGCTATACCAAATTTCGATGCTTTTTAACAGCGAACCAGTTCGCCTGAGCGAAAACGCAAGAGACATAATTTGTAGGAAATTTGATGAATTTTCACATTTTGTTTCTTAAAAATATTTAGATTCTTATTTGCAGGCGGTAAACCAAAATAAGTAGAAATTTTAGAATATTTTCGAGATATGGAAAATTTTTAACGGACTCTGGCTGCTGAATCGTCTATTTGACTAAAAAAAGTTATTAAGGTAGTTCATAGATAATAAAATGTACTTTATTTTTGTCTTAATATAATTGTCCCTATTGTTATTAATTTTCATATTATGGACAAAAAACTGGAGAATGAGCTTTTGTTTCTAAAGAATTCTCAAATTTCTACCAACCCATCGCTATTGAGGGGTAGCATACATTTAAATATAAAAATTTCAGCCTTGTGTTTATAGCATCAAGAAAGTTTAGTAGATTTTTTTATTTTTTTTTAATGTTATATATTCATTTTAAATAATGAAGAATTTGCTTCTAATGTACTATAGTGAACTTCAATGCGCTCTAACGTAATAGAGGTTAGTCTGTCTCAGAAACCTTCTTAGCACTAATTGTAGAAAATATAGTGTACTTTATTTATGTACAACATTTTTTTCCAAAAAACTCTATATATTTTGAGTTATAGTCAATAAATTAAAAGAGAAAATATTTTTTAAAAAAGAGTGGAATTTATGCCCTTTTTTAGCGCATAGTAGCGCGTAAGCGGTTTATTTCAGAAAAATGAATATCATCGCTATTTGTAGGAAATTTACTCTAGTTTATTCTTATCTCGAGATTCTTTTCTCTAAAATGTATACTTTTCGAGTTATGAGCGAAAGTCTCTAAAAATAACGTTTTCTTCTGAGTTTTTCTCGAATATCTCAGAACGCATCACATTTACGAGGTGGCAAAGTTGAAATTCGAATTCAGCGCCCCCAAATACGTAAAGTATGAAAGGGAAGTAGACTACTGTATTTTTTTCCTGAAAATGCCATTAAATTTGCTCTCGTTACTGCACTATATAGAAAGATAACAATTATGTATTGCATGTATCTAATTCCAAACGTGTTTTTTACGGATTCTCCTATTTTTCTTACGTCTACAATAGTCCGCATACCCTCATGTCCTCAAGTATAACCAATCACGCCACAAAATGAGGAAATGTTTGATGCCATTGCATTACAATACCTAAAACGATTTTTTTAATTACTAAACAAATACTTGTAAAAATCTCCCCTTTAATTGTAATTTTTACGCTTGCGTTTGTATTCAGTTAATTAGCGTAAATCTACGGATTTTTAATACTATTTGATATTGTTATAATAATGCCACTGATAATTTTATTGCAGGTAAACAATTAGTAGGTATTTTATTATCCGTAAATGAGATTCTATCGACTGCTTCTATCAACGCGTTATTAAATTATATTGTAGGTCATCATGAATAGAGAAACTTTTACTTTTTTTTTGTTATTTACAAAATAATACAGTAGTATATAAAAGATATATCAACAAAAATTTTCATTTCATTCTTCTCGGAATTTCATTTACTTAAATATAGATATCTACTTAAATCTTCGATATTATTTCATTACACGAATTCTTCTAAAAATTCTTTACAAATACGAGTAGTCTTTATGTATTTTGTGAGACTCCGCTTCACTACGTTTTAGTAAATATATTGATTGATTTTTTCCGCGAGGAAACCGTTTTCAAATATATTTTTACTGAAATATATTAAACTGTTTTGAAATATATTTTCATTTATTATTATATATTACATTAGCGACATTTCACATTATCGAATTTTAACTACAGTTAGCGAGATCTTGATGCTTTTTTCTTATTTCTTTCAAAACTTCAGCTTCAAGGATAACTGCTGCGATAATTTAAAATGAGTTTTTGTTTGCTGTCAGTGAACATGCAGGCTGAAGTATTATTCACTGCTAAATCTATTGAATATACCTAGATGAGATAATTTAAACGTGTCAGTTTCCTCTCCTAGTAATTATATTGTACTTTCGTGTTGTTTTGTGGACAAACAGTGTTCTATTTGATACTAGTTAGGTACTTTAGATGTTGTGCTGGAGACGGACACTGAGAATTCCGTGGACTGCAAGAAGAAATTATGTCTCCATCCTGCAAGAACGAATTTTCTAGTTTGTTGGTCATATATTTGGTCATATGTAGCTCGAAGAGGGGAAGAAAGTCTCGAGAAATTAATCGTAGTAGGGAAAACACCGGGACGACCAAGAGGACGGCCACCTATTATATGGACCGATCAGGTGGTGCAAACGGTGGCCCCTTCAGACAGAACCGCTTTGGGACTGATTGTCCAGCAACGGCTGTTTGGGGATCGCGACCCTCAGCAATGAGGAATATACGACCCAAGAGAGAGAGTGAGGTACCTTAAGTAATATAATTTGTATAAAGGAATGAATGGTACTTTTTGCATTAGTTATTATGTGTTATATTATCGTGTTCATCAAAGTTGAGGCTGAGGTGCGTTTGTATAATATAGTTATTAATTTCTAATCATTCATAACCATAGTACCTACCTGTACGTTGTCGTATCTCGAATACCATCGATTGTTTATGTAACGTCCATGTAACCGTGCCTTTTGAAGCGCATTGTTCTTTTACACTTCAATACGTTTCTTAATTAAATTTTCCAATAGTCCGTTTATTTAACTTTTACAATACCTGCATTGCGATGTCTTTTATTTTAAGCTTTCACTTTGGCTTCGGCGTAATTATTAATAAATAATATTGTTTGTAACTTACGTACTCCTTTCAGGTCGTTTTATCGCGCTCATCTGTATGGGATGTATTCGGTACCATATGTAAAGGTTGCAAAGTATAAAAGAGTGGATCGATATCAGAAGAAGCAATAACTTTTCCGTAATGGGTGCTACGGTAACTGGCAGGGTCACATTAATTATTAGATGTAAATCTGGCACATCTGAATGAAATTCATGAAATCACTATAGATACTTCGTAACGTTACATTACGTTCGATGATATAAATATCATTATTTTTATCTCATATAGGTGTGTTATAATTTTAATCTAATTCAATTATACATCGTGTCCTTGTAAATATCACACTACGTTTCAAATTAATTTTTAATTAACAAATTTTCATATTACTACAATTTCATTAATAGTGGGTACCTACCAACACATATTATTTTTATCGTGTTTATTAGTTGCTTCCGAATGTAATGGGATAATTTTTCATAATATTCGTGTCTGTTTTTATTAGTCTACAAATTATTTTCATATTAATCAACATAGTCATAGTATTTAATTGAGCGGCCTACAGCCAAATTATAATTAAATACGTGCGTTGTACGTTAAAATAGGTACAGTAACTAATAGGCTTTGTTTGAAGCAATTAGCGTATAGAATCTGGGTATTTGGGTATTTGTGTTAATCTGGTCAATGTAGTTATATTCACTGGACCATATGCCACGAGATATGTATCAAATGAATAAATCAACGGATTGTACAGTTAGTTGGTGCATATTTAATAATGTTTGAAAGATATTAACACCGTTTAGCGTATTGTTTCTTTTGATTTACTTTATTACGGACTTTTTAAAAATATAGCCGTTCATTTTGTCTTGAGAACGCTGTAGATATAAATCGGGTCCATCATAGCAGTAATTTATGAATCCGATGTGTGAGCCCTTTTTATTTCGCATAGACACGTGTTTTCGCTATAGAGTATAGACTAGACACATTGATAAGTGATAAGTATTTGAAATTAGGAGAAGCGGTGTAATTAATTAACTATGGTGTGTACAGAATGCGGTTGGTACCTTCACTATTGTTGCATGATGTGGCGTGATGGTGACAGATGAGTGATGATGATAATATTATTACACATAATATAATGTAACTTTGTATACACGCGTGTGGACTTTCCTGTTACCGTTATGTTATTATTATGAGAAAGAGAGATACTTAACTATGTACATACAATTTACGTACATCATACCACTATATTGCTGCAATTGGACCGCGACAGATCCGTACGTAAGGGACGGTTCACTGGTTACTTCACTGTACAGCTACATTACTTTAGCCTTATGCAATATGCAACTCACGCCGGCACATCCGCATCTCTCTACGCTCTAATATTATATTGCATTATTTTGCATATATCGTTATTTTTTTACAGTTTTGTTGTTTTTCGTAAAGTTTAGACATTGTCACATTTTGGGTTTTCAAATCGCTGGTGGGTACGGGCTTAGACATTAATTCTGTATTAGTAGTAGAGTGAAGTATTCTAGTACCCGTACCGTCCTACCCACTACCTTTTACCTACCTTTCGAAGATTCGATAATAATAATATTATAATGCATTGTGGAAGATGTTTGTAGGTGAATGTAAATTCAGAATTCCTGATGATTGGTAACATATACGTTGTGGTTGTATAACATCAAGTATACACCTACATTATACTATAGGTACTCGTACTCGCTGTAACTTATGATTTTCAATCATTTGACAATAGTAATATAGGTAGATTGATACTCTGCTGGTCAGTATAATAATTTATTACATTGATTGTAGTAGATATTGATTACTATATTGAATGAACGGATATGGGCAGCTTTTGACCCCACAATGTCAGTGACGATTATTCCAGTTCAGCAGAGCGTAATATACCGTGTAGAGAAAACAGTGATTTACCAATGCGATGATCTATTGTTGGCCAGTCGATATGATGTTAGTTCCTGTATGCGTGTAAACAATATGTCACTCTAATGTTATACATACTTACCTGATATAATGACAATCAATTATTGTGTGCTGGAAGTGGATTGATTGAAAGACTATCTATTCAAATTTCTTTTGTTTGATCACATCCATTGTGGTTCGTTTCTATAGAAATGTTGTTTTCCTGATAATACGGTGATCCACTCTTCCTTATTCCGTATACCACTTTAATTACAATAGATTTATTTGTACCGCTTCTAATGCGTAAATTAAATATTTCAAGAATTAAATACATACATACCTAATTATCATTTATATATATTTCTATGTCTTCAAAGTTTATCTGTTAGATTTTCCCGATATCGTGACTAGTCAAATTTATAATAATATTCCATCCTTTTGAAAGTCTCCAGTCTCCATCCGTCGGATTCATTGAGTGAATTTGTCTCGATCATTTGCTCGAAATCTGTAACATTAATTCCTTTATGTAATAATAGATATAGATATTTGTTATAGTAATTGTATCTGAATTCATCTAATCTAAACACCGTTTTACGCGACTTACCGTCGTATCGTAATTGGGAAACACTCCACCGAGCGTTAATAACTCGTATCATATAATTTTACCCTATCATGTGATTTTATAACGTCATTTAATAATATTATAGATATTTTTAGTTATGTATCCACCTTTATCGCTTTTAATTTCCTACCATATTTAGAAGTTTTTGGTAGCAGCCATATTATGACACAAAACTTACGGGTAATTTGTGTAAGCATTAGGTACGTCGTGATGAAATGTTTTTGATCCATGAAAGTTAATTACAAAACTATCTAATTACTTTTTGCTTAAATCGGTATATCAATCTATTTCTTAAGCAGACGTAAGTAGGTATATTATTATATTTGAAAGGAGATTTGCTACTAGTGTCGATGATTGCTAAGTTATCATATATTATTATAGAGATATTGACTTTAATTTTACATACCTAATATTCGCGCCATCATTATATGAAACTACACAGTAGCTTGCTAATCGCGTACGTGAAAATCGATATCGGTCGATTCCACGGAAAATTGGACATGACAAGACTTTTTAAAAGTATGGATAAGTTTGATTATTTTTATGTCAATATTTCAACCAGGGTCTATATTTTAGTGTGCTCAGAAATTTTTAGCCATTTTCAGACATTTTGTATACTATCCGCTATTTTGAAATCAGCTGAAAAAAAGCAAGGCGTAACGAAATAATTTAGAGATTTTTTATTATTATTTTATGAATAAGTTAACATTGATATTGGTGTTTTTGCTATTTATATCGGTACATGGGTCCTTTAATGATGTACTTGAAATAATTTTGGATATTTACATTATGTCAAAGAAAATATATAAGCCGATTAAAATTATGTGGATTTCGTGTTACGTCAGTGACAAAATATTAGTTTTGTTTTTATATTTTTTTTTGATGGGTGCAATTGTCTCTGCATTTCTATTCCTGAAAGTATAGAAGGTAACTCATCGTTTCCCATTTTTAGGTTTTTCAAGTCTCATACAAAAATATTTGAAAAACGTTGTCACTGACGAACAACTTTTGAGTGAGTCCGTGCGTAACCATAGCCATAGTTACGTGAGTGACAGAGATTTTCAAGAGTTTTGATTAGGTTTGATGATGATTTCGTTATATTTAGACTGAAAAGTGAGAAAACATACATGGTACATTGCTACTTCTATTATATCGCCCTATAATGTTCCTCAAAAGGAACACAGAGAGGTCATAGGTGTGTGCCGTCCAGAATGATTTTTTAAAGGGCATATTTTCAATTTTCATTTCGTTTTAGCACTCTAATGGTACTGAAAATTAATTATGTACAGTATTTATGTACATCGTATGGCATTGGAGAGACCAGAGTCAGAGATTAAGGTTGTGAGAGCTCAAAGCTATGTGCAGTGAAAGAGGGTCATGCAGAGCATTCGTGACCAAAAAGGATAAAAATTGATTTTTTTTATTAACTTCAATCTGACATTGAACCTGGATTGTCGAAGGCAGTCCAAATAACAAAATTATGGTCATCCTGGAAGAATTAAGGGTGCCAACATAACTAATGAATGATTTTTAATGGATTTAATGCACATATGCCATGAGGGTTTATCGCGCCCAGTATCGCATGACTTAATTGAGTAATTCCAAAAAAATATTATCAAACACGCTAGTAGACGGTTTTTCTACCCGATAAGCTCAGTAAAGAGGTTCACCACCCACTTAGAATGTCTCATTTTGGGATGCAAAGAAACATTTGTATGGGCATATATGTATTAAAATGAGCATATCCGCACACTTGTCGTTGGTTACCCCAGACTGTGGAAAATGGCATAATGGTAGAGATATGATGGAATAATCAGATCCTGATACCGAAAAAGGCATTCAGAGGAACAATTATAATATTTTTTTCTCACACTACTCTCATTGTTTTTGTGGCTGGATGTGGCCAATATCAAGTGATTAAATTTGGTGCTTAATATAAAATAATGCTTAAAAAGATTGAATAACCCGATCCTGTTAATAATATAGGTATATTAAGCTATTCTGATACACTTTAGACATATTTTCTCTCACACAATTCGCAGGCGTTACGTCAGTGACAAACTCATGTTGCGTCAGTGACACGATTTTTATTTTCTATTTATTTTGTTTGTAATATTTTTTGAAAATTGTTTTGACATTTCGGCAAGCAATTTAGTTGTGCTAAACATTTAATACCTCAATAAACACATATTTATTTATTTTCAGAGAAATTTTGGTTTTTCTGCGACAACCAAAATCTCATGTCTTTTTGGGCGTTACGTCAGTGACAAGCACATTTTCATATTTTTCGCCCTCAAATTTTGAGAAAATTCACGTGGATGTTTCATAATAAGTTGAATACACTCTTAATGAATCTTTATAAGAATAAATAACAACATGTTGTCTTTGAAGAAAAGCAAGAAAATTTAACATCAACATTGAATTCTGGGTCTAAATGTTGCGTCAAGGACGGTGGAACGGACCTATCCATATTAATTGTAAATATCGGCTTATCAGTTTCAGGTATAGATGTTCATAAAGTTGAGATAGTTATTATTAATGGTATCCACCTTACCATTTTGCAAATATCTCTCCTAGATAGATACTATAGACGGCATAGACCGATGTAGAATTAATTTTCTTTACATTTTGTATACACGTAGTCTATGTAACTATATTCTGTAATTTCGTACCGGCAAGCGATGTCTCTATATTGAGAACTATAGGACATATTTTTTACTCGCAGACTACATGCTATCGTCTTCAGACTTGGTTTAAGGTTTTCACGTTATATTTATGTAAATAAGTTATGCGTTATACCTATACGTACGTATAGGCCAAGTCATGAAGTGAAAAATCAATAAGGGTATGACTCCAGAACCATGATATTATTTTCTTTTACTTAGTTGCATCGATACATTATTTTCTACAAAAAAATTGTGGAAAGGTTTTCAGACTTTCTAATATGGGGAGAGATTCCCACCACAAGTTCAGCCTAGGAGCTCACCCGTACAGATCATACATACGACTCTTCCTGTCTGTCTCTAAAAAGTCCTTGGGAAAATTGAATTACACAGCTTAGACAATACTATTTGGTACCTACTAATTTGCTTTATTGTACAACTTGGTTTGTTGTATTACGTGTTACTAATTAGGTGGGCATATATTATGTTGTAGTTTCACATTGTAGAAAATTGAGATGTCATGTCGGGTGCTTTGGACAAGTTTGGTAACTCATTATTATAATTTGATGCAAATAAACAAATCTTTGAGGACGTGAACACATTATTATGTCAGTATGTCTTTCTTAATTCACAATTTTATTGGTTCATTAATTAAAACTACAGTTGATAACGATTTTAAACAATAGTGTTTAAATAACCTACAATATTACTAGAATTTTCAAATCCTCACATTTTAATTTATCGAGCATTTAAAAACCAATTACGTTTGTTTTTGCCACTAATAATATATACGGTGTGTTGTATTCTGTGTTCTTCTAAGCCATTTTTTAATAACTCGTAGTATACATATGTGTTGTATGTGTATCTAATATTATGATTTGAAAATAATTAAAGATCCACAAATTACTTCTTAATAGTAATACTGATAGTAATTGTTTTACTCGAGTTCACATTACCTCGCCATTAAGCGATGATAATTCCTCCAGTTCGTATTAAAAACCTTGAAGTCATAATTGATCTTGTAAACTGAGTTCAACCATTATTTTGATCTGTACTTTTTTGTGCCTCTGTTCGTGGAAAACTTATTGTGTTTCATGTAAAGTTAATTTTTGTCTATGGCATTATTGTCCAGACCAAATTTTTCAAAGTAATTATACAACATGGCAATCAAAATCTTTGTGCATTGAGTTGGGTCTCCTTGTGTTTTTAGGAATGTAGCTTAGTTGCGCTATTGAGGATTGATGTATCAAGCCAGCTATGTGCTAAATACGCGGGCCTATTAATGATTTTTGAGTACCCACATAATTCTAGCAGATACACACATATGTGATTTTGGAGGGTGATGATACGATATTTTAATTTGATGCTGAACAAAGCATTCCTAATTAAGTTAAATATGTTTTTTTATAAATCAAGTTGGTAGTCATAGTGAAATCCCCTAATCGACCTCTCCATTGAATACGTAATGCGTATCATAGACTGTAGGGAAGGTTCAAACTTCAGTAGTTTATAATATTATTGTATTTCAGTTCCATATATACATTTTAGTACGTTAGAAATAAATTGTAACGCATGATGCTTAACAAATCGTCCAAAGCACTTGTCAGTGAATAACGCGGCTCTATTCAACCATTAAACTTACTCCTACCGTACATTATTATATTAGAACTAACGTCGGGCCATGCATGTCAAATCTGGGTGCTTTCAGTACACAACTTTAGTTATTCCATGTACGTACTGTCGTATTAAGTATGTATTGTTATTTGCGATGTTTTTTTTGTACAAATACATTTTATTTTACCATACTTATTTATTTCCGTTTAAAATTGCAGCAATCTCATTTCAGATAATTTGTTTTTCACAGTTTGTTTGTTATGTTTTCATTTGAATATTGTTTTCTCTAGTAATAAAGTTATTATCTGAAAGAAATAAAAAATCTTTCCAAAACTCACGTTTTTCGTTGTGCCTGGTATCTTTGCTTAATTCTTACTTTATTAGTTTCCTGAGTTCCATATTTTACTTCTGAAGTATTTGGTGGATTAACACCTTATTGTATGATTAATACGTAAAGTTTTCTGTTGCCTTTCAATTCATTTCGTTTTATTGTTATAACAATAGCAATATAAACTTCGACATTTTCATATTGTTTTTTCTCACGAACCCAGCATTTTATAGTGGTTATTGACGCTTTATATTCTACCTATCTAGTAGGATCTACATACTTTTATAAAATTGTGATTCGTTTCCAAATCTTATAGAACCGACTACAGACTGTCACTACAATACACGTACATACACTTACCTTGCAAAGTCGCCGAAGGTTTTTACGTCGCGTGTTTCAGTGACTTTTCTGATACTCGTCCCAAAGGGTCGCCTCACTGATTTTGATGTGATTAATCAAAATGTTTTTGTATGAGAATATACAGTATATTTTAATATTCAGATTTTCTTGACATCGTCCGTTTATGTGCGGCGTCAGGAAATTCGGAACACTCCTTATTTCATTCCTGTCGAGTCATACAAATGACCTGCTGGTTATAAATTTTACAATAGTAATATTCGTATGTTTGATCCATTTTCCATTAGTGGTTTGTTTGTCCCCTTTGTGTTTTTAATTAGTTTCGTTATATCTGACCGTGATCGTACTAATTAGTTAGTGAACGAATAAAAAAAGTACATTTTTAAAGCAATGTTTGTTATCAACATCAGACGAAATTAAGTTATATTAATTACTATGACACATCACCACTAGACATTTTTTTCATATAAAAGCCATATCGTTTTATTGTAAAAACAATTAATTTAATATTTGATGGTGGTAAATTAAATTGTTTTTATTAAAATTGTACATAATGATGATGTTATCCAGATGATTAAATATCTATCTTTGTGTAATTTGCGTGATTCTCTGTTAATGTGATGCCTCGTGGAATGATTTGATGACCTTCGCTATATTAACTACTATTATTATGAGATATATCAACATGATTTTTGTGCAAAACGTAATATTACATTGTGTCTGAAATCAGTTTCTACATGGGGAGCCGTGGTAACTGCCGGTGTATCGAGAATGATAACATTACAATTTGTACATCGTTGATTGTTTGGTTAATGTATTTTTTTATATCACCTCAGCAATCGTGATTTAATTTTATTGTTATTGTGATTGTTAAATAATTATATTATTATATATGTGGTTACTATGTGTGTTATCTGTGTGTCCTCCAATGGTCGGTGCTGCCAAATACGAATGCACGAGAAGAACAGATGAATCGGACAAAATTGTCAAATTCGGTATGATTTTCTCTCTTTTATCTTTGCTTTCTTGTTATAAAAGCGACTGAATTTGGAATTACATGATTCATTTTACTATTGACAACTCGCTACATTGATATCTAATTTTCAACGTCTATTTGTACATAGCGAAATACAAGACTTTAACGTAAATAATTTAGTAATTTAATTTGTCGGCATACAAAATTTCTTATGTAACGATCTAGATGTTATCTAACATGGCATTATTATTGCAGAACTGAAACTTATGATCTCTACTGAACTCTATAATTATACATCACATCTGCTTGTATAGCATGCGTGTATGTCTCTATAGAAGAAGCTACCGTTTGTGACCTTGCTCCAAGTCTTTTGTTACAACAGCTGCATGATACGAGTGTTAAAATTCATGCAATTTGTAAGAAGGTTTTAAGATTTAGTTAGTTAGCACGCTATTTCTATGAAATACATAAGTTTTTATGAATATTCGATTTAGAAGTTTGCATAGAAATACACATTACACATGCTAGCTGCAGTCTGATAACTTAATCGTTATGTTACCTACAGACAAAATATAACGATACTCACAAAGTAACTATTGCACCATAAACTTTATAGTTGTGTATTTGTATTATTACTGTTGCAGTGTAATCCTATAATACCTACTGATTAAGTAACACAACCCCCTTGATCACGTTGTCTGACCACGGCCACACGATGCGGCTCAATGTCTTCCACCACGGTAGTACATAAGTACATCACCAGTTTCACGTGTGCTGTGCATCATTATTATTACCACGTATGTTGTATTCCGTGTATTCAGTCAGAATGTCATAACTCCATATACCCATTCGTACTGAGATATTGTAGAAAACACTAGAAAACAAGCCTAAAAATTAAATAGGTATATGATGTAATGCAAACCAAAAATCATAAAAATCAACTATGTTTTTCAATATCAAGAGAGTAGGTAGACCTCATCTTTATGACTTCCTTCATTATATTTGGATTGTTGATTGATTCATGCGGGTGTCTTCTGATGGAGGTGTGCCGAATCGGTATAGTGTAGGTACGTGGACCGTGGAGTAATATCTGAGATAGGAAATAATATTAGTATTTTATAATAGTGTTCGATGTAATACATTAATTGGTCTGTTGAATAGTCACGTTTCGAAGAGATTATCAGACATTATAATCTTAATTTGCTTAAATATCACGTCAGACTACAACCTAATAATATCTTCATTATGTTTCCCGCAATCTGTTGGAACATTATAATTTATCGACTTTCAAATTCAGATATCGCTGTAAACAAATTTACCTAACTATCTATTATCTGTTGCTTTACGCAATTACTTTAAATGGTTGTTCAATTAATTATTTATTAGATGGTATTAATTTATTTTCAGTGAACGAAGCTGTAAACATTTATGTAAGAATGTATATTTTTCTTGATTATTTTTTTCGCATTTTTCCTATCTATACAATTTTACATCACTAAGAGTGTTTCGTGATATGTATTGCCAAAAATCAAAGTAAAAACCATTTACATAGCTTCAATTGACATATTTCCTAAACTTCAGGTTCACTCTGTTTAATGGTGACAAATATTAAACTGGGAATTAAAATGTTTGATGTGTTTTCAAATTGTAATTTTATTTGAATTTGATTTTGTGAAATTGTATAGTGTTAATAACGTAACGTGTTCATTTTCAGTATAATTTGTACAGAAGACAATAATTGTGAAAATTACCTGGTACAAACTCTAATTTACTTACCTACCTATATTATTTGTTTCCTTATGACATTATAGAGGTAAATAACCATTGTAATATTCACATATATATGTATTTAATATTGTAATTTTTCGATTACTTCCTGTCGTATACATGCACCCTTCACGGAGTAAAACTATTTCAATCAATACTGAATAGGGTAAAAAACAGGTCAAGGTAACTCAAGGCGATGTTTTTGAAATATACGACTTTTTAGTAGATGGATTTTCTCTTTACGATTATTATCGTCGATATTTCATATCACTAGATAGAACAATGCCATGTAGACAAAGTAATATGGAAAAGTATTATAATGTTTGTATTACTTCATGATTTGTCAGGGGTTGGGTTGGCACTGGCACGGTACCTGTAACATGGAGTTACTCTATAATAGATACTCAGTGGATAGACACAACTTGGGTCGGGCGACTTGTCTTTAATTTTGACGTGGCGTGTTTACTGCCGCTACTGCTTCTGGGGGGTTTAACACGCTAAACATGGAAAGCTTTTAAATTTCCTTGTGTTTATCATAAACAATATTTAAATGCATATCTTACTCCTTATTTTCTCCATTAACTTCCAAAAACATCTTTCCTTCTTCTAAGCATCGATCGAAACGAATGGCCCTAAATAATACATGGATAAGGATTATTTTATTGTTTGGTTAATATTCATTTTGTTCATTTCGTTTTATATTTTTCTAGATGTACGATAGTGATCTAGTTAGGAAGACTACATTTAATTTAGTCGATTTTATTCATTGTTTTAATGCGATCTTCCATAAGGCATTCATATTCTACCATTATTAGATTCAAATGAAATGTTGCACAATTAATTTTATTATATTATTTTTTCTATTGCTAATATTCAATTGTATTGGTAAATAATATTATGTACTGTTGACGGAATAGGCGACCTCGTTCAATATATAACCCTATTGCTGATAATTCATTAACGCCATACTATGATATTGGATGACAGGCAGACGTGCGCTTGAAGCTAATTTTTATTGTGCCCGTCGTGATAGATCTATTATTACCTACAATCCAAATAATACCCACATAATTGAATGTCTGTGCTCGCTTTTTGTACTATTTTATTCTAAGCGAAAGTTATAGCAAATTTAGAATTAAGAGTTTATGTATTATGTACATGTTAATAAAAAAAAACTCATTTGTTATTAATGTCGCTACTGTATTTTGAGAGTTTGTGAGTGTAAAAGTATAATAAATAAATAAACACCGCTGTATTTTATCTGAGTGCTGATCTATGTACTAATATGATACAAATTATAGAGCTATACATATGGCTGCTTATGTTACTATAATAATGTTTATTATTTTCAGTAGATGATTGTGATTAGATTGAAAGATAAAAAGTCATATTTCACTGTCTAATAAGTTCATTACTAACTATATTGAAACCAGGATTCTTATGCGTGTGAAAAGCAAATGTGACGCCATGTATATTTTTTATTGTTTTCCACTATGACCTTTTTACTTCTCGAAATCACCACCGCGCACAGACTTATCCTGGTACGGGTATACTCGTATATTTATCTATCATAGTATAATTCTTCTAACATAACAAGAGATGTATGCAGTGCTAATGTAAATGTCGCAAATAATATCTCATATTTTTCGTATATTGTTTTTTTTATTATTACTGTCTTAGGTTCCTACCTACGAGGGGCGTTAAAATATTCTCAGTGTCGGTCGATCTGTAATTTATTTTGACAATTGAATTATTTCATCAGATAGCAACACTATTATACATTCATAAATTAAAATAATTGTGACTGTCACTTTTCTAGTCATTCATTCATTCTATACCGAGAATACATTGAACTCCCCTCGATTGTCGTGACTTCCCTATCGCATCGTAATTATTATTGCAAAATGATGAATGAAAAAATGTTCCCATTTTTATTTAATGCTAGATGTACTTTGTACTTACTATGGTACATGCCATATCTCGCAACTTTCCTTTTTTTCTCAGACCACTAACTAGTTTGTATTGATGAATATATACATACGTACTATATATGCTTAACTTATTTATTCTGTCAGACAGACACCGTCGCCTCTAGTGTTACCTGTTTTGGTATCTCAGACTTTAAATTGATTCCGCAGATAGATGATTAAATGATTAAAGTATCAATCAATGAAATCGAGCTGTTATTATTTACAACTAAAGGTGAATTACTCAATGACCATGAACTACATACTGTATTTATTAAGATTACTACACTAATGTAAAACTGCGTGCCGTATTGTGATCGAGATTTCATCATTTAACCATTGTCGATATTTCATCAAAGTTCCAAATTAATGCGTAAACTTATTATCTAGGTACATTATAATTATATGCCCTTGCTACAACGCATTATTTTGTAGTTCTATTAATTATAAATTGATAGTTTTTTTTATAGAGCATTGCAGAAATATTGCGTTATTTGTTGTTTACAGATTTTTCGTAGCTGATATTTTTGATAGAGTTAGTCATTTTCATTAATCATTTCCACACGAATAGTTACACGACACACTACACAGTGTTACAATTATATTTGCGCAACTTCCTATCAACAATAGGTTTTAATGCCGGCCAAAGTACATAAAACATATTAATATTTATTATCCTATAGTTGCAGATACCGTTTGTAGTAACACCATTACCTATGTTATTTTTTTGTTTAATTAATTAAATTACTCTAATTATTATGGGGTCGTACGTTTTACATGTGCTTGTGAAAAACTATTCCTATAGGTATGCACTATGCATCCATGAAGGTGATACGTATATCTAGAGCTTACTATGTTGTAAATTATGCCAAACTTTTCTGTATGTAAGAATATATTTATATAACTATAGTACCTTAGTAAATTGTAGTATTTTCCTTTTTCATCATAACACACACGAGCTAAGAAACCTTTTATTGAAGGACACCAAGAAGTTTTAACCTTAAAATTTTTATTATGTTTGATAGCACAATCATGTGATTTGTGTTGTTACACGAAGATTGTATTCTATTTATTATAATTTGTATTTAATTAAAATTTAACGTGTTGCCATATTGAATGATGTTATGGTGATAATAGTAAGCTGCATATTGTAAATTATAAATAATTATTTTATTAATCGCATTTTTTGCTTGTGAAAATGAGAACGACTCTGTATTCTCACTGAATTAAGTAAAATTTCTCTTCTTTGTTACGCTTTTCGTGAAATCTCTTCGATCGTCTTATTAATTTCAAAGTGAGTATCTTTTTGTGTCAATCTTAGTAAGATTTTTCACTTTTTTACTGTCTGCCTATGAGTAATCAAAACGTATTCGTTGTTCCATTTTCAGTACGTTTTCCATTTTCTTAACAGTACGACTTAAAAGTAGAGAATTCATTGCAATTTCTCTCACTCGAAATATTCATATTCCACTACACGTGCTCTGTCATTATGACTGCGCCCAGTGTTTTTCACCCACAAGAATGGTGGTGCTCGAAATAGTGGGAGAGGAGAGGTATTCCTATTAGCTACCCAGTGTGGACATCACACCACCTGACGCGCCTGGAATTGTGTTTTATTACACTATCAATAGAAGCCTTTCTGATTAATGACATTGTATCACGATAAGGTGATAAAGGGAACTTATGAATATTCGTTATATTAGGTAGGTATACATTATTATTTGTTTGTTTATTTGTGATGTTATCATTGCATGCGAAGTGTTACGTGTATATTACCTGCCTGCATTCGAACCTTTCATCGTCATATTATGTTCTTTAACCCGTTCTATAATCATATTGTAAACTGAAATCAGAAATATAGTTAGGTGCGTGTTTTTGATAACCACAATTCGCTGCTGTATTTTTCATTGTAATTTTTTATTGTTACTAGATGGTGATTTTTCACCGTTTTGGCCTATTTTTTTATTAATTTGGTTTGACCAGAAAGTGCGAGATGATTTCATGTAAGCAGTCCAAATGTGTCAAAATTTATTCTGTAATCAGATATCTAATGATAATGCGAGCTATTGTTTATTTTTGTTGTATTGCCAGACGCGACTACATCGCCCAGACATAATCGTGACCGGTTGACCAAATTGCACGTTCCGGTATAATACCTACCTGTCCACTAATGGCGCTATTAATATCATTTTACTATAAATAAAATAGACACGAAAACTTTTACTGTAAGTTCTATAACTCACCACGTTAAAGTATTGCAAACCATACGTTATATTAGCTTAACATTCTGAGGCACTTCTGTGTAACATTGTATTATATTTTCAATTACATTTAAATTTATTATTATATCTATACACGGCGTAGGTAAATCTTAGGTTCTTTTGGTTAAATTTCTTAATATTTATTGTTTTCGTCTATAAAGTCGTGACATGATCATTGTCTCTGTGCGAACTTGCAACACGTAGATTATTGTAGATAGATAGATAGGTATACCTCAGTAGTGTTATGTGAGTTAATTCTGTTAATATGAAATCTGTCATTAGTACTCGTAGTTAGTCGTCGCTCTAATGTCTCTCTTAAATCATAATAATAATATATCAACGTGACCACAGTAAGCGGGTCAAGTTTAAGCGAATTGTGTTTCTGCATGGAAATTGTTAATCTGTGCTTAGAATAATGACACGATCATTTGACTCAAATTCATTTACTAATGATTTGAATTTTGTTCAATGTTTTTCATTGTTGACTTATATATCAGTTGGTAAACTTTGCATGGACAACGTTTCATATTGAATCTCATTGGTTGGATCTTGGATGCCTCCAGCAAGTTCTATAGGAACCTACGAGGTAATGTTATCTAACAGGTAATTATGGGTTGGGTACTGATTAGTCTTTTTTACGGTAGAAAGTGAAGTTATGCGTCATCTGTAAAATTATTTGTCAATAATTATATTATCTTTATTTTTATAATCACACGCCATCATACATTTCTTAAAGTGCCTCACTAGAGTAGTTAGGTAGTATCTATGTAGGTACACATAATGAGCAGAAATTTAATTATCTACTCCAATTTTCATTTCTTATACTGATCTATTATTTTCAATTGCCGTACACACATTATACCCATTTTTACGACCTCAATACAGACTACACGCCATAGTTGCCATTATGTAATGCATATTAAAATAAAATTACATTTATTTCTCAATCGTTGATTTTATATAGCATCAATCACAAATGTTATGTATCTCTACGTATGTACATAGGAAGTGAGTAATTGACTATATGGTTTTATATTAGACACTTATTTTCATATGGAATAAAATGAGACAGTGTGGGTATTGTTACGTATACTTAGTTATACAAATTTTTAATCAAAATTTATTAATAGATTTCATTGCATGTATAGATACGTGCGTCACGTACTAAATCTAGTTTTTGTTAAATGAATATACTTAGTAATAATTACCGTTCTTACATACTTACTTTATTAGTTTTATTTTCTATATAATACGAGTATATTCCTATTCTACCCATTTTCTTTAATAATAATCTGTATTTTGAATTAGGTATATAACTAATTAAAACTTGTTAAAAATTGGAGATGTCGAGGTGCCTCGGAGCTATCATCGTGCTTCTAATAGGCAGACATCAGACACATGACCAGTAGCTAGAAACTATATAAAGACATGCGTGAAACCGATCGCCCTAGCCGGATACTCCACGTTTATTATAATACCATGGGTTTACCAATACTCACATTGATATAATACCAACTTCTTAATCACATTGTTATATTTGTATCCAACACACGTTTCTTTTTTCAGTTTTTTTTTTTGTTTATTTATCATGAACTTCACCGGTCTCCATCTGATGTATTGTTTGATTGATGGACAGGAAACATAGTATTGTATAGTGTGTAATATGAATTAGAATATCTTCGTATTATGTTAGACTTAGATGAGTTCCAAATGCACACACGTGCCCCGTTCATTCATACTAATTAGCTTTGACTGTTTAATTTATCACGGAATGACTGAAATATTAAAACAATTTGAATTCGTTAATGTAAAGAGTGATGAGTATAATGATCCTATGAGTAAATAAATATCTTTCTACAAAAGAATGTAATACTGTATGTAATTTTTCAATCTCTTGTCTGCAAGCGATATCACGCCTTTAATTTATTTTAAGTTGAAATTTTTACAGTGAGATTTCTTTTGATACGCGACTGATGTACTTAAATTTGATCTCCTTTCGTATTCTTTCGTTACGTTTGTATTAGATCGCAAAGAATATCATAAGTAGATATTCTTTATCACCGTGTAATTTTACACAGTGCGTGGTTTACACTCATTATACCCTGTGATTCATTTGCTGTACCTACGAACATTACATTGTAATATAGAAGTATCGTAAAGGTATCTATTTACAATGCAACGCTCTTAGTAACAATATCAAGTATCGACTAATCACGATGCAATTCTTATGTTTGGCTTTGGATCAAATATAATTAATATGTTCCCCACGAACAATGAATAAAATCGATGGTAGCAAATGAGTTCGTTCTGTTATTGAATTACGCATTCCTAGTGATGAGCAAAATCAACAACTCCATCGCTTCTTTGTAAGACGAAAACAGCGACTCCCTACACATTTTGTCTTGAAATAATACTTTCGCAGCAAGACTAAGACATAAATATCCCGTGTTGTGCCCGTCACTACATAGCATATGACCACCACTGCATTGTTATACGGTTTATGGTAATAATTAATTACATCAATAACTAATAAGTAATTATTGGTTGTTGGATGTTTACCAACCACACGATGCAGTTCAAGGATAAACTTAATTCATTTTCTGTGCTCTACAATCTACACTAAACTGTAAATATCTTGCTGTTTTTAAACGTCCATTTGTGTACCTATAAATTGATTGCGAGTTTTCTGCTTTTCTGTATGGGAAGTATGAATTGTATTATTCTGGAATTTATTTCAATGTAATCTACCTCCGTCCACCTACCTACCTGTGTATCTATACTACCTATGGTATAAACTCGTACTAGTTATGCCTATTTTGAACTGATGTATAGCTTCTTAAGTCAAGAGAATAATACATGGTTATCATTAATTTATTACTAATTATTAATTACAAACTAACCAAAACCGCCACTTTTGTTATTTGGCTATAATTTCAAGAGTTAGTGAATATGTATAGGTATGGTTACTTATTTTACGTAATATAGATCCATCTTGATGGTCAGAAAGCGTGGCATGCTGTAATTTGTATATTTCAAACAATATCAAGGCCACATATTATTCTCTCAAACCTTCGCATAGTGCGTGATATTTTTGTCAAAGGCACTGAACATTTCATCAACGTAAACCAAATGAGCAGCACTCACAATGCAAAAGTGAAGACTGTGTGTCATATGTACAATGTACAAATCGTACTAAGAATTACGGATATTTGTATGTTTTACCTTACCTATTCTTCCACGAGCATGTCATGAGATACTGAATTTCTGTTCCAGCTTTAGACATGTTAACTTGATTGATATCTTTTGATAAGGTCATATTTTTACATATTATGCGAATTACGTCAATACTAAATTTTGCAGAACAATTTTGTTTGCAAGTTTATCGTAGTACTGATCTCTGTATGTAGAATGTAGATACGTAACGCAGCTACGCGGTAAAATAATATTGGTCAACATACGATATCTACTGCAGTATCTAATGTGAAAGCGTGAAGTAAGTAATCAATTATAACATGATCTAAACTAAACAATCTCGATAAATTTGGAATATTTACAACCAACTTTCGTTTTTTACGATAATATCATAATTAGGGCAATTTGGATAGCTACATAATATTAAAAAAGAGATGTAATATATTTGTAGGCAATGTTTAATCTATTTTTTACGTGTTGAGGTATTTTGTTGAATTATAGAGTTATAATGACAACTTACATAAAACAATTAAAAGCAAAACACGAGAGTAAAAATAGCATTCGGTAATAATATTGCAACATATCAGTTTTTGTGTAGGCGAAAAAAATATATATACGAATGCTGTAATTAACTTCTAATAGTGTTACAATTAGTGAACTAATTATAACCGTGAGGCAATTTCTAAACTTTATAGATAGATAGGTATTACAAAACTCTGAAACTTCTTTTGAACCACTACGTCGTACATTTAAGACATGTATCTGTAACATTTTTTTTTTGTAATAATACTATTGAGAACTTTTCTCTCTGCCCTCGTATTATATCAACGTACCCTGCTAATATCTAATGTATTCTAAATTGGATTCCATTTCTTTTCATATTTTATGTGCTAACGAAATGCGTGCCATTATATAATACATACGTTGAACATTATAAACCACCATCGATAATAATTTTCCGTAACTTATTTATTATTACTCACATAGTGTTCTCTTAGTTATCGCTGTAATTTTATCTCAATATACATATTATCATTTTATGGAGTTAATTTTCTGCTATTTTAAATCGGTAATTTTGTAATCCATTATCTAAGTAGATACCTACTCTATTTCAGGGGAAGGGCAATATTTGGCCCTTCATTTATTCATATGCACACGAATTGATTTAAATTGATATAATAATACTAAATAACAAGTAGCTATGCCAACGGATATACAGCAAAGGATGGATCTTCCATAATATCATCACTTTACGTTAAATTTACCAATTCCAGTCCATCCATCTACCGCTACGACATGTAGAAAAATGCGATGTTTCTCACAAAATGAAAAATTTGATGTTAAAAATATTATTAAAATATTGTCTTTCATAAAGGAAGAAAGGCGCTCTGTTGTCTACATAAATGATCGTTTAATCTAATACTAGTAATGTCTTCCTAATGTGATAATTTCGAGCTTCGCTATAAGATACCTCTCTCTGTAACGTTAACTCAGGCCTGATATAATAAGATGAAATTAACATTTGTGATTTGATTCAAAGAGTTTCACTTTTATCGTCGTGATTCCATTGACAATCTACAAATGTTAATAATATTTATTATATTAGATTTCATACTTATTCAAAGTTAATAATCGTAATCATCGAAATAATCATTCTCAATTTCATTCAAATTCATACTTTGTGAAGTGTGTTATTATTGTAAGAAAATGCCCTATTGATGATAATATTGTATTGCAATAACATTTTATTACAGATATACTAAAAGCACTGGTGTTCAGAAAAATGTACATTGGTAAAAGAAAATAGTCCATAGGTGAACTATCACATTTTCATTGCTTCATTTGCTGTATTTATATGAAAGCATGGAATAATAACTACTTATAGTCTGTACAATATTCATTTGATCTACCGTTTTGAAAATACCAATTATCATTAGGAGATTAACGTCTTGCAAAAAAAAGAGGTAACGCCTCTCGTAGGTTCACGTGACTTGTTGTTTTGGCTGAATATTTTATACGTCACTGATGAAACAGAATTACGTTGTTCTCAAACACAGAGAGCATATTGATAGGTGAATTATTATTGTCATTAATTTCCTAATGGAGAAATGTTTATCCAACTTAATATATGTTATTAGAGCGAGCATAGTGCATCTACATGCTTATTGTTAATGTCACACCACCTCAGTTAGTTGCCGCGGGTATCATCATACTCGTGGGTAGGATGGTACACAACATACTTGGCGTGAAAGTTACTATCCATTGTTGTCATTAGAATGAAAATATTATAATAGTAAATATTTTACTAGTGATAGATGCATGTGTAGTGTACATAATAGATATTCTATGGCTATATTGTTGTGCATCTCACTGCACCGTGTCGAAATGATACACAGTGTTCCGTTTTCAGATAACATAAATAGGATAACAGTAGTTTAGATTATCATTGACACTCAATAAATATTATTTCGTTGACTATTTGATGTAGAAATATGTAGAAAATACCAGCACCCAAAGAAATCGGCCTTCATTTTCCAGTACCCACTATATTACAATAGCAATGGTAGCTGTGTTCTATCGATTAATCAAAGTGTTAAGTTAAATGAAAGACTAATGCTGGATTTCACCAACTTAAGGAATAGCGGAGATAGGAACCACTTGTCATTATTTTTCATACAAAATTTGTGTCAAGTGACTCCTATCTCCGCTATTCCTCACATAAAAAGTTGGTGAAATCCAGCATACAGGTGTTTGGAAGATCTTATTAATATGTTCGCCATTACTAGGCGTTGACAATGCAATAGACCCCATTTAATCAAGTGTTCTATGTTCATTTTGTTATTTAATTTCATGTCCACTCTTTAACATTTATTGTATTATTAGTGTCGTGATTAGATACAGTAATGTAATAAGTTTATTTTGTGTCATGAATATTAATCATGTTAAACATTGTTTGCAAGGTATCGATCACTGCACTATTAATTCATATACAGGCACATTGCTCTACACATCGGTGCTAGTTTGCAAATGACACATGTAATTACACGTAGTTAAAGTATTGGACAAATGTGTTTAATACATTTGCATATCGTTAAGAGATTAGATACTTACATACATGCAATATGAATATAGCACCGAACCTCTCCAAATGTCAAGAAACGGTGGTCTATCTACGAGTGTGATCCCAAAAAGAGAAATAGAGATGGAAAATGAAACTTTATTATTGGTTATACGTATAGGTGATTGGATGGAACAAATATTTATTAAAGACATAAATGCTTAAACTATTTCCTTGTCTGATACTCAATTGTATTTCATGTGTTCATTGAAGTGGACTTGTAAAGCCATAATTAGATATTTTACAACATTTCCAATTAATTGAGTTTAGTTTACCATAACATAGTAAGTTAGTGTCAATATGTAGCTTGGAGTTAGTTGAAAATATTTTAGATTTGTAGTAAATACAAACCGTATTGGGACTTGGGAGACACGTACCTATTATTTCAGTGTTGCGTAAACCAAGTAGAATAATAAAATATTTAAATACAAACCTATTTACTCAACCTTTTGGTCGTTTTAACTCAGTCGCATTGAATAATAACTACATGAATAATTCAGTTATGTGAATATATTATATAAAATAGATCATGTTGATAGTATGTGTATGTGTAGATACAAATTAAAAGCATTGCATTGTTGTAGCTATATAATATTTTTGCTTCTAAGCTATACTCGTTCTACATAGATGAGGATAAAATGTTAAAGAATGAATACCAAACCGTCAAACCGTATAGTCCAAGAGCCCGCTGCTTAATTTATGACGTATCTGTTTTTTGATCGAAATGTGGTACAAATGATAGCTTACCAATAGGGTTTTACATCGCACTAGGGTTGCCTATCAAAATCTTGCCGCAACCCCCCCTGCCCCCCCCGAAAAGGTCCCTCTTCGCGGTTTTTCGCATTTTATAGGAATATGGTAAGAGATAGGAGAAAGTAGTCAATGACAAAAATTATCCTTGCTAAATTCTCTACAAAAAATGTTATGTCAATTTTTTCGTAGAACTAGCAGTTTACCCGCAATAGCCGGTCCAAAACCGAAATTCATTTAAAAAACTAAAAAAATGAATTTAAACTAAATTTGTTGAAAATTGATAAGAGCTACAGGAAAATAGTCAAAGAACGAATTAATAACCATAATCTTAGCTACAAAACGAGCTATAACTTATGTTCATACATCTAATAATTTCGGAGTTATTACAATAAAACTCAGCGGCGAAAATTCTTAAAATTTAGTTTTTCATAAAATAACCAGTGATATAGCGCCGCAGGCCAAAATTTTTTTTCCATAAAATGTTAGTAGTAATGGGTGGAAGAATGTGAAAGAAAAAAAATCAAACTTTTTTTTTTATTTTTTCAAAAAATATCCTGTTTTTTGACCGGCCATTACGGGTAAACTGCTAGTCCTATGAAAAAATTGACTTAGCATTTTTTGTAGAGAATTTAGCAAGGATTATTTTTGTCATTGACTACTTTCTTCTATCTCTTACCATATTCCTACAACATGCGAAAAACCGCGAAGAGGGACCTTTTCGGGGGGGGCAAGGGGGGTTGCGGCAAGATTTTGATAGGCAACCCTAGTGCGATGTAAAACCCTATTGGTAAGCTATCATTTGTACCACATTTCGATCAAAAAACAGATACGTCATAAATTATGCAGTGGGCTCTCGGACTAGTAGAACGAAACGTGCTTGTTCTAAAATGCCGTTGCCAAAAATATTTCCTTAATGGATGGACCATGGATGAAGATTATATTCGTGGAAAAAGATCTATGACAGTTGACATATATATAGATTTCAGGTTCAACTGTCATTTTTTTTATATATTTACATTTTAATAAAATATTTGGGTTTGCGATACTAACGATCACTAACGATAAAATTACGTCGACGAAAAATATTAGCAATTTACATAAAACAAATTATTCGCTTATTTCATTTTATCTACAAGTATGTATTTTTTACTTAATGACTTTCGTTTTCCTTTTTGAATAATTTAAAATAAATTATTGGTATGATCAATCACATGGAGATCTCCGTCTGCGTCAGATTAACAATGATTTACAGATAGATCCTATTATGTCTTCAGCAGTAGACGTATTCATTATAGATGGACTAACTTGCGTAGATATTTATCTATCTCCGGTGTGGCTGTTGTAAGTTAGATCGTGACTTTTGATTTCATTCATTGACAAATTAATAACTCGTCGTTTCTCTTATTGTGTCTGACATTTTGATATCGTGCTTATTTATTTTAAAAAAAGTTGAAAACTCTCTTTCATCTAGTGTTTGTGTAATTTTGGAACTACTTCGTATTTAATAATATAATTTTCGGTTGAGCTATTTATTATACATGAAAGAGTGTGCATATAATGAAGTTTAAATTATAAACTTATTCTTCTCTTCTTAAAAAAAAAACTCAAGATTGTTACCCAAACCACAATAAATCGTTTAAGAATGGTACCTGCATGTGGTGTGAGAAATAGGAGCAATACATTAGGTTTCGTCTCTCTTTTTTGTTAAGTCATCCTGTACCATTTCTACACGGCAATGTATTATTTTAAAATGCTTGCCAACATTCTCTTATTTATGATAAATCATTGTATTAGTATTCTTTTCTCCCAAAATTTCATCCATTAATAACATCATCTATCTATACGCAGGTTTCTCTTGTGTCGAAGTTGGATCATTTATTATCGAGACGTATGAGATTCCTATGTGTACATATTATTAATTGCCACAAGCTATCAATCCGTTATTGACAAGTTAATGAGATGATGTACATTACAATAAGAATTTAATGTTTCATTACGTTATGTATAGTGGCATTATGTTCTTGCTAGATGATTATTCAGTATTCTGTTAATGATTTGTTAATGTCAGGACTTTCGTCAATTAGGTATGGTTTATAATGAATATAATACTATTTTAATGTACATATATCGTTAGCACATTTCTGACAGCCACAATCGCACTACAGCTTAATGTAGATATATCGTAAGAAGATATTTGTAAGGTTGTGTGTACGTAGAGATATGTGGAGATATGCACTTTTTCGTAGAATTCTATGATATCACTCATCACTCCAAACTCCTGTTGTATAGAACTGCAAAAATCATCATATAATTGTAAGCTTTCACGGAATAGAGTGGGCTGGGCATTCTCCGGACTATGAGGCCATGGTCTAGTCTAGTGGGAGAATGTTTACCCAACGTTTCGTTCCACGCATTAGCGAGCCCCATCAGGGAATTACGTAGGTATGTAATTCATTTGTGTAGTGTATTTATTCGTGTCATGTTGCATATTTTTAACCTGCAATCGTAGAGTGTGGCGTGTAGGGATATTTTTCATGTAAATCCAATGTCGTTGTCCAAGCCGTTGAATGTTTTGCCTAAATCTAATTTATTGTTTTTTTTTTTGTATCTATTAATTTTTAATTTGTGTATTAATACAATTTCGTTTTATTTTGTTTCAGGTGAGAACAATTTCTTTGACTATTCCATCCTCTGTTCAGCCAATGATGTAAAAAAAAATATTCGTACAACTCTATAACGTAAGATAATTATAATATTTTATTTATATTCTGCACACCAACTACCACTGCTATGAACATTTCCCTTATAATTTTAGTAAAATATGGAGTAGTTTTATTCCAGTAGGATCCCGCCTTCCTAATAAACTTAAACCTTTACAGCTCATAACGTTTTAATCTTAATCGTACGTATAAATAATAGTTCCCACACCGAGTTGGTGAATAAACCCCCATGTTACGGTATCATAAATCTAAATAATATCATTTTATTATTATACAACTTTTCTTATCGGATAATAGGAAATGGGTTTTCAGTTTTCAGCCTGAAACATGAAATTCTCATAGTTTCTGTTTTCATTCCCTGTTCGCCCCATGATCTAGTCTAGTGTAAATTTATATTCTATGGAATAACAGCCACGGTGTAGAAGTGTACGGAAAACTTTTCATGTATATACGGGTTAGTTGATAGTACAGCCTTTAATGTCGTTACTATGTCGACATTATGTACAAGTTTTGTTTCATGTGCAATACACAACGGCGCTGTTATCGCCTCGTAGTGACGTAGAGTCCCATTCGCACTCAGTGCATATGAAACTTGTCTCGGATGTGGATCGATCGGTGGTGACTGTCTGTGTATTATTTACATTTCAGTACTGTCAGCTATAATAATAATTTCACGTGGCTGTTCAGTATTCAGTACTTGTATGTTTTCAGTGTGATGATAGTACCTACATGTTTCCTGAAAGTGGCTCAGTGATGTTGATTTTATTATACCTTATTATGTAGTGCAGCAATCGGTATTTTTTATTCATCTAAAAATAATCGATTCGTCGCACAGTTTGTGTTTTGTTGTTTAACTTTGCTTTTGATTATTGAATTGTTGTGATGTGATGTATTTGTCAAATATAATATCAACAATCATTCACTATTTTGACAGGCAGTTTCAACAGCAATATTGTGTCGACTTATGATTTGAAGGTAATATTTAGTACTATCTAACTTATTTACATAATATTCGCATATTTTATAATTGCCATAAGTTTTTAATGCCTTTTTACTATTTGGCAATATGTAATTACGATATTATTGTAATTATTTTTAATTATGTGACATGTTTTTATATGAAATGATCGACTATCTGTATGACAGGTGTTTATTTCAAACGAATTTACATTTATTTCAAATTATCTAAATATGGTCTTGGGTTCATCGCACCAGTTAGTTGTTTGTATTTGATTTAATACATTTGTGTCAGTCTCTTCTATTCTTAGTTTTTTTTTTATTTTTTTTATTTTTTCAAAAAATGAATCTGGGTTTATGGAAATAAACCCAAATGCATCTTCGTACACTTCACAGTAAGCTTGAAAAGCTTGCGTCGTGAAGTGGAGTAGGTCGGCATCGGGGATCGAACCCGCGCCCACTGGATTAACAGTCGAGCGCGTTACCAACCAGGCTACCGACCACCTCAATAGTTATTTGTGCCAAGTTGTTAATTGATATATCGTTTATCTCGCTTATTAATTGTTTAAACGGTTTGTTAAAGGCTAATTAACTCCGCCATCAGTGCAGAAGACTAACTACCGTTACTATCAAATATCATTAAGCATTTCACATTATCATTCTTCATTGCAGCTGCTACTATTTGAATGCATTCATATTATTATCATGAAAGCACTGGAATTTTAATTATCTATTTATGAATTACGCCATTCTCTATTTTTTCAAAATAACTTAAACAATTTGTCTCTAATTAATTAATGTGAATATGAGTGGCTATTTCCTCTAAAATGTCAACTATTTTATTGACTTTTAAACAACGATCTACTCGACTAGAAAAAGCAATTGGAACTAGACTCCTGTATATATATAGAACTAACTATACCTACTTACTAAAATCTATTGAGAATTGTATATTTTTATCTAAAGTATGAGTCATAATTCCCAACATCGAGGATGGTTTAAGACTTAGTACAATAGGTATAGCTAATTATTGATTGCGTTTATGATACTGTATTTTTCTGCAAGACAAGAGTTTCTATTACCTTCTTGATGTTGTTATAAGTACTAAGATGTAGTACATCTATATATAGGTAGGTATGTTGTATTATTTACTATATTTATCTTGCTTTTTATGTCCCATCGACAACAATAGCACGGTGATAATAATGATATTTATATTATATTATCTCAACACGATCTTTGATCCGAATACAGTAGATAAGTGTAATGTTATGTACGATGATGATGTGTCGTATATAACTAGTTATAATAGTATTGTATTTAGTTGATTTTGCCTACCTTGCTAAAATTTTGAGACATTAAATTTATATCTAGCCTGTCATTCCACAATCTTGATTATTTTTTGGTCATCCAACAGTTGATACTCTCCCGCCCAGCTAAGGTGTTCCTACTTGCGTCTTTTGTACTTTCCATAAAGCTTCGTTGAGGTCTAACTTTACATACAGTAGAGTCCATTTTAAAATACCTCTTTTTTCATTATTTCCATCGGTATGTTGCCCCCATACTATACATTTTTTTATAACTAAATTTGCAGCTGAATAAATAGTAGCGAAATATTTGCAATTGTGCTGATACGTAAGTAATTAAGGCTTATATTGTTGAATAGTTTCATGAGTGCTTATACTAGTCTCTGTACAGTGTGGTAGGTGTGTAATGTGTACTGTATGGAGTACCTATTACATTCCAACGTGTAAAGACAGCATTTCAATATTCGCCAACAACCTGTTTGGTTGAAGTCAAGGTAAAACGCATCTCTAGTGTCGTGATTCTGTCATATGGCAATTAATATTATTACACTTTCTACTCCCCTCTGGCTTGGCTTCTCTTCTTTCAATATTATTCCATATACCCATGTAATTAATGTGGTTATTTCTACAGACATTGCATTCTACGAAACATTCAAAATCGCATTTTACCTGTCAACGATGTCGATTTACTAGATGGTATGTCTAGCTAGATTATGATAGTTTGTAAAAGAAATTCGTAGATTATATTCTACCGTAAACTATTCCAGAAAAAACGTGTACCAATTTTGTAATTTTCCACCTAAAGCATAAGCACGTGGGATGCACATATTTATAATGCTATGTATACCATCTCTGTAAACTTATGGAATTCACAGAAGGTAATGGGAAAGTAAATATTTTTCACACACCAAAAAGTATGTTTTCTTACATTTGTTAATAGTATCACTAAGATATCGCGACAACAGAAATTTATACATCGTTATTTTTTTTATAGTAGGTGGCTTTAGACACATCCGTATTCTCACAGTATCACATCTGTGTATAATATGATTTTAATAAAATAGTATTGAGAAACACATCGGTTCTGATGCACAGCGGCGTTAAAAAATCCCCGACGAATCACTAGTTCGAATGCTGCAAGAGAATATGACGTCATTAAAGTTTTTAATTAATTATCTTAGTATTCTTGGTGCAGGTACTTCCTATGATTCATGGTCGACATAGCATTCAAAGCACTATTTTGTTGTTTCTATTTTTATATCCTACCATAATATTATTATAGATACTAAGTAGGTACTGTCGTGTGTTATTTTTACACCGATTTCGTGTTAGGTATCCATGCTACACATATGTATTTATATTGCCTATGTACCTACCTATATCAGATTATGTATTATCTATTTTTATTGTATTATTTGGTAGATTGATGTATTAAGTGTATTATTATCATTATCATTCATTATGGTTCGCCTGGCTTACCTATTGTTTTATTTTTACACAAAATTTAACCTTAGATACTGTGTCATTATCAACATCAACAAAGACTACCAGTCACGTAATGAGAGAGAATGATAACGTATTATTTTAGTAGACAATGTGATAGTTTAATATTACGAGATTTCATCTACCCCTGTAACTTGTATTGCAATCAGTTGTAAAATAAATTCCCCACCATTTTCCAATTATAATTTTCTGAGAATTTAATGATTGAAATAATTTTTAAGTAAATAGGGGTAAGTGCCTACCTACACTTTTTCCAAATAAATGCCAATCGTATTACAACATTAAAAAAAGTTTATGTAAATCTACCCATTTGATTACCATCCAATAGATACACGTCATATGTTTTTTTTTGTCTGTTGTGTATGTTATTAATTACTATAATAAAACATTTACAATGTACATACTTACATAAATATTATGTTGGTATTTTATTGTTTGCTCAATATGTTATGTAATTAAAACGTAATTCACCCTGAGTAGAAATGTCAAATCAAATATAGTATCACGAGTATATTACCTATACAGATGTAATTAATATCTCAATCAATTAACATGATTCATCGAACATCAATCGTTTGTGATACCCCAGCTCGTTCATCAATCTTATATCTATAAAATATCATGTCCTATTCCTATACCATATAATACCAACATCCCTGAAGATATCGAATTTTATCTTTTGAAGAACACTTTAGAGATCACTCGTTTCCTAAGGGTGGCATGCCGTTCTAATAAAACAGAACGCTGTAATCGGGTGGACACTTAAAACCTACGTACGTAAATGTATGACGATTCACCAATGTTCAATGTTGGTTGTATATTAAAATATTATTCAGCCACGTATAAGGAAAATTCTCAGTAAATGCCTCTGTTTTCATTTTTCCTGTAGTACATACACATTATAATCCTGTATGTTCCTTTTTGTTTGTAATTCTTTGGGGAAATAACGAAACGTTATTAGGAAATTCACATAATTTATTTATTAAGAATCAGCGCAGATGTTTTTCTTTTATTTTCTTCATTATTAAAACTGGCTGCTTATTTATCCTTTTATTGTGTACCTGTAAAATATTCACGAATTTTTTATTCAAAAACCCGGTGAAAATAAGTAAAATAAATAATAAATAAAACTTTATTGGCCAGTAAATATATGTAACAACAAAAACAAAACAAGATAATACAGTGTGCCAAAAGGCGGACTTATTGCAAAAGCAATATCTTCAAGTACCTAACATAAAAAAATGTGTACAAATATTTTATTTATTTATTGAATATTCATAGTTACCACCATCCGTTGTTAGGTCGTCTAGACACACTGCTATTGAAAAAAATCGCTACTTATAAAGTTCACCTTTACTGGTACGCGACCTCTTGATTGAGAAACATTTTACTGCCTAGATACTACTTGAATTGTAACGACTAAATTTCATACTGCTACATTATAGTTTTCTAACACATAATTATTATAACTTTGTTACGTTTTTTATGTCGATTTCGTTTTAGTTTTTAAGATGTTTGATTCAATCTTAATAATTTTATATTTTTCTTATCAAAATTCAATCCGAATTGTTTTGCATTTCATATAATTATTTCTAAAACGTACAGTTGACCTAAAAAAATGACCCTTTAGCAATGACTTGATATAAGCTTACTTCACTTACTTCCTCAGAGCAAGGGAAATAGGAAATATTCCATTCATTGATCCGAGAGTTTATCGTCTAGTAGACAGTAGAATGACTTCGAATTTGGTATCACCAGTCTGGTGTAAAAGTTGCAAGATATTGATTGTACATTAGGTTGAATAATGCACACGAAGACGTGATGCCGTAGATACCTTATAGATTACTTTCGAGGCTCAAAATTGATGAATTCTCGCTAGAAACATCTGATAGAATATCTCTATATTTCATCACTCTTTATATTTTCAACCTCCTCCGGTTTGTCTGGAAGTTTTTCAGTCGATTTGTATTAAAATCATTTTTCTATAATCACTTATACAAGTGAACTATTGTATTGTCAACTGCGTGTCTAAGCTTTTAATCTTTTCGCAGATATTTTATGTATACCTACGATACGTTATTACTATAACATTACACTTTTAATCGAATATTGAGTGCCATTCATTCTCAATATTGAGTGTATCGTTTGCAGTGTTCCGTTAATCATTTTGTTTATTATGGTCATGGCTATTGGCGATGCGAATAAGTTATACATTTATAGTTATACGACGAGTCGCTGCTAGTGACTGAAGAAAAGCGTTATTTCACAGATTTATGTAATAAGCAGATCAGTAAAGATAATTAAATTTATGTTATTCCTGTTTATTGGTGCGCCACTAATAACAGAATCAAAGTGAATCGGTCAATTCATGCCAAGCTGATTAACTTTCTATATCCAATATTCTATTATAGAGTGGTGAACTTTTTTCTATTTTTAGTATGATCATTATTAGATAATAATAATTGATAAGGTGATGAGGAAATATTAAAGCATTACAAGCAATCATTTCAATAATACCTAATTGTTTTTCTATGGTATAACGATGTATATATAGTCAATCTAATGGTTCATCATCTCCAATCGAAGGACGTGGCGAATTGAATTCATAATCAGTTAAATAATATTGCTTGGTTCCTAGTTTGCCTTCATAGTATATTGTATGAAGATTGATGATATAACTTACTATGTAGGATGTAAAAATATTTATACGGTATTCATTAATTATTGAAAATTATGTACGTTTTTCTTCTTCCTTTTTTGTTTGCGGCACTTGATAGTGAAATCTCTGTTAATATTTGTAAGGTATTCTATTATCCCTCTCGCGGAATCACACCAACTTACTGATGTGCCTACATTTTATTTTTATTTTGATGGTTTATAAATATCGGTGATGTTTGTTTTAATTGTAATATGCCATAATTACCACTAGTATCGTTCTAATTATTATTATTTTAGAATAATAGGAAAATCGTAGGTAATTTTGATTGACGCAAGACAACCTTCATTAATGCTCAACCTTCTATGTTTTGCGTTATTATAATATTTTAATAATTATTATTGTCTTATTTATCCATTCTTCCGAGGATCATTAAATCAAATATATCTCTTGTTGTTATTTTTTCCCACGCATCTCTTCTCTTTTGCAATAATATCACCAAATGTTCTTTAATATTCACTACCTTGATGGAAAAGGTTATGTACAAAATATTATCATATCTACACAATGATCTATGTTTTGTTTCGTGTAGTTAGAAGTAGAAAACCAACGCAGAGATCATAAGTCTTAAATTAGTTGCATTCGATGTACTCATAACGTTATGTATTCCCAATAAAATAATGTATCCTTGTTGAATGTACGTAAGATACACAAACACTGTTTTATTTAACCTATTAATAGATGGTATGAAATTTGGATATTTGATTAACACATTAGACTTGATCACATGCACGGTGGTACAGGTTCTATTTCCAAGTTTTACATCATCATTATATTTCTATAAGATCAGTATTTTTTCTAGGATCGATAATGCCATTAACTAACTTTTTAGCCAATTCACCTATCGTACAAATGAAATAGTTACCTTGGCTGTATTACCTCATGTAATGAGTCATATACAGGAATATTAATTACTGGAATATCTGATAGGTAAGTATATATGTATGTAACTGGAGTAAAATGCACTCATATTATAACGTTTGTTCTAAGAATACCTGTCAATCGTCGGTTGAATACAGTTGTTTGGTTTGTAACTATGTACAATTACAATACAATATAATTGAATATGCAGATTCAGATGATGTAGTCCGCAGTGTGTGTGTGTGCATAATATTATATAGCAATACATTGCTTTCCTTCAATCACGCGAATAGTAAATTAAGAGTGTAATAATATTATGATAGAAATAGTTGTATTTCTTCTCAGTTACATTTCCAGTTAGTCATCAGTTTCTCGTAAATATGCGGTGAATGAGCCACTAGAATAATATGAAGTTGATAGTCTGACCAGTAACCAGTAAACCATTGACATGCTTGCGGTATCTGTAACAATATCCATTACTTAGTCTTACGTCTTGGTACAAGAGTTTTGTGTATGACGCTAGGTATATTTTACCGTACTTCATATTTAGTTCAGCATGCCAGTGTTTATGTATGTGTGCATTAATTATGATTATAATAACCTTATTATGAAAACAATACCTATACGTTTAATTAATATAATTCATTACGTTTTGTATTCGATTCGAGGGCATCACAGTCTAATCAGATCACAACTTGATGTATTCATACGCAGTACTCTATATTAACAGTTTTTGTTATAATTTACTCATTTTGTAGTTTGTAGTCTTAGGCATGACGTATAATAATATAAATTGCAGTTATTTCTAGAAACAGCATGAACAATGAGAACTTCACACTTCCAACGTGGTCCTCCTACTGGAGGTCCTTATAAATGTTGGATATAAGTACAGTATTTGTGATATTTACCGATGAAATTGTTATTATTATTTTTAAAGTGGTTTCGAGTAATTCTGTTGAGTTTTGATATCAGCAAACCTCTATCTAGATATATTAGTATGGGTGATATTAATTCAGTCATCGTCGAGTTTATCACGGCGGCTTTGCTAGTAGAAGAGAAAACGGATATAAAATAGTTATGTGCTCTGCCAAGCGGAACTCCCGGCGAGTTGCCGGATTCACTCGCGGCCATATAATTACTCAACAAACGTAGAATTATTGTAATATTATTATTGTTTAAAGTACTTCAATTATCAGGTATTAGAGTCTTTACTGCCGATTTATGCATATGCTCGAATTAATTTCTAGATACCATCTAATCCTACTGTCACGTTCTGAATACCTGCTTACACTGTTGGAAGTATCATAGATGCAGTCGTACTTTGCTTAGATTTCATGTCATAGGTAGATAACAAGGTACTCGAATGATTGCCTTGTTAAGATTAATGATGTTTGTCTCAACGTAATGGTTAAAATATCTAGCGTGATTTATTTCGCTTTCTTGATTTAGAAACAATCAGATTTGTCACTGGAAATGTATGCAGTTATCACTGTATTTTTTATGTAAAGTTAAATGTGGGTCTATTGAATCCGGTGGATCTCATTATGATGATAGTTAGTGTATTCCTCCTTTTCACACAACACTAAGTTGCCTGCATTGTGTAAGTATGTACAAAATAAATCTTGTACATAACATTATTAATAGCATTACTGTATGCAGATTATTTAGTAGAGAGGTAAGAAAATACTTTCATATATTTACATAACGACATGCATAGTAATGTAAATATTACTTGTTACAGAATGGTCAATAATAATAATAACCATGTACGGAATTATTTCCCATATTAAATATGAATTATTATTGTACCTATACTTATGTAGGTAATATGTAAGTATTTAGGATGACGATATATTTTCTATCACAACGCAACAATAACCATTCCTAATGATTCTCACTGTTCACACGACTTTCAACAATGAGTAAATTTACAATCAACATTATATTTTAATGTTTATAGAGTATGTTTGTTTGTGGCATAATCAGAGAAAAGCAAAGTTAGTATAGTGCCTATTGATTTGGTAGTCAATAATTTACGGCGATTTCATGGAATTTACTCTGTGTCTGATTAATGATAATACGTAGGTTTCTCCACATAGGTGAATTTACAATATTTTACGTACTAAAAAGTAAATCTTTTTTGTTTTGATTCCCTTACCCGAGCTACGCTGGGCGCAGTAGCTCATTCTTAACGTCTTGTTTACCTTTGCAAGCCATTTTATTATACCTAGTATTCACTTTACTGTGATTCGTTTGCCGATAATATAAGTTATATAAGTTGCACATTTGATTGTGTTGTTACTTTAGGTAGGTAAACCAAACAAAGATTATCTGCAGGCACTGTACTGTGTACTGTATGACACATTGTTCATCGTAATAATTTGTATGCAAGGAAACGTACGTTGCTGTACCTACACTACCTACCAATACAATCATATTATTATAAACTAGCGTAAGAACCCGTGCTTCGCTACTGTCAAATGTTGGGTTTGGATGAAGGAGTAGTTCAGCAATGGGACCCGAAACACATTAATCCATCTATCACATCATAAAGTAATGAGTTATACCTGCTCTCATCATAATACTTGCCTCCCTTGGTGACTTTCACACATACCAATCATGAGCCTGCGAGCATTCAGACTGCCCAACTACTTAACTTCTAACATCATGGGCTTGGATAGAGAACCTTTATCTGATATGTTCCATTTCCCTTGTATGCAACCTTTGAGTTCATCCTTATGGAAGTATAGGTAATATAAGCATTAGGCGTACACAAACACTTAAGAATAATGGTTAATGTATCAATCTACGTCGAGAAATCATACAAGGGGAACGTTATTTTCTTTAATCATTTAAACATTTCTTTACCCTGTCTAAAGGATCTAATTTGTTAACACTTATTCTCTTCATGTAACTATCAATGACCAGATGCTGTATGTTCTTAGATAAAATGAATATTCGGTTAGTGTCAATAAATTATGGTGAATTATCTACTTTAAAATTATCAGTTCAGATTTCTCGTACATACAAACCTCTGTTTTATTTATAACTCACAGTTTTTGCTTATCCTTAATAATCCTTTTTACTGTAACTATGTAGTACCCTTTGTCGGCTGGTTGCAGAACAATTATAAGTAGCATTTAAAGAAAACACTCCTTGATGTAAATACATATATACTTATACTGTGCAGAAATATTTTAAGTGTGTTCACAATATTTGCTTCATAAATCATATTTGGGCAGAAGTTTTTATGTGTAAAAGAATTTAATTTCCATGGAGAATTAATATTATAAGCGCAGAAAGCAAAATTTTAGTGACATGCAGTATATTATGCTTGCATTGCATTTAAAGAAAAACAATCTGGCTTGTACACACAAACCCAAATAATAATTTGCACCTGTAGTCCGAATTGAAAATATATTCCCAGAGTCAAAGGAATCTTGCTTTACCACTTCATATCACACAATATACCTAATATTGTAATACTACTTACTTATGTCTAACAATTACTCATAAACTCACATTACCGACGACGTAGAATTTCAGTATAATGTCTTAAGTTCCCTTGTATTTATGTTTTAAAAATGCCATGATAGACATTATTGAATGTTCACCATGTACGACAAATGTACAATGCATATTAAGTAAACTGTTTACATATGTATGTCTGTATCTTGTTCACCAAAAGTGTAAATAAATAAAAATAAATAGACTTGAACTAATCCCACATAAATACTACTAAATATTTCCATCAGCAGATTTACAGCGAGACGAAATCACAACAAAAGAACATCAGCCGATAAGCGTCTAGCAGGATTATCCAATAAAAAGTAACTGAAATTTTATTTGTTGTCTTTCCTCTGCATAATATGACACACAGATGATCATACCATCAACACTGAGCTGGTTAGGTTAGGTTACATCTTGAAATACAAAATCATCTTTAGATCTGAAATAAATTAACAAACAAATATATTATTATGTTTCAAGAAAATAATGAATATTGAGGTTATGAACCACCAAATCAAAACAGACGTTAATAAGTAAATACTTTAAACCTTATACTCACTTTAATTCACATGGTGTTATTAAAAGTATTATTCTTAAAGATATACAATTATTATATTGTCATTTTACATTTATATTAGCAAACATTCGCATTATATCGTAAGTAAATATAATATCTCCGCTGTTTCGAGCTGACACTTGACAAAACAAACAAAAGCAGAACCGCATCAACTATAGTACCACTGGTGTTAATACCAATGGGTTCGCGCTTTTGGGAGCCACGCGCCCTGACAGAAAAAATATTTCAATTACTTATCAATCTAAATCTAGTAGCGAAGTAGGTAAATTTACAATTGTTTATTATTTTATACCTATTATTGCGTATGCGTATTTCGTATTCTGATGTGTTTTTTTATTTTACCTATGAAAAATAAACTAATTTTACATCACTACCTCTTTTATGCGGACTTTTTATGTTTTAAATTTGGCCTTTAGCGCTATATTTTTACTACATTATGTATAAGTAAACAATTTTCATACCTATTGCGTAACATTTTTATTAAAATGAAATAAACCAGATCTGTATCACCACCTTCTTGACTATGTCTCAAAAATCCGTATATCAACAATGTATATTTTTTGCTTCATACGTTTCTACATAGGAGAAAGTGACGTAATATCTTTGGCACGGGCTTCGCGCAAACTTAATACGGCACTGTTACTTGTCACCCGCGACATCAATGCTACCAACCTACGATACATAACCAATGCCTTAGTATTGCCATATATTTAAAAGCAAGGCAACGCCGATATATCGGATGTTAATTAAATTGGGCGACTTTTTAATGAAATTATCGCAGTATTTTTGTACTAATATATTTTTTCATAAATACAAATTTGGTTAAGAGGTGTATACTTGTTGTTCAAACTTGTATGTTTCGCAAATTCATTTGGCAAAACGATAATTTCTCATACGTTGGCATCCTATCCTGTCTGTGACATGACATGACACTTCACATGACACAATATGTACTTGTTTGTTTGTTTACGTTAGAAATGTCACTGGATTTGGAGGAGATGTGTTCTAACCTTGTTTTAGTTGCAAATTATAACTTTATCCTAATGAAACAATAACTCAGCGTTGTTTTATAATAATTTCGTGATACTATTGTGAGTATTGAGTAAATGAATGCCACGTGCTGCAGATAATAACGGAAGAATATGAAAATACACATCAGACATGCAGTCTTAAAGGTATTCTATCAAATTCTATTCATTGAATACTAATTATTTTCTCCTATAAAAATTAGCGCCTTTAGTAGGTATCTACTTTGTTCAATATACATTAGGTAGGTACCATAGTCCATATAAATAATATTTCCTGTGGTGTGATATGGCAAGTATGAAATATTTGAAAAAAATAAGTAGAACATAATCCTGAGTGTTGTATGTATAGATATGACACAATTGTTGATAATAAGAGAAAAAACTCTAAGCCACTCTATAGAATAATGATATCTTTGATGCAAAAAATATGAAAGGTTGGTATGAAATATTGCTATGATAATTCTATATTTTGTTGTATCTTTTTTTATTTATGTAGAGAGAGCTAAAATTTTAGTTGCAAAATGTAAGTAAATAATACTTTTACATTTCACAATGTACTTTATAACTGTACCACCTTTCATTAATTTAAAAACAATGTATCTTTTTAAAAACTGACATCTTGGACTGGACACGACTGATGGCCATTTTTTTGAAAAACCTTGTATTTTGATGATTTGTGTAATGAAATATCTTAATCAAGACTACAAATTATTAAATTTTTTATATCCTATGTGTATCTTGGAAATGTTTACTAAATCCACTCAATTAATGAACGCACAAAACTATTTCATATAAAAGATTACCCCGGAATGAATTAACTGGAAATTGTGGAAATTGGACAGAAAGTATTCTCTGTTTCAAGTATGTTGTACGCTGGATCAGTAGTAATTCTATGGAAAAACTTTTGTATCCATGGAAACCCATGAGAGGGATGATGTGTAACGGGGAGTGAGAAAAATACGAACATACATACATACATACATACGAACTGAAATATTTATGTGGGATGCAATGGGATTGTATAATTACTTCCTCGACTCTCTTTTGAAATTCAATCATTTTGTTGTTTATATCACTGTCTACTTTCTGAACTTCAAACTAAATTACATGCGCTACGTTTAGACATCTCTATATAAATTATTTTTTTCTGATCTATCTATTTTCAACCTTTCATCTACAATAACTGTATTTAATATTTGTTAAGCATAAGAGATATGTACTATTGTACTTACTCTTAAACAACACAGATTTGGACTGTCAAAAGTCACTACAATTGGCAATTAAGTGTTTGTCTAAACATTGCTTTAGCTTTATCTCGACTTAATTGCATTATTCAGTCATGTACTACAGAAATTAGTTGTTGTGTAATATTATTAGGACTGTATATAGCTTTAGACAATTGTTTCACGAATTGTTGTTTTTTTTATTGTTTTATTCGTCTACCCGTTGCCTTCGCTTGATATAAATTATTATTGTAATGTACTTGGACTACGTGTCAATTATTTGGTCGTTAAGAAATCGAGTCTGGCTTGTCTCAATGCTATATTTTTATAATGCTTGCGACGTTTGTGATATGTCTTGTATCTATATATATATCTAAGATTTATATGTACTGAAATCTGTAAAATGCGTGATAGATCAGGGCGTGTTGTGTGCAGCTAATGGTGAGGAATTCCAAGCTATATAAAATTATTATTTAGTTATTATTACACTCACAGTATACCCTATTGTTATATTTGTTTCTTCTTCTCTTCGTATTTGTAGATCCAAATAATTGCGCTACGATGGCCCCGACATCACGCGATGCGTTTGCTTTATATTTTAAAATCGTTATTTTAAGTTTGTTGTTTTGCTTTTTAGCATAATTTCATAGGTGCTAATAACATCTGTCGTCCAAAAACAACAGACGTTTAATGAGTAATTCGTGTGAGATTGATTTTAATAATATAGAAGTGTTAACTCTGCTCTGATTTTATTTTACATTCTTCCCCTAAACTGTGTCACCTCCGTCTATGAATGTTATTTACTTTTAATTTAGAGAATTTTAATGTATGTACTGTGTAGTGTGTATTGTATTAAGCTGTTGTAACATTAGCCTCGTTTTATACTTCGTGTTATTTTTAAACGTAGGTATCGGTTCCGGTCCAGTAAATAATATTATCATAGTTTCAACTACCTAAGTGGACGTAAAGTGATACAATATTCAAGGAAGAAATCTTAGATGTTCATAATAATCTCTACATTCACTCGTGTCGGGTGTAATTCTTATCCATTATCCAAATAGTATACGAGTAGGCATAATGAATTATTACGAAAACAGTATTCTTTAAATTTGGTTTCAACGTATCCGTGAGGTGGGAAGACGTAGGAAGATAATTAATATACATTGAGTGTTTACTTACAATACATTTAATGTGGGTTTATTATGGTTGAATCTTAGCGCTTTCTAGTCATCATTGAAATTATAACTGTTGTAAAATCACATTGAGACAGTATACACTATACAGCTCTAAGGTACAATGCCCACGTCTAATCAAATTAATGTAATATGTATGTTTTTACACGATTACTATTAATTATTACAATTCATCTTGTAGGCGCAATAATAATACATCAACATAACAGTGTGGACTGTGGAGTGCATCATTAGGAATTAACGTACCTACATTTTATTACAAATATTTGATGGACAGCTTTTGGTTGGTCGTCACTTACATGGCAACACTTTGCACATCGGAATCATTACGAAGCTCTTTATTTTTAACAATTCGCCCATCACTTCTATCTATCGTTGTCGAATCTGCTGAATATAATTTATAGATGCATTGAAGGGAATTTGATATCTAGTCAGTCATTCTATGATTGTGGGCACATGTTTAAATTACTTTTATATTGACACATTTATTATCAAGAACTTTTCTAGTGGATTTACTGATATTTAAAATTGGACTTGGATGTACTAACTTGCTGTAAAATAAAACAAAACCTTGAAAAATTACACGGCAACGCAGCGCGAAAAGTAGATCACTTCATATGACTTCCATTGATCAGTGGTATTGATGAATAATACGTTGATATTTATGTCTATATACATTGCCTTACATTTTTCCTTCTGTGTCGTTGGTCTTGACACTGTAATGATATGTGAGACTTGTGCAACTTTTGATGTAGATAATAATATAAACTGGTTTTGTCTTCAAAAGCAGTTCTTTGCATTGCTGGTAGGTGGTACATGTAAGTAGGTACAGGTACACACTACTTACTATACGTACATTGGAATGATGACTGACAATTACGGAAACTGGGATAATGTCTCTGCACCATCTTATGCATGTTCATTATTCGTTAACGTTGACTAGAAGAGATGCCATTTAAAAAGAGAAGCTATAGCTATTATTATTCTGGCAATTATAAAATAATATTATCTGCGTACTTCCCTTCTTTCACAAATTTTCCAGCATATTTCTGACGTAAACATACACTCCGTTATCAATAATTATATATGAAAAAACAATGGTATGACGATAATAAAAGATGAAACATCACGTTATCAGATGTAGTCGGAATATAAAAAGAAATGACAACGTTTTTCTGTGACGTCAGATGACGACGGATGTTCAGAGACGTCTACTTACATCGGTGGCCTTACATATCTGACGCTTCTTACCCGGCCTTACACTGCTGCTACCGTTACTAGCCTATTTATAATTTATTCGGAAATACTTCGTAATTTTGTCAGCCTTGAATAACATATTAGTAAAACGACATGATTTTAATATTAGGTAGGTGAATACAAAGATGACTAATTGGGCTGATGGTATTCTGGGCATTGTATTGTGAATTTCAGTATTACGTTTTCAGCTCTTGGTGCTGTAGCTGTAAGTAACCTATTTAAACCTTGACATTCAGTCAACGCTTGGTATAGAAACATTGACATTGAAATATTTTATTGCTTATAGTTTGCGATAATGTTTTTTATCGCCTCTACCTGTATTTTCGATAAGAAATGCAATTCATTGCTTTGACACTGACACATTCCTAGCTACATTTGTACTCAATACTAATAATGCAAGAAGTTTGGTTTGTTTCTTATTCACTGGAATGAAATCTTGATATTAATTTATTCTTGATATTAATTTATCTCCCTATATTGATTGTATTCTCTGGAGTAGAACGTGTACCCATTCAGTATGCACTATTGATCTATTTCACATTCAGAGTATGTATATTGACAACACATCCAACTCACCCCATTGAAAGAAGCTGTAGACATTACATTATTATGATATCCGACGACGCAGTGTTATTTTTACTAACACGATATCCATTCGTTATGTTTTGCTGTGATAATAGTATTACAGTCTTTCAAACATTGAGGGGAAACAAATACAGACTGGCATGCAATCCACATATGGTAGATATGTGAGAAGACTTACTCATAATATTGTTGGGAATATTTGTTCACACACTCTCCAGATCTGATACGATGCGATGGCTATACGCTCGATTAATCCGATCCGAAAAAGGATCACTACAACAAAAAAATATTATGTAACACATCCCACGTGCATCAGACGAGCCATCGCTCGGCGGGGATTGTCTCACGATTTGTTGTGCAACAAGAATAATTAAATGACATTCAATAATGTAATGCTGAATGCAATACTCTCTTTAATTATGATTTACGCTATATTCGTATCGAACATTTTTACCTTTGGTTCCGTTGTATTTTATTTGACAGGTGCGTCTTTAAAATGTGTGACATGATTGAACAAAAAAATATATATTCAAATCATCTTATGCACATTGATCTTCGCTCTTTCGGCAAATTATACGGATATCGCAAAGTTTATTTGAGAACACAGACGTTTTGTTAATATACCCATAACATAAGCATCGACAATATGCAATAATATTCGAGGAAGTGTTGAACTTTACTCAGTAATTAGAAATCTAATAGAAATTCACACCTGGTAATAATGTATTGCTGCTTCTTGTATTGAGTAGTTATACACAGGGCCGTCTTTACCCTATTGGGGGCCCTGGACATTTTACTCTGATGGGGCCCCTATGGCAGAGCCGGATTACAAAAACTGTTGACCTTGGGCAACAAAAAATTGTCGACGGGGGGGGGGGGGGGGGGGGGGTAGGTCGTCACATGCTATTAAAAATGTGAATAACATGTGTGAAATAATGAACCTGCTTGTCTTTCTATAGCAGACCTGGGCAAACTTTTTGGATAAAGGGACATTTGAAATTATAAGTGAGCGATGGGCCGCAAGTAAAATACAATTTAGATTATCTAGCAGGGTCGGAATAATGCACCGCAGGCGAATTTTTTTTAGGATAATGGACGAAGTGATATGAAACACACAATAGATTTTTTTTTAGAAAAATGATGGAGTGATATGATAAACGCAACAAATTTAATTAGCGCCGCAGGCGAATGTTTTTTTACAAAACGCTATAGTAGCATCAAACATCAATTCGTGATCTAGGCAGGAACTGGGGGCCCCGTGGATCGTAATGAGAAAGACAAGAATTGTTTTTTGAGGCCCCTGTTCATTAGCCTACCAAAAAATCTGATAAGTAATATCATATAATCTAGCAGGAACTATTAGGGGGTTCCGTGGATCGTAGTGAGGAAGACGGGCATTGTTTGTTGGGGCCCCTGTTCATTAGAATACCAAAAAATCTGATTAGTTATAATTAATTTATAGCCAGTAATTATTGTTACATTTTCGGAAAATGATGCAATATACTAGCTTGGGGGCCCCTTGGATCGCGGGGCCCTGGGCAAGTGCCCACCGTGGCTAATGGAAGAGACGGCCCTGGTTATATATTTAGTATTTATAGGTATTATAGTCAAGGATATTTTTTCAATTATGTAGATAGTATATCAGTATGCCTAACCTTTATTCGCGAATTCTCCTAACTCAGTATTCTATTCAAGTTTTTAACTCTGCTCAAATTCAGTTAAAATTAATTTTAGGATAGCTCATTGTAGTGTAGGGGGAACTATACATATTTGTAGATACTGCCCATATCATGTCACTCTTTTTTTTAAAATAGGGTGTTTAATATGTTGAATTGTTTTATGTAAATAGTCATTGATTTCATTATCACGTTTCAGATGTACTCGTAATACCTATGTAATTTGATACACACGATTGGAACTATCAATACCTTCATAATATCTTCTATATCTATATTTCAAATAAAACCAATTGTACATACAATATAACGTGTACGTCTACATAATATGTCTCTGTATACAATATACATGTGTGTACTATGTACGGTGTATAGTATATGTTGGTCCATGACTCATTGAGTCTAAGGATGGGAAAGCGACCATGTGCAATGTGCATACAAACACGTAGGTACGACATTAATAGAACGAAGGTAGAAGATGCATTACTAGACGACCGTACTATTATGCAGTATGCACCAACAACTAGGCATTTACATCGACGAAGGTCGTTCACTTTTAAACAAACTACTATTACATTTATTGTATACTCTTGTATTGGGTATATTTTTGAGCTACAGCAACGCCCACCCGGCACGTGGGTTATTGTTGACTTATTATTATGTTAATTAGCGGTTTTGTTTTCAATATGACATTATTTTAGTTTTTGTTTGCATTCACCACTGTTGACAAATGTCAAATTCAGTGTTTTGTGCTAATGACTCAATTTGTCTCAATTGTGTAAAATTAATTAACAGTTCTCACAGTGTTGATTTTGGAGGTCGCTTTGTTCTAGGAAAAGTTTTCTTTCGATGGCCCCTTGGTACTTCTATTTTCGCCTAGTACCTAATTTAAATTTTCTTAATATTTCTTAACCTACCTACCCCTTTACCTTCAGACTTGACTGCGTGACATGTTAATGTTACTGACAATTTTTTCGGCGCTGTTTAAAGGATGGCCATCTCCATTTTTTAATAAGACGACTTTTCATTTTGCTCCTGTATTTATGTAAACATCATAATGCATACTGAATTATATCGCTTCATTGTAATAAATTTTAAATGGAATGAATTAATTAAACAAGACATACCTAGACATCAATGACTCAAAATGATTATTGTAATACTAAATTTAAATAGAGATGTTACACAATGTTTCTATAGTTTACCATCTCCTCATTAGCATTATTAATACTTAGATTAATTCGTATAATAATAATGTAATGTTTCATACAATACAATGTGTTTCTCACGTATTACCTTACAATAATTGGCAGAACATCATGTAAGTGTATATAATAGTATCTACCGTTTTTACGCTCTCCTCATCTCTTTTGCCCATCAGTCACATTAATCAGAACTAAATGAGTATTGTTTATATTATCTTTTATCCCACATACATATATTAGCATTAGTATCTACTTAATTATTATGACAATAATTACTATTTATTTTGCTCGCTATTATGCAAGTGATTCATTTACTTATCAAACGTGATATAGAAATTTAGTATGCTTATACCTTTATACAATGTTTTTTATTTACCTCTAAGATTATATCATTCTTAAAAAAAAAAAAAAAAGATTATATCATTACCCGCTGTAATAACAGTTGAATTACACTATTTTAACCCTCTTTTTAAAAGCTCTCTGTATATGTAGGGCATGACTGTATCATTATTGATTTACCACGTGTATTATGTTCACTGTGCAGTTTTACTAATCGCCCACTGATTCAGGTCTGCGCACAAACATACCTGTTGGTGGCACATCCATTTTTATTATTATTGTAATCGAATCAATTTCCATATTGAGAACGAAGTCAGTTAACTGACCACAACATAATATTCTGAGTGTAACAATATATTGTCGGCTAATTATAATAATTGCAATATATTCGTTACAATGTACCCACGATCCATCTGTATTGAAGCAAGAAGTCGAACGCTGAGACCGAGTCAGTCCAGTTGCTAAGAGGTCCGGCATACTCGTACTAGTGAGTCCAACACTTGTTGCTTGGGTGCTTTTCATGGTCTGGAGGTTGCGTCTTTATTACAGTGAGAATAAAATTATAAAGTTAGTTGTAATCATTGTTAATGTATAGGTACTTTTATAATATGGTATCATGCACATACGTGGAATAATATGAAAGGAAATATAGACCAGCTAGTAAAGACTGGATATTTGCAAAGTATTTCTGGAAGAATTGATATAAAGAATTTATGTGGCTGGTACCAGCATTCGGTTGGATTTATTTGATATATATTTGCATTAAAACGGTACAAAGCGGTCTAATTCAGACTGATACGTCGCGTCGTATTTCAATTCAAATCGCGTGTACCTACTACAATAGTGCAATTTTCTATAAGTGCATTGACTTCGAACTTCTCAAATATTTGTGCCACACTAGCACTGTTGTTCGTTATATTAAGTTTTACAGATATGCGATATTTTGCTTCTGACACTACCTACACTGTCATATAACATAATTTCAATAGGTATATTTGATTCCCGTATTCCTATACCATGTAACCCGATCATTTTCCTATTTTGATAATTTTCTTTAGAACATTAATGACAACGAACTGTTTTGTATTACGAACTAATATAAACGAGTCTTCGTGGTCGTGTTCTCTCAATTAAACACGTTCGATGGTCAATATCGATGAATTTAATTGATAAGGCTCTCACTTCGCATGTTTTTGGTATCAGCTATACATTATCGCACTATTATAATCAGTTTTGTTTTCTAGAAAGGAATTTGTGAATCGACATGAAAGTTATGATATAATGTGGAGTAATGGATTGTTTTACAATGTACACAGAGATGTAAGTAGGTAGCGATATTACTTAGTAGGCATCTGATACTATCAGTAGTTGCTGTTTGTTGTGAACAATGATTCGCTTGTGGACTGCAATCAAAACTTACGTTGTTAACAGCTACTGTCTTGAGTATTATCCAATTTAGTATTGTGTACACTTAGTTAAAGCAATAAAGTGTAAGGTACTTTAACTTGTTGCAGGTAGTGTTTAGATGATGCAAGTGTGGCGCTGTTTCGTACTTCACCATTATTTCATAATAATATATTATTTCATCGTTGGATGCCGACAAATTGAAAATAATAATTACTGTTTGTTGTCCAAAATCAATACATATCTATCTACCTAATATAAAGGTGAAGGTATTGAAATCTAAATAGAACGTCTTTACTCTCCATACTTCTAATGACACTTTGGTTAAGCAATCGAGAGAATATTAAGTAATGATAGTTTCCTACATTTATTTCTTAAGTTTCTTGTTTTTGCTTGGTCTTGTCTCCGCTTCAGTAAAATTTTGTATTTCGTCTTCACAAAATACTTTTATTTTGTATATTTAATTGCATCTCTTCATTTATTGTCTAAGGCTATAAGAGGCTTATATTGGTTTGACCTTGTTTCTAATGGTAATACGTTTCTAATATAAAATCACGTTAAATATATTTTTTTTGTAATATTAAGTACTGAACGAAGTGTTTTGATGAAAAACAACACTTGACAGTAATAACCGCTTTTGGGTGCCGGCGCTTCTACTAAGTACTGCTTCAGGCGGAAGAAAAATAAAATTATACTTTACAATAATGCGCCTATTGTGAATCAACAATACCTACGTGTTTGCTCAGTCATGATTCATCATTCTATGAAATTATTGCTACCACCATTGTGATGTGAATACAAATTGACGGTTTCATTATAATAATTTAAGGAGATTTTTATTACGTGGAACGACTTCAGTAAATTGCGTTTTTAAGTTTTTTGCGCTATTTTAAGATAAAAATATGTCGTGTCACTCAGAAGTTATCATAGTTTTTATAAGTTATCCACTTCATTATGTACGCTGTTGTATAGTATTATAGTTTGGTGCATGTTGCATAGCTGTTCATGGTTAAGTTTTTGTGTCTGTTCAGCAGACATATTAGTCCGAGAGCCCGCTGCTTAATTTATGACGTATCTGTTTTTTGATCGAAATGTGGTACAAATGATAGCTTACCAATAGGGTTTTACATCGCACTAGGGTTGCCTATCAAAATCTTGCCGCAACCCCCCCTGCCCCCCCCGAAAAGGTCCCTCTTCGCGGTTTTTCGGATTTTGTAGGAATATGGTAAGAGATAGAAGAAAGTAGTCAATGACAAAAATAATCCTTGCTAAATTCTCTACAAAAAATGTTAAGTTAATTTTTTCATAGGACTAGTAGTTTACCCGTAATGGCCCGTCGAAAAACAGGATATTTTTTTAATAATTTTTTTTTTTTTTTTCTTTAACTTTCTTCCACCCAGTATCACTAACATTTTATGGAAAAAAATATTATAGAACATATTGTGCAAAATATCATATTGATTATATTTTAATTATATTGTACATAGATATTTACGGTAAATAAAATTTATTATTATTATTATTATAACTCCGAAATTGTTAAATTTATGAACATAAGTTATAGCTCGTTTTGTAGCTAAGACTATGGTAATTAATTCGTTCTTTGACTATTTTCCTGTAGCTCTTATCAATTTTCAACCAATTTAGTTTAAATTAATTTTTTTAGTTTTTTAAATGAATTTCGGTTTTGGGCCGGCTATTGCGGGTAAACTGCTAGTTCTACGAAAAAATTGACATAACATTTTTTGTAGAGAATTTAGCAAGGATTATTTTTGTCATAGACTACTTTCTTCTATCTCTTACCATATTCCTACAAAATGCGAAAAACCGCGAAGAGGGACCATTTCGGGGGGGGCAGGGGGGGTTGCGGCAAGATTTTGATAGGCAACCCTAGTGCGATGTAAAACCCTATTGGTAAGCTATCATTTGTACCACATTTCGATCAAAAAACAGATACGTCATAAATTAAGCAGCGGGCTTTTGGACTATATGGGAAGAGTTCAAGGCATTCTCGGTATGGAGGAATAATCGCTTGAAATATTTTTATTTTACAATGCAATCATTCTTAGATTCAGAACATTCATTGCCCTGTAAAACATATTTTCCTTTTCTCTGAAAAAAGTTCACTAATTTTCGACTTAAGTTCGTCGTCGTCGGAAATTCGCACTCAACGAACGTCTCTTTTTAAAATCATGTAATGGGAAATAATCTCTTGGTATTTGGGTTCAAGCTATAAAATGTTAAATGGATGATTTATTTCTTGATATACTGATATATCTTCTTTTGCTGAAAGCTTATTTGGATTTATGTGTTATTTATCAGTAAAATCACCCTTGTATGGAAAATTGGGATTCCATATATAAAATCATGTACGTTTTTGAAACAAGAAATCGATGCGGATTACTTGGTGAGGAGTGACTCTCATGAAATAATATTAATTTTCGATATTAATTTTGATTATGCTTACCTATGTCATTACAATGTACCATAATCATTATACATACTTCTCTATAGAAATATCGTGGTGTTACACTTGAGTAGGTTTTGTGGATATTCGGAATCACGTTCACTAACTAGGTACCTACCTCCGTTGTTGTTTGTTACGAAATTTCTCTTGTCATATTTTCAATATTGTCGTCGGCTGTTTTGCATCATTGACCACGGCAGAGATTGAATTTCATCCACAACAGGAACAGTTGGTGACACTAACTATAATTTTACAAAAGTGTGCGAAGAGATTTTTGGTTAATGAATACATTTGCCATATTTATTTGATCTTCTATTGTGTGATTCCCTCCTCTTCTTCTTTCCAGATAATAGCGGTATTATTTCCTAACGTCAATATGATAGACGTCTCTACGTTACTTAAAGTGATGTTGATTATCTCATGATGCAATTAGTTTTTTGTAGTACTAATTGAGTGGGCTACGTACTCTCCTGATTCAAATTCACGCAACAGCATTACAATGAACAACACATTATGAAGTAAATATGATAATTATTTTACTTTATACTCTGGAGTTCAACAACATTGTTGTATCTCTCGTGATTTATGATACAATCTATCCTACGTCCTGGTTGTGGGTGTTTTTCTATTACCTATCTTGAGATTCTTTGGTGGCGTGGGTCGATTATAATATTATGATTCTTGGGAGATTGCCAACGAAACCGAATCGTTATTATCATACTATAAAATATGTCAAAAGGCTTTTCATATTATAACTGGATTCTTATAAGAACGTGAATTACGACAGTATTATACAATTCATTATACGCTGTCTGAGTAAAGAATCTTTTGAAAAATTATCGTTGATAGATTAAGTATAGCTTTTTAAAATAAATTGTGTTAATGATGTATTATACATAGATAGCGTACATATGTATCACTGTTTGATCAGAGATCTTACAAATATCATAATTGCGAGATTCACGAACCAAAGTAAATAAGTAATAATATCCATTTCAATCTTTCCGTGCATTTCACCCATGAAGTCATAATGATATACATATTTGGCTTTACCCAAATTTCGTTGTATAAGGACTGAATCTTGTAGCCCGTACCAGATTTAATTACGTACCATAAAATGAACTCAACAGAAAGTAATAATTTACACAAGGCTCTCATATGTACACTGTATAGTGTATAGACTCTCTATGTCGTGTACAAAATTAAATTGAGTACTATGTACTTACGTTGTTGTGTGACAATTTCATTCCCGGTTTGCACAGTTTGTAAGAAAGTTTCACAATACAAAGTGTATAGTATACTTTGAAGCCGTCTTTTGATTTTATTTGTATGAATCCTTTCAATGCGAATATAAAGTCTATCATCATCAACTCAAATTAGTGAGAAGGATTAGATTTCAATCACCATAACCTCTTTGTGGCTCAATATTTTCTTTCTATGAACTATTATCTGTACATACATCAAAGTTTGTAGCCTTTGTTCGTTCATCCTACCTATGTTTGGTCTGGGGGCCATATGTTCATATGATTATAATACAAATATTATCTCACTGCCTATCTCTTACATCTCTCGTCATAATATTGAACCTTCCACATGATGCGATGTATTTCATACATTATTACTCTGACTAGGGATATGTATGATGAGAATACTATTATATTATAATTCGATGACATGAATCACACTTTGTTAAAGAGCACAATGCACTCCGTTGTGTAAGATATCATACAATATCTTTTAATTTATTCATTATTGTGAAGGTCCCTATTATTGTATTTTATTATAAACGTGATTGAATGTCGACGAAAATGGTGTCTCATTTGATTGGGTGACATGTTGTTTAATATTTTTATACAGAGTTTCATATACGATCTCTTGTGTAAATTATGGTTTATTGTAGATTATGTTGCATATATGTTTACGTGATGCAATAATTAATTTTACCGTTGTCTGCTTTTAATATTTATTTTGCACATTAATATTCTATATTTTTCAATCTTTGCCCTTTGTCGTGAACATGTCAACAATCGATATGTGTACATACAATTTACCAACCATAAAAATCTGCCCTGCGTTGTTAAAAATATTTCCATGACATAGTGAATTTATAACGTATGTAATAGAGATAATAAATATAGTTACATGGTTCAGTTTTTATTAGGTTATCGTTGTGGTATTTATCTAATGTTGTCTTATTTTCGATCCGATTCACGCATCTATGTGGTCGATTTCACTTTTGCATACATTTAGTCAATTATCTTCTCTTCACTTATCCGTATTATTATAGTTGCATCATTCATTCCATCATTTTAATCGATATAATATTACTGTCGTTTACTAATTTACTATGATAACTACATTCATAAAAGATTGTATGGAATACCTCGTACAGGTACACACTTTGGTAAAAATACTTGGTATTTGGTAATGTTTCATTATAATTAGGTAAATATTTTGCCATATATAAATTTTCTTAGTTTTATCTACGTTGTTTATATACCCCCAGATTTTCTTATCAGCCTAGATTGTTTTTTTAATCTATTTTCAGTGCCAGTAGGTAAATATCGTTCCATTATCGTTACTGTTTCATGATTGTATTGTACGGTACATTGTACTGTATACATATATCAGCGTATCCATTGCGTACAATCGATATTAAGAATTACGAATCATTTGCGGTTTGAAAGATTCCCATGACTGAATGCAACCTTAATAGACTCCTCTATAAATTTCTCCAAACCACTTGAGAGAAGTATTCTGTGGTATCGATGGATGGATCTTTACCAATCATTATGATTGATGAATATAAATAAGTACTGTAAATCTAATACATTTTGTGGTCAACTAGACGATAAATGATAATAATAAGATGACAATTAATGAATATTTTACGTCTAAATGAAAGTCCTTCATTAGTCATCTCACCTCCCTTGTGCGTATACATTGTACCGTGAGAATTTAACAATGAAATTATCTAGTTACCTAATAGTTGATGATAAATAATGTAGTTTTAATGATATTAAATGTATCTAAACGTTTTGTTATTACACCTACTGACAAACATTGTGATAAATTAACAATTTCTCTTTATACATTTGTTTAGTATACTCCGCTACGTACAACGTTTTGTTGTAAACATATTCCCCAAACTATAAATATCGAGCGTTGACATTACCTTAAAAAATATGTACGTATCAGCATAGTAAATAATGATATAACTACATTATTATCTTACGATATTTGTAGAATGTAGATAAACAAAATTTAATCCAATTTATGTAATTCATCGGGAATAGTATTTTCTTATTAGCAATTGTATTTAGTTCCTTCATAGAATATGACGCCATCCTGTCTGGTGACGTGTTATATTATTATGTACATATTTTTATTACTACAGAATTGTTTTTTTCTACATTTATATTAATGTATTTTGTTGTTTTGTTTCAGGCCACGGGAGACAGCTCGAGCGGAGGTGGGTCGGGCTCCGGTATGGAGTGCCTCCAGCTCCGGTCACCGCCGGCTCCGTTTCACTATCTCCTTAGCGAGCAAGCCAAATCTCTAGTCGCGTTACAGGTAATGCTAACAATTTATTTTTCTATTTTTGCTCATTTTCTTTTAAGCAATCCGTTAAAAATATTTTGTCTAATTTCCTTCTTTTATAATTTGACTTTATGTGATTGATTTTTAATGATAAATTATGTTACAGGAACTCCAGAATGAAGTTGGAGCGTTATTGGAGTTTCGCGACCTCGTCATCGAGACCTTTCCTAATTTACGATCAAAGCTATCTCAGGGGGGACAGCTCGCTAGTGGAGGTATATCGGTGCTCAGTGGAGGTACCGGAGTGGGAGGTACGGGAAGAAGGGATTGGGAGCCCGGAGTGCGAGTACGTCGAAAAATTCCAAACAGAGAAGCTGACTCACTCCCTCGAAGTAGGAGTGATAGTCAAAGCAAACCTCAAACGAAAAGCGACAGTGCTCATAGTGTGGTACAAGACTCCGGCTTCAGTACGGAGACCTCTTCGAGTAAGGAAGCACATAGTACAGCAGCCCCGCCCACCAGACAAACGTCCACATATGAAGGAGAATTGTGGCAGCTTTTAGACGTAATACAACATCGTGGCAATAAATTAAAAGAAGAAGTAGAAGCACTCCGAGGGACTTTAGGAGAGAGAAGAGCTCTAAGTCTCAACGCTCTTTGTGAACAAGAGCGAGATGAGGACACCGATCCTTCGGAAGACTTTCAAAGAGCTCTTGGGGTGGGAACTACTCAAGAGCTGATGGCTCTTAGAAGAGAAAGAGATTTACTTTTAGATAGGTTAGCTGAATTAGAAGCTGAAGCATTAGCGGGTAGAGTGGAAGCTGAAAGATTAAGAGGTGAACACACTTTAGTGACTCCTACAACACTTAGGTTACATGAACACGAAGAAAGAACTTTAGAATTTAGATCTCGGCCATCGGCACCGGGTCCGTTACGTTCCCCGCTGACTACGAGTCGAAATTCAGTGTTTACCGTAGTGACTCCAGTGAGTAGTACTCCGGAAACCCCTAGACGGGTCAGGAGTACAAGTGGTGCAGTGGCTGATAGTGATGAGTGTGATCTTTTAGATAGTAATGAATTAGGTAAATTGGACAAGATATTGAATACTCCAGTTAGAAATCTTAAAGTGAAAACTCCAGACTCCAAAAAAATTGCTGCCATACTTAGGGAAAATAATCCAGTAGAACTTCAAAGGCACTTACTTGCATTTACAGTCCATAACCAGGTGAGTCTAATTTCATTATTAATTTCCTAATATTACCTATTCATGCATTTACTTCTTGTTTGATGTTTATATAGACACACTGACGTTATAGAGTTTTAATCGAGTTTGCATGTGTTATACTGGTGCAATAGGTCACGAATGCCACGAACGAAGTTGTGGTGCTTCTCTTTATGAACCTCGTGATGGATAGTCCGGAATTGCATTACATAGGATAACATACTCCTTCGTTCATTCATATACGATAAAATCATCCGTGTGCTTGTGCTTATAGTCTGTAGTCCATCCAACATGATAGTATCTTACAGCAGGTATGATTATACAACTTCGGTATATGTCTGCTCTAGATTATATGAAAATACGTCTTGAGTAAATTGATATTTTTCTTTAATTTTTCACTATTAATTTTATCTATTCACCAATTACATTTCCCTCTACTATCAGTAAGGTGTAATCTACATACGAGTGCATTATAATAAACTACCAGTAATATTTTTTTCTTAACAATCTTGTATGATAATTGTTATTAATGACACTTAATTACATATTTTTAATGTCCATTTTTTTCCATTTTGATGTTTTTCGTTATGTATCACCGAGTGTCTTCTTTAGTTGTGGAATTTATTTGGCGTGTTTCAATCCAATCGTATGAAGACAATTTATATGCAAATTACTAATTACTATTATAATGAAACGAATATGTATGTACTATGTATATTTACTATCGTTTTCCTACATGCACTACTTTCATTATCTTCATAACGTTCACAATTTTGACCTTCGAAATGTATGTAAATGATATAGTTTTTTACCTCGAAATTTCCTGTATCGTATTTTTATTGTTCAAACCGTAGACTTTTATATTAAGTAGGCGCACACTTATACAAAAGTCTATGGTCCAAACCAACTGAATATTCTCACACACATTTAAGTCTTAAAAGGTTAAAAGGATTCTTTCATACATGTTAGGTAGCCTCCTTACCCCAAGATGCTACAATGAACATTGTACGTACAACATGAGAAACTTAGGGATACCACTTGCAAAATTGCCTTTCAAGAAATCGCTTCAACTGTACAATCCTGTCTACTAGAACATTCATGAATTTCAGTTATTATTGTATTTACCATAATGGTGAATATCTCAAAACTTTTCTGCCTACTTCTATTTCGTGCGTTATGTTTTCTTTTTATTAATGGTATTCTCCCCGAATTCAGGTTATTCTAGGTACATACGTAATCCAAACCAAATAATATTATTTACTATGAGTTTCAATAATTTATAATCATGTATTATGTAAGTGTTTTAACACTAGGCTTTAGCCTAGCTAGATAATCATCAGGTGTATTAACTTAAAAAAACCAGGTATGGTTGGTTTTTGATAGTCATTGATCACAACAATCATCACATCGCGGTAATATTGCTATCATTCAGTGATCTCATTGGAGGTCACGATTACATCAAACAAATATCCACTAGGTAGGTACCTAGTAGATAATAATAAAGTTAATACAAGTATAATATTGTTTCATTGGGAGAATGATATAGTATTATTGCATCTGATTAATCATTGTGTGAGTATGTTAACAAAAAATATTGGATGAAATTCTTTTGCAAATGACTCGATGGTTGGAGGGACTACGTCAGTATGATCTAACAATAATGGTAGCCACTGTGTTATTTAAAGCCTTCCATACTCATTATCGCTCATAATAATCATCGGCCTGGGTCACGACTGTGGTTGAGTAATGCGCTCGTGGCCAGTACTTAGCCATCATAGATATTTATGTACTTATTACTAATAATCTCTGTATCCAATGTACCATTCTCTTCCTACATTATATTTTCCATACCGTTCTTAGAGTCTGCTATTAGCAGCTTCCGACCGCTTCTACATATTGCATTCTTTATTTAGGTATCCTACTGTACTATTGAGTACCTTATTCTGATTTACAAACTCTTCCTTTGCACTGAAGCAAAACTGCTTTTGTTCGTCTTTTTTAATCTGTCCAATGTCCATGTTTGAACTTTGCATGACTTCGTCGTTGATAATAGTTAATTATTAGATTTCTGTCATTTTCATATTAATGTTATTAGCTGGAAGTTACAAACAAGTGATTAATCAATTATTTCCGTTTCATAAATCCATAACTTTTTTCTTATTCCTCTTTACGGCGCTGTTGTAGCGAGCGCAGCGATGACACTTTCCAAAGAAGATTAATTACCGCCATGTTCCAAATCTTTGAGTCTCTTTATACGTATAAAACGTCTTTATCATGTACACGTCTTTGCATGTGGATTATTTTGATTAATGTGTGTTCTAATTTCTTTTTGTGAGTGTTTTGGTTTTCGTACTTCTTTTTTTACATATTGCCGATATCCGGCTTAAGATCATCTGTCCTTGAGAAAACTTTTCTTCTTGTAAGTTGTTCGGTTCTCATATTAGCTATTGTTGCTTTACAGAACATCGTGTTATTAAACTTTCTATTATTCCTCTTGATTTTTAGTTAAAATATTATACCAACGAATTATCGAAAGTTTTCTTATTGTTGTTTGCAGCAAAATATTAGCTTACAAGGTTTGATCTCATTATACCAGTTGGTTGTATGAATTTTCTCAAAAACAATTTATTTTGTTCGAATCCCTGTTTTACAAACGTAATTTCGTTTCTTATGGCGATAAAACGTAATCTTATTACCTTTTTTGCTTGCTATTTCAGTGTAACGCTCGGTATGAAGGTAAGCATAAAGGAAAATACAAGAAATTGTGGATTGGAATTAAATATTATATTAGCTCGGGAAACTCTGATGATATTTTAGTCTTATTTTCGTGTATTATGAATCTTTCATACATCGTTACTCACTTTGGGAATCTCAAGACCAATCGGCAAAGTCGAAAACAGTCCCCAGCATTTATCATAGCCGGTTGTAGCTAGCTATTATTGGTACGAGTTTTGGTTACATTTACATGTTACTATTTATTGTTGTCTTAATTGATTGTTTTAATTCAACCAATTGAGCAATACTTGTAAACACGTTGACTTCCGTATGTAGCAAAGTAATGATACATAATATATCTCTAAGTAAATGGTTGGTGCAATCGGTTGGAGCGCGAATCTCCCATGGGAGGTGCCGGGTTCAAATTCCGGCGCTGACGAAGTATTCTGCATTTCACGGTGCAGGCTTTTAGCCTAGTGTATATATAACTGTTTTATATTATGTATTTAAGTCCAGATCCTTTAAAAAATATACCGTTGTATATATTACGTATTTTTCATATCATAAAATTTTTAATGCTTCATTGATTCGGCAACGCTGTTTAAACCCACTTTTCGGAAGGTTAATCGAATCATGGTTCGCGCATTAATTTGAGAATTATTTCTTTTTTGTATCGTTTTTTTTATTGTATGTTAACATACTCCTAATTTATTCGGTAGTATTGATGAAGTGTGAATTCATACTTAGGCTGATTTGCAGTTTTAGGTATTCAGTTTCCGCTTGGTTAACCCTGGACTGTGTAGTTTGTACAATGTACTAACCATAATTATCATAGTCTTCAGTGTCAAATAATTCTAAAAAAGTTTCATACAAACTTAGCTACATTTTTCTCATTTTCCTATTATGTTTCTACCTGCTGCGCCCAATCATTACGGACACAGTTACACAGCCGTACTAACAGAGGCATTGTATATTATTATTGAGTTGATGTCGCATTGTTGAGAGGTTAAATTGGTCACGAAAATAACAAACATCGGTATACAATGGTTGTCATCAAACTATGGGATCAGTAGGCTATAATTTAGTGATGGTACGTACCCAGTAGGTAGTAATTCGACAGTAGAAGTCAAAAAATAATAAGTCTCTAGGCATAGTATTATTCCCGGAAAATTTAACTGGTATCTAAGTTTAAATCTCGTAAAGTTGTTATTTTTACGATGGCAACCTCTTAGTGTTGAATTAGAAGACGAACTTTCCACCCTTTGCAGGGTTGTTTTACCAAAGATGGATCCAAAGTAGGCAAATACCACCTAATATGGGAATTTACTTTGTGCCTTGTTGATTCCGCAATTATTTTATTAGTACTTGGGTCATTGGGTGTATCAACAATGATTGAATGATTTATACCCGATTGTAATGTTTAAAACTAACGTAGGAAGTTGATGTGACAAAATTGTATTTAAATTGTATTCATATTTTTAGACTGCCTACCTCCATTACACGTGTGCATTGCTTTATAACAGATTCATGTAATTATTCCAAGTATCTGGTGGCATTTGTTGTATGACGGTTACTGTAATATAAGTCATGCTCGAATATGAATGCATCGGCGGCATCAAAGTAACCACACATTAGCTTTACACTACGTAGAAATCTTTCTAACAATTACCATGTGTTGGAATGAGTTTTGTGTCCCCAAAAGTAGTTAACATGGTTTGTTTCTTTCGGAGAAGTTATATCATCTAATTTCTAATACGTAGTATAATTATGGATTCTTAAAGCTAACTGGCTCTATTATGTCTATTAAATTCAGGTCACTAATAACTTTTTAGTCCAAAACGTTCCTAAAATGATAAAATTATATATTCAAAAATATTGACTCCCTCTGTAGAGTATTGTAGTTATTTAGTTACAATGTTGCTTGACAAAAATATCTCCTTCCTACTGATATTAAATGTGCTCGAGCACGTTAAGGAAACATCAAAAATAGTATATCTATTTTATTCGAAAATAGAGTTATATGTCTACGTCCCCGTCGTAAAAAAATATCATAAAAGTATGTTGGGTAGAAAACATTATAGCGTGCCTGAAGTATCTAGAGCTAGATGTATTTTATTACTTTGCGTTTTATTTTACTCTACTTATATTCTATTCTGTGTCGTATTGCTTACGCCTTATTGTGAATCACTTTTCTCAGAGTAATAAAATTTTCTTAACCCGAGTTACTATACGAAATATTTTTTTAAACTACGACCGCAATGTACTATGTATTCTACAATAAAATGTTGTACGAATGTAACAATGTGTGTAGGTATATTGTGATAAGTAGGGTAGGTATGTATGCATGATAATAATATATATTTTAACTACCTGTCGTAACTTTATGTTGCTACGAAATCGAGTTGCTTAATAAATTATTTGTTTTAATAAAAAAAAACTTTAGTTGTTGTATAAAGTAACTGGTACCACCAATAACCATGCAGCAGTTGTATACAACTACATATTTAATAAATAGGTATTTAGAGGTAATACTACTAAACTGTATGTTTGTAATTGTATACTTGGCGGTAGACATAATGTTTAACATTGTGTTGTGTAGCCAAGCATGGCATCCATCCGCTCACAAGGTTATGTTATTTTTTACAAAATAATAAATCGCTACTTTACGTGATTAGTGATTAAGTACAATATTATTATTGTACACCGGCAATGATTTTGTTATTTCCTCCACATCCCTAGTATACCCAAACGTGCCCCAAATGCAGTGCAAACGTTACGACGTTAACTTCGGAAAAATAGAGAATCTAACTTTCAATCTGCATAGAAGTTCTATAATATGTACATAATATTGCCAAAACAACAATAATCAAATGCTTGCACAGGTGTGTTCGTGTTTTAATTGTTCGATTATTTAGTTTCTTGGGAAACGGGGACAGATTTTTCAAATAGGTAAAGCTTTATTTGCCCATATTAATCCCAGTCGATGTTCATGTGCTGACATAATTGAATGAATGAATTATTTCTGTAGTTCCAGAAGTACCCACCAAGTTAATTAATTTTAGGGAATCAATACCTAATTTCGTCAGAAAATCCATTTACTGTACAACGTTGGTAACATGTATTTAGTAACTGTTCAACTGCTAACCTGTGCATTACGTTTTCCATGGCAGAGAGATGAAATAGTATTCAACTACATATCGATTCATCATACTATCTGTTGTCATATAATATGTGTATTAGTATGACTATATGCTATATTGTGTTTGACCAGACCATGCTGGGAACTCTACTACTATTCCCTTTGATTGATTACTCTATTGGGAAAATACTTTGCGCACCTACATATTATTTTGTATGTAACATATCAACAACAAGTAGTAACTAGTAATATCCATTGACCATCCTTCCGTTTCATCGTTTCCTGTTTATTGTCTTGTTACGAGTATATACTACCAGCTACTGTATTATTATAAGGTTATCTATTATTAGTCCAAGAGCCCGCTGCTTAATTTATGACGTATCTGTTTTTTGATCGAAATGTGGTACAAATGATAGCTTACCAATAGGGTTTTACATCGCACTAGGGTTGCCTATCAAAATCTTGCCGCAACCCCCCCTGCCCCCCTCGAAAAGGTCCCTCATCGCGGTTTTTCGCATTTTGTAGGAATATGGTAAGAGATAGAAGAAAGTAGTCTAAGACAAAAATAATCCTTGCTAAATTCTCTACAAAAAATGTTATATCAATTTTTTCGTAGATCTAGCAGTTTACCCGCAATAGCCGGTCCAAAACCGAAATTCATTTAAAAAACGAAAAAAAATAATTTAAACTAAATTGGTTGAAAATTGATAAGAGCTACAGGAAAATAGTCAAAAAACGAATTAATTACCATAGTCTTAGCTACAAAACGAGCTATATCTTATTTTCATAAATCAATTAATTTAGGAGTTATTGCTATAAAACTCAGTGACGAAAATTCTTAAAATTTAGTTTTTCATAAAATATTTTTTTCCATAAAATGTTAGTGATAATGGGTGGAAGAAGGTTAAAGAAAAAAAATAAAAAAAAAAAATTTTTTTTCAAAAAATATCCTGTTTTTCGACGGGCCATTACGGGTAAACTACTAGTCCTATGAAAAAATTGACTTAACATTTTTTGTAGAGAATTTAGCAAGGATTATTTTTGTCATTGACTACTTTCTTCTATCTCTTACCATATTCCTACAAAATGCGAAAAACCGCGAAGAGGGACGTTTTCGGGGGGGGCAGGGGGGGTTGCGGCAAGATTTTGATAGGCAACCCTAGTGCGATGTAAAACCCTATTGGTAAGCTATCATTTGTACCACATTTCGATCAAAAAACAGATACGTCATAAATTAAGCAGCGGGCTCTCGGACTATATACAATGTACTGAGTGTACACTACACTGTACATTCCTAGAGTGACTTATGACAAACGTTAGTTAGCAGGTGACCAATGGTCTTGATTATTGAGTATTTCATGTTTGATAAAATTCAACTTAAGACACCTTTTTTAGGGTTATGAAATGATATAAATGTAATTCGCTTAAAAAGACACATGAATGATTGTTTTGATTAGTGTTTTTCCTCAAAATAATTGTGACATTACACATTTATGTAGTTACCTGGTACCTATTATTGAATTCAGAACGGCCAAACTTTTTATCAATCTGAACGTCACTCCAAGAGCCCTTACACTTTGTAATTGTATATTAGGATAGAATCATGCTTTCGACTTTTAAGTTGGAAATCAAATGCACATAATTTTATAATAAAGCACACGAGACTTTGATATCTGTGTAAGTACCTATGTACGGTACAGCTACCGTACAATATCGATGTAGACGGCTGTAGTGTAGGGCTGGTCTGCTCTGCGAAGCGCCAATGCGTGTCGCCGCCTTGCGTCGGGGAACGTCTCTCTATTGCGCCTGTAGACAGCGGTGGATACACGATGAGCGGGTTGTAAGGCTGCTCCGTGTCGTCCAGGATCCGTGTCGTCTCTTTTACTCGTTCAGGGGGGCGCGGTTGACACACGGTAGCAGGTTGTAAGGCTGCAGCGTGTCGTCCAGAATCCGCGTCCTACTCGTCTTCTTCTTCACCCGGCAGCTCGTCTGCTTCTTCGCCCGGCGCCGTCCCAGGTACGATCTCTACCAGCCAGTGAGGAGTGTTTGCTGAGGGCACCCAAGGTCGCACCGTCAAGCGGTACTGACCTGCGACTTATACCAGACAAACACACACACACCAGTAGATAGCGATCGCTTACCACCCTTACAATAGTCACTACCCGCTAGCGGCGTGATGTGTACTAATTGAATAGCACAGCTCACTGCAACCATTAGGTATCGCGCAACTATATGCAAGGCAGCCTGCGGTCCGTGGTGAAAGCGATGGTCAATGTTGATGAGCTGCGTAGTCCAATATCCAATCCGTGGTAGAGGCGAAGGTGATCCAAGAGAAGTCCAAGGTGAGTAGTAGAAGAGAAGGTCAGAGAGATGTAAACAGCGTTGTGGTCGGTTCAAGACTAACTTTATTTTCCGTTTGTACTGCTTATATACTATTTCTGTGTGGTAGGGGTAGCGCGCGGGTAGCGGGGAGGTACGCAGTCGTCGTACACGGCCCGTGCGCCGTGTACGCACGCCTGTTTTTGTGCTATAAATCCCTCGGTTTTTTCGCGCGCCGCCCCTAATAGCATCCGTCTCTCGTCGCAGACGGTCGACTGGCGATGCGGCCACACACATACAATTTAACACAGGAAAATAGATCATACATATTACCCTATGCACGGGCCTCCTAGCGACGGTTACGTATATTTGACGTTCTATTTATTGGTCTGTGGAGGCCCGTGCTTACAAAACTACATATTTCAATACATATCAGCATAATTATAATTCTATAGCCTACTGTACGTACTTTGAATATCGTATCTTGTAGCTGCGGGTGTTGGGGGGGAGTATCATCTGGATCCCGTTCGATACACTCCCCCCGTGAGGGTTCCCCTTACTAGTCTGAGAACGGTGATCCGTCGACGGTCTTGGCTGCAGGCCGAGTGTGGGTCCGGTGGGCTGTCTTCACTCGTGCTTGCTGCGTCTGTCCATCGGCTACTGGAATCACCTCCTCTGCACGATGAGTCCTTCGAGTCATGTCGATACCTTCGCCTCCGGGCCATGGTTGAAGCACGCTCGCGTTCTCGTCATCGCTGCAAGTCAAGGCTGCACTTCTCCTATGGGGGCCGCCTGTGTCATGTGGGTCCTCTTCTGGGCTTACTGCGTCCGTGATGCAAAGTTCAGCCGGGCAGCGTGTGTGATTCACTGCATAAATGGGTGGTGACGTCACTTGTTGTGCCAGGCTCGAATCTCTCGTCACTGCGCGTTGCTCGCTCGGTGTGTATTCGTCTGTCACCGCAACATTTAGTGAACGAAGAATACTGTACTTGGCGCGTTCTCTTCGTGCCGAGCGAGTGGTGGGTGCGTCCAGTGCGACGCGTTGATCATCTGGTGGGGGTGTGTCTCCGGCAGCAATCATAGGTGGAGGCATCACTCCTTTCAAGGCATCGCCCAGCTGGTATGTGTCTCTCACAGCAACAGTAGTTGTAGAGAACAATCCTTTTGCCTGGGTAGATGTATCCGCGTCTCTTCCGACGCTCTGTTCGCCCGGCTGTAGCACGTTTATCACCGCAACAATAGGTGAAGGCGACGTTTCCCTAGCCGGACTTCTGTTGTGTGCGCCCTTCTCGACGCTCCTTTCATCTGGTTGGAGTGTGTCCCCTGCAGCAACAATAGTAGGTGGCATCACTCTTCTTAAAACATCACCCTGTCGGTATGAGTATGTGTCTCTCACCGTAACAGTAGGTGAAGAGAGCAAACTTTCGTCCCGGGTTGATGTCACTGCGCCTCTCCCGACGCTCTGTTCGCCCGGCTGCAATACGTCCCTCACCGTAACCGTAGGTGAAGGCGACGCTTTCCTAGCCGGGCTTTTGTGTACGCCCGTCTCGACGCGTTCTGCGCCCGGCTCGTGTGTGTCTATCACCGCAACTTCTGGTGTAGACATCTCTCCTTTGTCCGGGCGCGTTTCCTGTGCGTCTTCTGCGATGCGTTGTAGCCCCGGCTGGTGTGTCTGTCTCACCGCAACACTAGGTAGACAAAATCTTCTCGCCGGGCCGGATTCACTTCCGCCTTCTTCGACGCGTCGCGCGCTCGGCTGGCAAGTGTTTCCCACCGCAACACTAGGTGTGGACGACGATTCTACCGCTGGGCTTGGTTCACTCGCGCCTTCCTCGGCGTGTAGTACGCTCGGCCGGTACGCGTTTCCCACTGCAACACTGGCGTAGGACAACGATTCTACCGCTGGGCTTGTACTCTCTTGTTTGCCCGGCTTGTGTGTCTGTCTCACCGTATCACTTAGTGAACATAACACTCTCTCTTCCGCCGGGCCGGGTTCCGATGCGCGTTCTTCGACGCGATGCTCGCCCGGCTTGTTTGTGTCCTTCACCGCAACTTCTGGTGAGGACATCTCTCTTCTTGCCGGGCGAGTAGGGGTGACTGTGGCTGGGATATCTTCCATTGGCCCGTGCATCGTCCATCCTAACGATGTGCGCGACTGAATCATGGCAGCTCCTTCCACTTCCTTCACCTCTCTAGTTGTTAGCAGGTGTGCGTGGTCTTGCCCTATAACCAATAAGGGCTTCACCCGCACACCTGTCGTCAGTAGCCCCTTTCTGGAGCTTGCTGTAAACAATCCTGGGATGCCTAGTCTCGCGATGGTGGCGGCGTGAATTTCGTATTCGTCTTCGTCGCCTCGCACTTTCAGCTTCACCCTTCTCGATGATTCGATGTTGGATCGGTTGATTCCGATGACCTTCAACGATCTCCCGGGTCCTCGCGCCCCGATCTCGTCGGCGACGCTTTCTTCTAGGAGGGTCTTCTCGGCTGCCGAGTCCAAGAGAGCGTACACATCCCTACTCCCTGCCGGCCCGCTTACTCTGACTGGAACCATCGGTAACATCACTTGGTCGTCCTTATAGAAGGTGCAGGCGATCACGGTGTCCTCGGGTGTGACGTGAAGCGTCGCATGGTGCGGCCGGCCGCATCCTTCCACTGTACACTTCCACTTACACACATGTGACGTATGTGCGTCACTTAGACACGAAAAACATAGTCCCTTTTCTTTGGCGTAGGCCCACCGTTCACTAACACTCTTCAATGTCCAATCACGACACTTTGCACTGTTATGTCCCGTACGCGCACATATCACACAGTTCTTCACAGGCCGTCCTTTAGCCGGTGCGACCGCGGTCGGTTCAGCATGTCGGGGGGCCGTTTCAGCACTTGGCCCCTCCTCATCGTCCCGGTCGTCCGGCTCAGCATACACGGTCAGCACTGTTGCATGTTTGCGCGTCTTGGGTAGTCTCAACTTCCTGGTGAATCCCGCCTTTGTCATCGAGGAGCGCCATCCTCGATACCACTCACACAGTTGTGCGAGGGTTGGTGATCCTGGTTTGGGGGCCACTGCATTCATCCAGCCGGCGGCCTCCATCACTGTCATCTTCGCCAAGAACAGCTGCAAGATCCTGGGATTTCTCAGCAACTCTCCATCCTTCGCAGGGGCGAGGGTGGCTACTGCGTTCTCAAGCAGCAACCCGAACTCGTGGACTTCGTCGAGGCTCACAGCATGATGGGTTCTCTCTGGGAATCTCTGGACCATGTCTCGGACGACGCTTTCGGCGGCATCAGCTCCTCCGAACGCCTGCTCCAGTAGGTCCATGATCTTTGATGCTGCTCCCGGCTCCGCCCAGTACAGCGTCGGTCCAACCGCCCGCTTGGCCTCCCCCCGTAGAGCGTTGAGTAGACGCACCCTGTTTTCGCCGTCGGACATCCCAAACATCTTGGTGGTGTCTGCGTAGACCAGCCGGAACGCCTGCCACTCTGCGGGGTTTCCATCAAAGGGTGGTAGGTCCTTGGTTCCCGACTGCCGCGCCAGGATAGCGTCCCTCCACCTCCGGTCAGCTATGTCTTCATTGATGTAGCCTGGCCGGTTGTTGTAGAATCTGTCGTAGCCGCCCGGTAGATCGTAGAACCTCTCGTAGGCCTCCGGACGCTCGTTGATTCTCTCGTAGCCGCCCGGACGATCGTAGTACCTCTCGAACTCGCCGGGCCGGTCATTGTTTCTCTCGTAGGCGCCATGGTTATCACGAATCCTCTCGTAGCCACCGCTGGGATGATCTGGGAACCGCCTGTAGCTCTCGTAGCGTTGGTCGTAGTCCCTCAGGCCTCTCGGTGGCTCAGCGTCCGTGATAGGCATCGTGCTTTGTCCTCTTGTAGCAGCAGCAGTGGTTGTTGTGGCGGGCTGCGTTGCATCTGCTTGCGTCGGGGCGGCATGCATAACGGCGGTATGCATTGCGGTGGCCTGCATCGTGGAGGCCTGCGTCCCGGCGGTACGCGTCGCGGCGGCGACCATGTCACTGTGGGTCTTCGCCAAGGCGTCGTACTTCAGTTGTAGCTCTGCCATCTGTTTCTGCATCTGCTTGAGGGTTTCATCTGTGCACGTTCCACTGGTACCGGTAGTGCTCCTCCGGTCACCATCCTGGCTGCCTTCTAGGGTGACGTCTGCATCGCTGGCGCCATCCCGTTCTTCCTCGTCTCGTGCTGTACCCGATCGCAGCGACATGGGCATCTCGCGTCTTCTGGGGCAGATCCGCGGTTCGAAGGACCAAATGTACGGTACAGCTACCGTACAATATCGATGTAGACGGCTGTAGTGTAGGGCTGGTCTGCTCTGCGAAGCGCCAATGCGTGTCGCCGCCTTGCGTCGGGGAACGTCTCTCTATTGCGCCTGTAGACAGCGGTGGATACACGATGAGCGGGTTGTAAGGCTGCTCCGTGTCGTCCAGGATCCGTGTCGTCTCTTTTACTCGTTCAGGGGGGCGCGGTTGACACACGGTAGCAGGTTGTAAGGCTGCAGCGTGTCGTCCAGAATCCGCGTCCTACTCGTCTTCTTCTTCACCCGGCAGCTCGTCTGCTTCTTCGCCCGGCGCCGTCCCAGGTACGATCTCTACCAGCCAGTGAGGAGTGTTTGCTGAGGGCACCCAAGGTCGCACCGTCAAGCGGTACTGACCTGCGACTTATACCAGACAAACACACACACACCAGTAGATAGCGATCGCTTACCACCCTTACAATAGTCACTACCCGCTAGCGGCGTGATGTGTACTAATTGAATAGCACAGCTCACTGCAACCATTAGGTATCGCGCAACTATATGCAAGGCAGCCTGCGGTCCGTGGTGAAAGCGATGGTCAATGTTGATGAGCTGCGTAGTCCAATATCCAATCCGTGGTAGAGGCGAAGGTGATCCAAGAGAAGTCCAAGGTGAGTAGTAGAAGAGAAGGTCAGAGAGATGTAAACAGCGTTGTGGTCGGTTCAAGACTAACTTTATTTTCCGTTTGTACTGCTTATATACTATTTCTGTGTGGTAGGGGTAGCGCGCGGGTAGCGGGGAGGTACGCAGTCGTCGTACACGGCCCGTGCGCCGTGTACGCACGCCTGTTTTTGTGCTATAAATCCCTCGGTTTTTTCGCGCGCCGCCCCTAATAGCATCCGTCTCTCGTCGCAGACGGTCGACTGGCGATGCGGCCACACACATACAATTTAACACAGGAAAATAGATCATACATATTACCCTATGCACGGGCCTCCTAGCGACGGTTACGTATATTTGACGTTCTATTTATTGGTCTGTGGAGGCCCGTGCTTACAAAACTACATATTTCAATACATATCAGCATAATTATAATTCTATAGCCTACTGTACGTACTTTGAATATCGTATCTTGTAGCTGCGGGTGTTGGGGGGGAGTATCATCTGGATCCCGTTCGATACAACCTAAATCCTCAAACTCAACAGCATTTTGGAAAATTTAATAAAACTGTAAAATAAGCATTTTGATTTCTAAGTAACATTAACTTCTTGCGTTGTTTGTAATATCTATGTGTAGACGTTTATTTATAATAATGTTATTACAAACATACTTTTAATGTCACAAACATGTAATAATCGTGTAAAATACCATTAGGCAAAGCTATTTATTACGCATACTTCCTTATTTGCATTGTAGGTACTGTCACCTCAATTAACTTTAAATACAAAGTTCCCTGTATTATAATTAGTAGGTAGTATGTAGTATCATGCTAATATTAGGCCTAATTTGTACGTACACGTATATAAATATATATAAACATTAGGTACCTATAACATCATACAAAATTCAGTTTTATAGTTGGTATAGGTACGTAACATTATCACATCAATCTTGCTTTCGGATGAAATTAGCGACGTTTAGAGAAAAATGCATGAACAAAAATTAAACAGTAACTTGATAATATAATTACTATGCATTCTCACATCGATATTTCATGTCATAGATTATTCTAATGTTTTATTATCACCTACGATCGTGCGAAGATTACTTTTATTAGAACTTTTTACGTCTGTAGATACGTGTATATATTATAATAGTTACTGGATTTTATACCAATATCTATGGAACTATTCACATGTGTGTAATTCACTGTACAATAGATATTGTATATATACATAGGAACTACTTGCTGCCTCTCAGCTGATCGACCCAAACGACTTATTATCTCCATTCTCCATATTAGAATTAGATACAATATGTTAATGTAGAATGTATGTATTGTGTTTGATGTTAACAAGACGTTTGTGTTACAATACATTTAAAATCTTATTACTTTATATAGTACCTACCTGTCTAACAGTCTTATATTAGTTTATTATATTACATTTATTTAATATTAACACACATTCCACACGTCTGGCAGTTAAACTTTATCATTCACTTTCACTATTTCGATTTGTTCTGTTTTTACAACTTACAATGTGGTCCGATGTTTTTAGGAGATCTGTCAAATTTGACCTCCAGAAAATTCGCAACGAAGTGATTTTTATCTTGCATCATATAAAAAACGCTTGTTATCCTATGTTGTAAAAAAAACCGTTGATATCGTGTAGCCATTAGGTGTATTTAAAATACAAAATATTATGAACAAAAGGTATTTGGATCTCTTATCCAACATTTACTACGTATTGTAAATAAACTTAAGGAAAAAAGCAATACATAAGTACTTTTCTAATAATTAATACCTATTTATTTTGACTTTAAAACACTGTTGATTAATTAAGTACCTACCTAATTAAGTACCTAGATGAAGCCAAAAAGAAACCATGAACATCCAAGATTTTTTATCTGTTCAGTAAAGCATCAGTGAACCTTTTAAGCAATAGTCTTTATTCAGTCATGCTTTTTTATATGTATGGCACTTGTTAAATAGTACCTACCTAAACACCTATTTTGTTTCGAAATGATCATAGTAGCAGCAAATGACTGAATATTTACCCTTGATAAAAACTGTTTCCATTTCCATAAATTGGATAAGTATTATTATTACTTTACTGTAATGATTTTCTGTTTTGTTGCAATTATTTCACAAATTTAAATTGTCAAAATGTTTTTCGTGTTGAATAATTATTTATCCCTAGTTAACATATTGTTTTGCTTTCTTTATGGAAAAACAAAAGATTCTGTTAAGCATTTAGCATACCTATAACAAGTTTTACTTAGTCTTTGTATTAACAATTCTCCATGAACTCTGCTGTAAACGTATGTAAATATTTATACTTCGTCGCTACTCATGCACTTCGCTTCAATGTGCAATGCAAATCTATTATTCTGTTTTTCATATTCCTCAATTCACGCCACTCTCAGAATAAACTCACTGCAGTACGTATTACATTAGCATTGTTCAAACACAGCCAGCATATTTGAAGAGTAATTATTATATTCTTCAGTCGATACCATAGGTCGATACTTGTGTGTGTACAAAACAAATTACCCATACTTAGCTTTATGCTAAAGCAGAACTTCAGGAGTAAAACCCATTTACCCATTAAATTATTAAGTTTTTTTTACTAATGTGTGTTTGTTTGATTGTTTTCAGTTTTTGCAGAGTAAACTAGATAAAGTAGACCGAACCAAAGGAACTCTGGCTGAGAGATTACATCGAACCAGAGAAGAAAATGATGATCTCAGATTTCAGGTAAGATTTGTTATTTACCTTTAACTTATATTATATCGGGTTTGAAAAATTGCAAGCACATATTTCTTGGAGGGTGTAGGACACTATTAATTATTTATTTGTTTATATACAATAATTGTGTATATTATGTTTTGAACTAAGTCCTTTATAATATTGCAGTCGTCTGAATAACCACAATATTGAAGGACCCAAAATCAAAAAACGAAATTAGAAATTTATCCATTTCACTTGCAGTGGGTTTAGGTACTGCGTACACGTACACTTACGTAATTACGAAAATAAAAATTACTTAATGTACCTATAACATAGAATATCTATTTTGATTAATGTGTATCATTGTACACCCATTTTAAATTTGTATTTACTACAACACAACGAATTGTTAAGCTAAAATTTTTATAACACCGACTGAGCTCAAGGGCGCCTAATTTAAATAACAATAAGAATGATTCAGTAGGCTTATAATTCACACAACAGATTTTAATTAATATACCTGCCTAGTAATTTGTTTATTAAGTTGTACCTTTGTTCTTTCTGATTATTTATTATATTAAAATAGATAGACCTGTGGGTTTCATTGATTGATGTCTGAAGGATAGATATTAGATAATGCATACTTGTTTTGTGAATATTATAATACTTCATAATATTTCGTTATGTCGGAAACATGAAGAGGCGCATTATTAGGTAGATTTCCATAAGGAACTCTACCTATTCGTTTCTCCCGTGATGTCGCAGAATTGAAAAATTTCTACTCAGTATCACTAATTAGGACCAGGAGAACCCGAATCCGACCTTGGTTTAAAAGTTTATATATATAAGCCATATATATATATGTCCCTTTTCTTGTGCGCACGTTTGCGGCCAACCTATGCGTCGCAGAAACGTGAAACTTGGGTGGTAGATTTTTGGTAAGGGGTAGATGAACTGATAGGAGATTGGGTGAAATCCATTAAGAGGAAGGTTCACTTTTTAAGGCTTTAAATACAAAAACAATCATTCTGAGGGGATCCAATGATTGTGAGGGTCCGTGTCTGGTATCGTATGAAAGGGCATTTAATAAGGAATACAGATCAATTTACAGATTTTGTCTAGATCAATTCCTTGGACGACAATGATCGATCGAAAGATCTAGTTAAGTAGTTACCGCATAGGTACTAGCGTGTTTGTTGTCTTAGAAAAGTGCTTCACGATACGAGTAGAACTCACATCTTTTTTCAAATTTCTAGTGCTTAGGTACCGGTACTAATCCATATTATGTGTGGAATGAAAATAATTTGATTATTGGATTAGGTACTTCCTTTAATTATTGAAGTACTTAATCAAATATTTTTTCGTCATACGGTACTTCGATAATCAAAGAATAAACTACATCCATACTACTTCATCACTTCGCTGGTTTATTTGCTGATAATATTGTGATTGTTTTTATTGTACAGATGTACTCTTAAAATTAATAAAATTAATAAATCACTTGGAATCTACCTATGCCTGTGGCGTGCCAAAGGAATTTTTGTGAAGTTCACCTGATTTATGGATGAAAATATTAATATTTCCTACTCACGTCACTGATTAATTCGTCTGCCTACGTCTTTTTCACGTGCCTGCCTTATTCCTTCTTTTTTGTTGATACTAGTTGCTTAATTTTTTTTCTTTCTCTGCTGTATAATACTCTTAATAGGATCAATGTACACCACAAGAGCCTTCACTTTTAGGTTATTATCAAATAACACCTGAACATTGAAATAAATCTAAATATTTTAGAATATCGTAGTAAGAAGCACAAATACGAAATGTTAATTATTTTTCTATAATCATCGTAATAGGGTCTTATCAGGATTTACGTAGACTGAGCAGCTCTTCGCTGTTCAACTGGTAGAGGTATTAGTAACTCGTAGACTAGTAGAAGATAACCTTTGGAAACAATTTAAAATATTTCTTACGTAGAGTTTGTGTTTCATACATACATATATTTAAAGGTGTAAGTATAGTGATGAAATATTTTATAGATAATTTGTTTATCAGTATCGATAATGGCCTAATGATAATTTTGATTACTTTATCGAAAGTAATTAAGTTTTATTTATCTCTTGTAGTACTTATATTGTATTTAAGTAGGTAGAATATAAAATTACTTTATTGATAACTTGATAGTAATATGTGAGGTGTTGCGTCATAACAAAGCGTTGCACATTATTATGAGTCATCATTGGGGGGGTATAAATATAATTGTATCAGGCTGCTAACCTTGAGTAATAAAAAACACGTATCTGCATAGTATACCTGATGTCTACACCATTACTTTCAGCAATTAACCAAATAGTTTTATGTGGATAAATACATAAGCAATACGTGATAGATTAGTTAAGTTACATTACAGGTTTGCAGTTTTGTTCCACTTCGTTTTTTTTTTTGTTCCGTCCGCAGTCGTTTCAGCAAATTTGATTTATGGACCTTTAACAACTACCTCACAGTAATTCACGCCCGAGAGTTTGCAGTTTGCATTTAGTTATTCTGTTTCCAAGTTTGTCGTCTGCGCTTTTGGTACATGTTTAATATTATTACGACCAGCAAACTCTGGTTGACACATTTCCGTGTCAATTATGACCTCGAGTATTATTCTATTGTAAAGGAGCTTTATAAAACAAGTTTCCCCATATTACCTACCAGTAACTATCATACATATACTTATAGTTAATACAATATATAGTTATTTTTTTGTCTCGCAGCCCAGCCGTTTCAACCATTGAGTGCTAACTGCAATTTGTATCTCGTGTTGCTATCGTCTCCTTATCCGTCGTTGACATCACCCGTAAGCCCGTATAGTTTTTGTTCACTCAATATTGTAGACAAGTCACTTATCTCTCTCTGTAGGGATATTCTCTTCTTACGTATAGAAGATACTATGTATCTCTACTTCTCATCCCAAGCATTCAGCTTTGGCTCATTGAACTCCGAATGAATCACTTCCGTATCGTATTATCAGATTAAAACTTGTATTGATATCGTAATATTATTTCTATTTGTAGAGTACCAAACATTATAACACGTTATCTTCATTCAATTGAATGTACATATTAGGTACTTTTGATTTGACTCACAGAATTTTACGAATGATTCTATGAATTCTAAGGTTTGTATTTCACGTGTAATGATGACTATTGCCTCTATTAAAATGATGATGACTGCTTGTATCAGAGCCAGAGTCTTATATTGTATTAGGTATTATTTTCAATGTCGTACTAAGTTACGTTGTATCCCCTTTTTACAGATGGGTAATCGTATTCATATGTTTCGATGTAATTTCGTTACATAGAAAATGAGAAAAATTCTGCGGGTTTCAATCTCCAATATTTGGCTAAAGTTTTTCGTTTAGATTAAGCTGAAAATTACCAAAACTAATAGGTATTTACTAGATTCACTCTTGTGCATGTCTTATTTGCTAACGAAAGGGAAGAAGGTTAGCATACACAGTAATTGGTCGAATAATATAGATGAAAATTACTAGGTATTAACTTTTACGAACCAATTACTTGGTTTTTAAACAAATTTCAGATGAAAGTTTTATATTTCTGTGGTTAAACTCATTACTTATTGCCTCATCTAACAGAGAACCCGATGATAATTATTTAACATTTCTACTACTTATTCAACTTTTTGTTGACAACTTATAGTTATCGATACTTTATTGATTTATTCGTATACTTAGTGTTTTCATTGTAATCCTTGTATCTACTAAGCTACTTATTTTATCGTAATGGGAATATTTTTATGATTTATTAATCTCTTATTCTAGTGAACTTTGCCTCCTGTTGTAATGATTATTTCTATTAATTTTATCATAAAAAATCAATATTTACCCACTGACATGCGTAGCGTAAAGTAAATCAATATTTAAACATTTCCCACACACTTTATTAAATAAAATAAAAACCTAGGATGGTAAAAATAAACACAAGTATTCTTCTATTTATAGCAACCTAACTATTCCTGTATTATGCCACACCCGATGTAGATTATGTAAAGATATGGAGAACAAGAAACAGCTTCCTATCCCTACATACTTCCCTTGCATACATCGTATCCATACAACTCAGCATTCATATTATAATCGATGATTTTCTTATCGCCCTTCATTACGACCACTGAGCATTTAATTTTTGATACCGTCCCATGTTCGTCCCGTAGTGCACTAATTTAGCCACCGAGACAATGCCTAAACAACTTTGAATTTTATTGATTTAAATTTGGATACATACATATAATATGTTAAATGCTCGGGTATTAAAAGACTTGTAGCATAACATATTTTTATGAGATTACGATTCCTCAAACAATCACATTAGGTACTTATGATATTGTGTTATTATATACTGTACTTACTTACTACATCTACATGGTCTTTATTATTTTTGTTATCATCGCTTGCCTTCGACAAAACAACACAAAAACTAACTTGTAAAATTATTTTTGCCTGGTTTTGTTGACAATCGGCCCGTGACGAATTTTCCAACGCGCAAGTCTTACAAGTAAAATATTACTCAACGAATTGTAGATACTTTGTCAGTTTGTCTTATGCCAATGCCTATTGTTCTAGTTTTTTGTATAGGTATTTTGTTGTTGACGACAGATTGTTTTTTGTCGCTTGTAGTTTTCTTCGCGTGTCCACTAAATGTTTTGATTTTAATTCCATAACTTATGATCGTAAAGTTTTTACATACTGTTTCATTGATTGTACCTACTAACGTACCTAGAGTTATGTTATCTGTACATAAGTTGATTGGTCTCCAGCATGTTCTCTCCTTGACCAACTCATTGTTTCCTCCGACATTAGTGCAGTTACTTTATCTTTACATAACTAAGCGTAATTAAATGTGTAATATTGCTATCAGAATCAGTAGTCAGTACTATAGTATAATTACTTATATCTACTGTACTATTATGATTCGTCAGTTTTACTCAAGTTTCCAATTTCACCTGACCATGTTAGGTTACTCCTCATTGCATATCATAATAAACTCACGTTTATCTACCAGGTTTATCTATTTAACGCAATTAGTATTTTTTTCTTTCAATATTCAAACAAAAGTGACTGCAGAACATCCTGATGTTGTATAAGGCCAACCATTATAATAAATCTGAATCTTGTCTGATTTTTTGGCCTGTGTTGAAATATAAAATTCCTATGTATTTTGTATCATTTACACAAAATACAGATGTTAGTTAGGTATCTAATTAATTATTTTTCGAATTACTTAAGTGATTTTGTTTGATTTCAGTTGGAAGAGAAAACTATTGAGCTAGAAGGAACTAAAGCTCAGATGAGGATGATGGACACCAGTGGCAGGAGTAGCAGTGGTGAAGGTGAAGGTGGTCTCACTGGACCTAGGAGTATGAGAGCTCTTCAGCCATTACCTTTACATCTTCAGTCTGATGATGAAGCAGACCATGAAGCTTATCACGACCGTATAACAGATACACCACGCAAGAGGCCAAGCAAAATACCCCTCCCTCCTTCCAAGTTACCCGTGTCGGGATTCGCACCTAAACCACCAACTGGTAGATCGAAAGACACTCCTTCCTACAGGTCTAGAAGTGGAGATTCCTTAGGAAGACCCGGCTCAGCACAGTCGTGGAGAAACAAGGCAGATAGTTCACTCACTGGCAGTAAAAGTGGCAACTCAATTTCATCCACCAAGAGTCCTGGTGGTAGAAATTCTAGTTTTATAACATTAAAAAGTAATAATAGTAAAGATTCATTAAGCAGGAGCCATTTTAAATCCAGTAAAGATTGCCTTACTGGGAAAGTGAGAAACAATGACTCATTATCACGAATCAGAGATTCCACTCTGAGTAGCTCAACTTCTGTGATCTCAAAGGGCAGCAAGAAGGAGACTTCACCTGTTGGAAATTACGTAAATGGAAAGAAATCTTCAGTTCCTGTAAGAAGGGCTAGTAGTGGATCTGGTGTACGATTACCCGAGGGAGATACTAAGGTTCGAACCCATAAGTCTTCCATCTGGGCTCATCTTTTCTACAAAATACTTGACAATTCTTCATCATAATAAAATAGAACATTTGTCATTATCCATGTGAATACTACATCAGCCCTTCATATATTCATGTGCTAAGTACCAACTACCAACTAGAAATCCCTCCGATTTGACATAATATGTATTTATAGCAGCTACTAAACTAAACACAAATAATACCTACATATAGAATATACCTAATATAATATCTAGCATTAGGAGTTGCATTGCAATCTATTGACTCAACATGGTGGGAGTTGTGTGTTGTGTGTGTATTAACAGCATCCCAGATCAGTGTTGACTGTATAACTGATGTCTCTATGTCTCAGCACATTCCCTCTCTGCTATCATGTCCTGGCACATATTGTGATGAATAACACCGACTAGCATCCAGGCTAGACGTCACACACCCGGCAGAAGTTCTCTCCTAATCCTCTGGTGGGAGGTTCAGTGTTGAGTGTAGGCCTTGCTGCAGTTCATTCCCTGCAGTTGTTTGCCTGTTATTAGATCCCATTGTAAGTTTTGCTTGTTTTCTTTCATTTATTTTGTTTTTTTATTTGCTGTTGTTTTATAATTATGTTTAATTTGGTTTTCACTTTTGCTTTACACATTTTGAAACAATTTAATTTACACCTTGTAGATAGTCTGAAGATTTCATGTTGACAGTAAGTTTCTAATTATTCCACACACTTGTTGGTTCTACAACATTATATTCACTTTTCACATTAATTAATCTAACACCATGAATAATTGCACAACACTTAATACATTCCATATTTACTTCTACATTTCATCAATATTTTATTTTATGATTTTTCTTAATAAAGAATTTGAAGTTCGGGGTTAAATAATTACATATAGCAGAAACATAATAATGTGAATTAAATATATGTAATGTTTAGTTGTGGAGTGTAATATGATATAATGATATGTAAGCACACTGCACAGAACACTTTACTACGGGCCACTACACTTTCTCTATTGAAGTGTTTTAAATCACAACATTATTAACTTGAGTGACTGTTTTGTTTTATTTTTCTTGTATATGAAGACTGCACATCATATTTCACATGACCTGCTTTCTTTGATGTAATATAATGGATGGTGATAGCAGCTATAATAATATAATAATACAGTATTGATATCTGAGATATTTCTCACAGCTAATTTAATAATTATTATCATTATTAGTAAAATTGCATTGTCATTCTTTTAAATGCAAGTTGCTTTGTATATTATTGTTTGAATGTGTTTTTCTCTCTCTCTAAATGTTCAAATTTGGCTTAATTTCTGTACCATGTAGTCGTGGCAATGTGATTATTTGTACTTGATTAATACTTTTTGGATTCAGTTACATATACCTACTGTTACGGTATAGCCCAATAAATTCAGCACATGTTGTGTGTATGAAAGACCTACGCCATGTCTTGTGGGAATACCTGACCACATCCTGAGTTATTAAAATTACTCCTGTGGTGGAACCAACCGTAAAATTAACATTTAGGTCATTTCTGAATTCTTTCTTGAAACAAAGATAACTCAATAGTAAAATTAGTGAAAAAGTTAGTCTCTATTCAACATAAAAAATATAATTTTCCATTTCTTGTAAATATCTTGTCACTAGATTTTGGATTATCTTTTTCTTTTATAATTTTGTTGTAGCGATCATATTTTGATCATCTTTTCTAATTTCATAGCCATTTTCTTTTGAATTGAACTGTGCAAAGCCTACACATGAGACAGTATTGCAAAGTAATGGAATTATATCAAATCACCAATCAAACAATTGAGATATAATTACTGTTGTTGCTTTTAATACTTAGTTTATATTTAGGACCATAGGTAAGTAGTTTAGAGAAATTGCTCACAATTTAATGGAGAGATCACACTAGATATAACATGCACATTGTAATTGCACATACGTATCGAAGTATTATAATTTTATTTCAATATTTTCATCAGATTACATTGTGTTTTGTTAGCACTTTTAATGTTGAATATATTTTTACATCCAGACATCTTAATGAGAATATTTTTAACAAATAGTCTGGTGTAAAGATTCCACTATAGATGATTGAGATACAAAAGTGTCTATTGTTTTCATTCTTGTGTTTCTTATTGATTCATTTTTTGTTGAATTTTGATTGTTATCACAATGGAAAGAAAATCTAGCTGCCACTAATGTTCAAATATCTGAAGAATTTATGACCCTAGAGTTCAAGCTCATATGTCATGGTGTATTATATTAATCAAGCTTGGAGAAGAGGGTGTCTAGGTTTCTTTACTTGCCCAATTGTGTGCCAATGCCTTATTTTTCAGACAAATATTGGTGGATAAATTCAACTACCCACCAGTTATCTGTTCAGCAATTTTGATAAATTAATCCAGGGCTTTAACGTTCTTTAGTATCTAGTTACTGTTTGAGGTGCTGTGATGTTGTGAATGACTTCAGGGATTAGTAAAAGAAGTAGACTTAATGACAATTTACAATTAACTTGCATTTGGTGATGTTTTCCCTGATGCCCTTTCTCCATTGTTTGAATATTGTAACACATGATTTTCAATATTTCGGTACATTATTTAGTTTTTCCGCAACATTTTACTATGCTATGATGACAGTATAGGTAGTAACTTATATTTTATACATTTTCCAGATTACTAATATGTATTAAGGTCTCGTTGATTTTATTGATTTTAATATTGTTTGTATGTTTATACAGATGAATGAATCAATACAAGCGAGACACCGCATGAGATGGGTCAATGTACACAATGGAGATGTTTATCATGATTCCCTCAACCACCATCTCACTCATTTACAAGAGCATGATGAGTTGGATCCTCAGTTGCTACAAGACTTCATTGCGAGGAGTGATCAGTTAGCCAGAGACAAGAGGCTCTACTATCTCTCATCACGTTACTTCAATAATAAATTTGAAATGCTCTCTAGGAGAGAACAATTTGAGCTCGCGTACCAAAGTCCAAATTCAATGAGAATGTGTATGAACACATTTAATTTAACTGACAACAAATTGAACACAATGGATGTCAATATTTTACATAATTCACCGACTAAATCTGATATTTTATTCTTTAACCAACCGGTACTTAGGAGTTGTAAGTCGTTGTGGAGCAGAGAACCACATCAATACTTTGATAGTTTAGCTAATACAAATGCACCAGACAATTTTGATAGTTCAAATTTGCATTCCGTAACGAATGATAGTGTTAAACGAGAAGGGTTAGCCGAGTGCGACTCCCTTGAAAGACATATTGTCTCCTTTGATGATATTTGATAAGTTAACGATATTAGTCTTACATACAACTTGGTATTACAAACTCCTATTTGAAACTTATGCTATATAATACTATATGCCTATATCTAATGTATTATCTTTACTATTACTCTCAAAGATTCTGAAAAGATGAAATAATGTAAACATTAAGTCATGACAGATGTAAACATATCAATTATTAATACATATTTATAAAATTACTCTATATATTATAATACCAACTTCTTAATATTCCTACAATAAGTATACATACAATGTCCATTTTAACAATAGTGTATCATAATGAATTACTATTTGAATATATTTACCTACATTCAATATGAAGCTTAATTAAAGTAGATTTTATATTGAATGGGTGACTGTAGTGAGATAGATGCTCCTTTGTAGATAACAGAACTATATTTTTCATATTGTCACTTAGCAATATTAACATTAACTTACACAAGCGGTTGAGCTCAATATGCAATAATATTAATATTGTCTCGACAATTACGAATACTTAAACTGAAATATCTTGCATAGTAAATGCTTTATAGATCAGCGATTGTAATTTTACCTACTGAGGATATTTCTATAGATTGCTGTAATAAGTCTACAATACTTAATTCTGTCCATTTGATTAAGGAATAATATTTAACTATTAAATTACTGGTACTGACAAGACTATGTAATCATTTTTCATCTTATTTTAATACTAAATCAGTATGTGTTATATTGATTATTTGGTAGCATTTGCTCATATACATACATATTGCATAATATTTTCCAAATAAATTATGTATTCATACTCATAATGAAATTACTGTTGATGTTTGGGTCTCATGAATAACTTTACAATTAATTTTATAAAGTATCCCTTTCATTAAACATTATTTAAGTACATATTTTATAGAATTCAGCATGCAGTTTGATTTATACCTTTTTTCTGAAATACAAGTATATGATGGGAATTCATTGAATAATGGCAGTTTGTTAAATGATAGCTATTTACCTAATATTATCCTGCGTAATGTATTACTATAATTTGTAGTTAGATTTAGTCATTTTGTGTAAGAGGGACTATTAGTTTCCCATGCAGTACTGAAAATCTTTGTTATTTATGAAATGAAATATTCTGTGATATGTATTCTATTTCATTCAGACGTTTGTTGTAGTCGTTATTATAATAATTATATTTATGTTTTGTTAATACTTTGTGAATTGTAAATAGTTAATATTTTAGGTGCCTTTTTTAAGTTAACTATCTTGTCAGAATATTGAACACTGTGCAGCCAGTATACACTTGTATTACATATTAATATTATACAACTTGATGGTTTCTATACTTATTTATTTATTGTGCGAGAATTCATACAAGTATATTTGTTTTCTATTTCTTTATCATTTATTGTAGAAAGGCTACAGTTACCTACACTCTAAGTTATTTATTTACCTCTTACAGTGATCTATCTACATTGTTTATTTTTGTGCAGAAGATTTACTATAATGATGATGTCTATTCCATAGTGAAATGATATTCCTTTTTTTTATTTAAGATTTATACATTTTTTGACTGTTCCATATACATACATACCTATAACTATAATATGTTACACAATATTATTATGTATAGTATATGCTATGAATGATTCCACTATGGCTGAGTGCAGTGATGTCATCTCAGTCGCATTGTGTTTGTATATAATGGAGGGCTTTTTTGAATTTTGTATTCTTTATTGAATTTGTGATAATTATATTGATGAGAGATGCTACATAAGTAAAGTAAATACTATATATTATTATTATACATGATACTATTGTAATCTAGATAGAAAATATTTAATAAATTTTAATTAGTAGGCATTGTGAAATTACCAATTTCTGACTAGTTATTGTATTATATTTATATAATTATTATAAGAAAATATATTCTAAATTCCTACTTCCGTATTGTGTTATTATTATCAAAAAATGAATCCCCAACACACTAATGAAGTAAATAATACTTTGTTTAGAAATATATAAACAGTAATAATACATATTCTGTATAACACTTACTGAACTATCATTAACCAAAGCATTAAGAATATTGAATGAAACTGTTCAGCTTCACTGCTCCTAAAAAAATGTTGGGGGGGGGGGTTAGATGCGACATCTATTGGAAGTGATTATTTTTCACGCCGAGGCATGACTTTTCCAACACACTTCTCAGTATTATCAGCCAGAAGAGTCTACATATTATCATTCACGATTCACATATAAACTCATCAGCCTAATACTGGGAAAAATTCACCTATCCAGAGATCACAGGATTAGGCTCAACGCAGGGCCTAAATACAAGCATTGTGCCTGAAATATCAGTATTTAGAAATTGTCTTACAATATTGCAAGTATTAATTACCGATTTTTGCATTTTGTGTATAAATTTTCTCGTAAGTCTTAATTTTTTTAAAGTATTAGCGATTTTGGTATTATATCAGTAGCCGATTATTATATACCATTATATACCGACCTAGAATGCCAAATATTTTTTTATTACGGCATGATTTTCAATAGATGGCTTTGGCAGCTAATGATTTGAATCTAGACTATTAAAAAAATGTTTGAAACAATGGTGCAACGGGTTAGATGCACCATCTATGGGAGGCGAATTCAAATAACAATTTTATTACCGTAGAGATTCAATAGATGTCACTAGAGTCAAATTCATCCCTTTTGGCTCGCGGTGGCAAAACGGTGAACTACATCGAACTAGGAAAAAAAAAAGAAAACTACGAAAAACGGTCGATCGCTGCGCTGGGGCCACGCGCCAAATAGGATGAATTCTACTCTAGCAGTTAACATTACACTCGATTGCCACCTTATATCCTAATTATATCCGCATGAGAGAATACTTCCATGTTACTACTAACGCCAACGGCCAATATTAGAACTAAAACGAGCCTTTTAAAATTTTGGGTTTTAAAATCTCACCTCGCCAGGAGTGTGTTCTAAATTGTTAACGAGGCGATTATTTGCACTATTTGGTGTGATTAACAACCAAACCAAAAAACTATGGATGGTGTTTGTGGCTATCTTCAAGCAAGTCAACTAAAAGTCAACCGTGTACATTAGTGTACATAAAACACGTTCTTTGAAACAACCTCATGTGAATCATATAGATAATAGAACCATAAACTTATCGATGGCTCAAAAATAATCCACGTATAACTACATGCGAAAGAGTGAAATACAAGCTATGTCTCACCCAAAGAGATTACATATTAAGTATATTACGTCGCTGGTCTCACCGTATACAAGGCCCTCACCCATCTCGGAGCTCTGCAACCTACAGGACAACTCCTTGAGAAGGCCACTACGCTCAGTGGCCACAGCCATCAACTCCGAGAGCGGAACAGAGCCAACAAGTCCGGTGGTGGACCTGGAACAGACTGTCGGACGAATTCCGAAAAGACCAGCCCATCACCAGCTTCAGGAGCAAGCTGAAAACCGAAAGTTTTAAGACCAGCTTCCCGCGCCCTTGAGATGGAACGCATAAACGGCTCCAAAAAGTCATCCATCATCATCATCATAGAACGACACCCAGGAAAGCTCAAGTATTCGTTTTGGATTGTTTAACAACCTGCTTGACCATAGAAATCGATCTTGACAGTTCCATGTTTCTCTCTTCCTCTTCGCTTGTCCGATTTGATGTAAGATTGTTGAAAGAAGTATCGATAATATCGCAATAAGTGTAAAATATTTAGTTTGTCAAAATGTGTGGAGGATTTACGTGTTCTAAAAATGCTTTAACTACGTTGAACATCATGTACATCGTAAGTAATTCAACGATATTTGCGCACTTAGCAGTTCAATTTACTATCATGCAGATGAAGCTAAATTACCAATAGCGGAAAGTGTTATTTTAATTCATTACCGATAAATTATTAATTGTTTATTGATTGTATTAAGTTAGGGAATGTACAACATATAAATATTGTTACAGTGTGAAGTTCCTACATCAATTCGTTATTGATATTTATGTATATTTCTCCTACTGGACTGCCCAAAAGATAGTTGAACTTCTTTGTCAATTTCTTCTCAGGCATTTCTTTGAGCTGAGAGTTCTGTCTTCCCAAGATATGAACAACATCTAATACATAACATAATTACTTAGGGTTACTTCTCTGCCTGCCACAACAGCAATATATTTAATGTCTATCCCAACAGCTGTTTTGTACATATTTTAATCTGTCATCATAGTATTCACAACTTGATCAGAATTGTAAATAAAAATAACCATCTCTTATATTGTAGGCATAAACAATCCCTACTACGTACATTTATACTTGTATGACCAGAGTAACTGCAATGGAAGGAACTTAATACCCACACGTGTTGTATTGAATATTATTGTTATGAATTTTTCTATTTCTTTCAGGCTGTGGCGTTTGTCCTGATAGGTGTTGCTGTCTATGGGAGAGCAGCTTCTATTGTAACAAATCTGCCTATTATTGGAGGGATCCTGGCATGTGGCATTCTGCTGATACTGATCTCAATACTCGGTCTAGCAGGAGCTGTAAAACATCATCAAGTCATGCTATTCTTTGTATCCTTTGCAACTAAAGTAAAAGCAGTTAGACATACAATTAGCTCACTGTTGTTTCTAGGAATCAATGTACCTGGGTGAGATTGTTATCTTTGTTTAAACAGCACTGAAATTGATGAATCATATTTTATTCTTATCTAATCTGTACCAACCATGGTCATTTATTGTTATGTGAAATCAATAAAAATATGTTTGAATGAACAACAGTAACTGTGCTTAGGTTTAATAGGGCTATGTCAGTTTACGTTACTCAATTTGTTACAGGACACACACACACAAATCCACCATAACCACCAAACCTTCCAAGGTAGGTTCTATAGTTAAAAGAGTATAGAGGCTCCCCCTTTTCTGGTTTAGCCATCTTGGAGCTCATTACTGAATAACCTTCGATTCGAATTTCCTTTTTTTACAGAAGACAGGTGATTTTAGTGCTTTCATCACTAAATGTTGCAAAATCAATCAGCCATTATTAGTGTAATTCTAAGTTTAAAATTATTAATTGTTTTTCAATGATTTCCTTAACATAATTTCAACAGTACATGGTGATATTATTTATGCTATTCCTTATTCAATTCTCCGTGGCCTGCGCCTGCTTAGCAGTGAACTCAGATCAGCAGGAGATACTAGCCAAGCAGGTAAATATTGTCAATCGTCAATTTATTTATTTGATGGAATACAGGTCAACTCTAATAACAAACTAAGATAATACGAATGCTTACATTTAGTATGTACTTTGTTAATAAAACACTGTCATACTATTATACATAGGTATAAATTAGATTACTTATTCTGGAAATGTTTTTAGGTAAATACAGTAAGTACCTACCTAAGATTTATTTGTCCGTAAAATTCTTCCACATAATATCTTGATCCAGAATAACCCCTTAATTTGACCTTTTCGTCTTTATTTAATTCTACATTTACTTACGTTGTAGGCAAAACTTAATTACTAATTTTTAGACAAAAGTTTCAGGTCTTCATTTGTTGCTATACGACGAGAACCAGTCGTAATACGTCGTAGCAATAAAACTTATTTAATTATTGTGTTTGACTTATTTGTCACTATAGAATATAATATTTTCGTTGTTTCTAGGGATGGACCACTGTAGATGATACGATTAAGAGCAAAGTACAAGACACCTTCACATGCTGTGGCTTCCATGATAGAAATATTCTCAACAGTACAATGGGACATCCTTCCTGCGATGCTGTTGATGTATGTTATTATCTTCTGAATGCTTTAACTATATTTACATTATTCTTAGTTTTACTGCCCGTCTTTTGATCACAGTCCACCTGTTGAAAGAATCTCTACATCAAAGATTACTGAATAATATTGTTTGTGATGAAAACTAGTCACTCAGGTTATCTTCAATGGCCTCCTGTTTCCTTCACAATCAGTATAGATTATGTAGTGAAGTGTGCAGATTATTTATTTTATAACTGTGACTCTACTGTATAATGTAGATATGAGTGTAATGTTTTGAATAGATTCATATCATAACATTTCATTAAATCCTTATGATCATAAATTATAAAAAAAAACTTTATTGCAATAATGAGTACATTACACAAATGGTGGGTTTGTTTTATTTACAGAAAATTTGCTGCAATGGTAACTTGGTGGATCAGTCATGCGAGTGTTCCCCTTGTATGGAGAAGTTACAGGAGACAATCAATTACGCCTTTAAACTGTGTGGCGGGATTGGATTATTCTTCAGCTTTACTGAGGTATTCTTACAATAACATAAAACATAACATTCCTTCCTACTAAACAATTACTAGTACTAACTGCTTCCTACTTCTTCATATAAATATTATTCCACAAATCTGTCATTAACTTCTGGTGAAGGTTTGAATAAATTGGATGTATGTTGGTATTGTTTATATAGATAGTCATTATACATAATATTATATAAGTACCTAAGTATAGTTTATTATACTTCATTCTTATCTCAGTTTGATTACACAGAAACATGGAGAACATCATCATTAGTTTTATTTGAATTATTATGTATGTGCAAATACGAGTTTGCACATATGTACTAATATGTATGTGGAATACATGATCCATCAAATACATGAAAATAATACATATTAGAATCTATTTTAATGGTCTTTCTTTTTGTTTTAATTGTACCGACTCTTCCACCTTTGTGGGTTTCCTTTCCACTAATACATGTTGGTAATGGTATTGAGTAGATAGTTTAACCATAACATCTGCATGTGTTGTCTATTTTACAGTTTGTGGGAGTTTGGTTGACTGTTCGCTATCGAAATCAGAAGGATCCCAGGGCTAATCCCAGTGCATTCTTGTAATTTGTATCACTAATCCTTCGTGTTTAACTTCGCCTAATCTGGTTAAAGGTGCAAACTTCATTACTTTGTTTTATTGTCTTGTGACCTTTGCTTTGATTTATTGCTAAATGAAATACATAACTGCATGTAAATAATACACTGTATTAACTTGTATTATATTGTGTTTTTATGACAAATTACTTCACTGTGTTCACATCTCTCACACAATATACACTTGTGTGACCTATAACATGTTGTATGTGGCCGTATCACCCTACATGTCTTATCACATTATGTTTTAAATGTTAACATTAGTATGCATGTAGTATATTGTATGTGGGGTGTATGTTGCTATGAATTTAAGTAATGTTTATTAGTGCTATTAATAATATTGATTCTCTCTTAACAGTTGTTAGCAATATGGCTGGCCAGAAGATATAGAAATCAACCTGATCCAGACTACAAACCTCCGCAATCGTTATTTTCTAGACACTATGATTATTGATCAATATAAAATACATTTTGTTACTTAATTTTACCTACAATGTGTGTACTCAAATCGTAAGTTAAATACGTTATATAATATCTACATTATTGTATGGAGATATAACTCATTTCATATCATGATGTTTGACCTAAGTAATGATAATAAATTAAATAAATGTTAAACCATTAATGTATAATGTACTGAAGCCTGCGTCACATCTCTCATCTCAGGTAATTGTAGAATTAAGCGTATAGATTAGAACCAAAATCAGCATTTTTTTTATGTTTATTTTGTTCAGCTCATTGCAAAGTACCCAGTCTACCATATGCGTATTTTGCATCAGTAATCTTATAACAAACATGTATTCATAACCAATCATCGCAAACCATTATTTTGTTTCTATTATCAGTTAAATTTATTTTATGTATGTGACTGATTCACTACGAATGTGTTGTACATTTTTAAAACCTTTTTCTGCATAAGGAAAATGTGTTTTAATTGTTTCTTTGTATAATTATTTGTTGCTTCTATATTGAAGTAGACCCACCTTATAATGTTGCATTATAGATTTACCAAATGATGATTACGTCACTGAGAGATGGCATATGTATCTTCTATGATTGTGTCTCTGTTTCAAACATTATTTTATGTGTGTTGATCCCATTGAATACTGTGTATTTTTTGTAATAATGTTCAGTCATAGATAAAGTCATTTTAATAAAAATTTAAGTCTAATCATGATTACAGAGCTAGAAAAATATCTCATCTGGTCGCAGTTGAGATATGTAAAGCGTTATTCAGTGAATGCTGAAAGATGACAGTGGAAATATAGGTGCTATAAAGAGTGGTTGATTGGATTGGCTCGGAAAGATTATGTCTGTAAAGTAAAAAGAATAGTAGAAGGGTTATGATAGATTGCACGAAAGTGACATTAACAAGAAGGGTGTCGAGATAAGGCAATCTTATTCTCTCCTGAGTTCTAAGGTTCTGCACTTCACAATGTTACATAATGTATGGTTTTTTCTGGCAACATAAACATGATTGGACTTAGAACATTTATATATGTAGTAATATGTATTTAACTTAACAGCTTTCACTTATAAATTGTAACATTTTAAAGACGTATTATATAAAACTCTTTCAAATGACTGATAAATAGCTATTTTAGATGAAATTATATTTTTCCTATGAATGCAGTGTAAATTTATAGCTGTTTTAGTTTTTGTTTTTACATCGTAATAATATTATTTTTAGACTTGTTCTAGTCAGAAGAAAAAGCTCATTTATATTGTATTGGAATATGGATAACCTAGAGATAAAAATATTATAGATATTTTCTATAAACGGTATTGTTTATACTACTATGTATTTATTATAATCATTCATGTATTAGATAATAATTATATTAAAATAATATCATTAAAATGTGACCAATGTATTTCATCATCATCGCACGATGTGTAGAAATATATTTATTTTAGTCTTTTTTTTATGAATACTATCTACATATGTGTTCTGCAGACATTCTATGTAATCCAGTGTGATAAGAACTTCACCAGTACTATTTGCATTCAACTACATATTGGAACAGAATCCAACAGGACTGGTAATGGACCATTAGTGTAAAGAATTGATTATTTTAATTTATTTACAACATTCTTCTACTTTTTTGTTACTACTATATATTATGATTACTTTAACTCGCCAAATTGAACAGGACTGGACCTTACAAACACTAGCAAATTTTAGTATGGATGTTGTGCATCAAAAGAACTAACCATTGTTGCTTGGACTAACCTGGGAGATTCCGATTTGAAACTCAGACAATTAAAAATATAGTCCCATTAATGAACCTCATATTTTTTACAATTTCGTGCATTGGATTACTTAGCGAATGTTATAATATTAAACGTACGTCATAATGGTCATTGTAGACTTAAGAGTCATTTGCTAGCAAGCCTTTTTTTTAGTTACTATTTGTGTAGTTTTTATTTTCTGAAGACATCCAAACATCGTTCCTAATATAAATCTACTCATTTTTTGCTTTCATTAATGACTTACTTCATTCATGATATAATAATAATGAATTCCAATAATTATGTCTTCTTTACTTTATATTTAAGCCTATTTGTGTTGATTTAGCTTATAATGCTTTAAATATATTACGTATAGTAAATGTTAAATCATATTTGTGATACAACTTATCATTCTAGAATTTATTTTATGTAAGTATATTTTTAATATCGCTGTATGAGATTCATGTTATTGTATAATTGTGTAGGTGCGTATGAAAGTGATAAAAAGTTCATTAAACAAGTTGTTTTTAGTTTGTGTCGTGGAAACAAAGTAAATTAATGGAAATCCAAAATTTTCCGCAGCTATCTTAGGGGTGTTACCCTTGTTCAGATAATGATATTCAGTTTCATGCATTGATCATGTAACATAACTACCACATTTTATAATGTTACAGCATTTCTTATTTAATATTTTTTCTATAAATATTAATCATTGTATGTTTGTAACTTATTTGGATGTATACATATTGTATGTGTGTAGGTGTTTCATATTAGAATGATTAATACATGTGATGAAGTAATGCCACTTGTTTTATTTATAGCTGTATTTATTTAATATTTTATTTCATAATGAAATTAATCCAAATACATCTTTTAAACTTTACAATAAGCTGCAAAAGCTTGTGTTGTGATGTGGGATAAATGGGACATATGAATACTATAGCAAGAAGTTATATCTCAACAGATATACAGCAAAGGATGGACCTTCCATCAGGCTTATGACTGATCGTCGGCTGGCTTAATGTGATCACTTTACACTTAAGTAACATTCACCGATTCCAGTCCATCCATCTGCCGCGGCTGGGAATCGAACCTAGACCTCCAACCTGACAAGCTGGTATTATACCGCTATGCTATGAAGGTACCATCCATCCTTTGATGTATATCTGTTGAGATATAACTTCTTGTTAAATTCAACTACGACATGTAGAAAAATTCTGATGGTCTCACAAAACATAAATTATGATTTTCATAATAATCTTAAATACTATAGTATTTCCAATCGCCTCATAACAGTAATTTAAATTTTAACTCCATCTTTGTACAAAGATGATATTAGAATACATTAATTTTGTATTCAATAAAATACAGTTGTACAACATTATGTATTTTGATGTGTTCATAGTATAAAAATTCATATTTTTTGCATATTTTGGAATATTGAGGTAAAAATAATGTGATTACGTTGCTGCACTATTAAATAAATTCTGCACTATATTGCAGATTGTAATTTGATCAAGTTCATGAACCATATAATTTTGAAAATTGATATTAATTTGAAAGAAGCATACAGGTAAGGGAGTTGGGAAACATTAAGGGTAAACCCACCTCCACCCCTGGATGTTTCAGGAGCTTCAGCGGCTATGTACTCCAGTCTTTTACGCAAAAACTTTTTTTATCGTAGGAGGGCTCAAGGTTCACCGGAAGGGCTCCCCTTAAGAATCGCCTCCCGAATCTACTCTGAACACCCTTAATGAGTTTCCTCCAGGGAACATTAAGGGTGTTCAGAGTTGGGAAACAGCTGGCCAACTTGAAGGTGGAGGAATAAGTGGAAGACATTAATTGAGGCAGTTGTTCAGATGGAAGACCTTGATTATAATCGTGAGAACCAGAGTTTCCATTAAGAAGGTAAGCAATAATAAACAATAATTTTCGCAAGCAATGAATATTTTACTGTATTTTGTATATGCCTTGCATAAATGTATCTCATATTTCAGTGACATTCATATCAGTTAATATTTATTTCATTTTTTGTCTCCATGGATGGGAAGAATTCCATATGGTTTCTTCTGCAGGTACTCCCCAGATGACTCCTGATGTCCCAATATGGATTGTGCCCCTAAACCATTCTTCTTAAGGAATTGTTCGGAATTATCCTTGAATTGTTTCTCTCCATATTCGCCCTAAAATATGAATATATTTTATTGTCCATTAATATTTTACTCAGATTTGTAATTTAGCAAATTAGTTTTACATTTCAATGACTTGATGTTGATAGTTGTGATATAAGGTGTTCTTTTTTGGAAAAGCAAAATCTACCTGGATGGTGATAAACATGCTATGGACATTAGGTTAAATTGGGATGCATTTTTTAAATTAAAGTGTCCGAATCCCAGTTTTTCCCATTTCTACGAAACACTATGAAAGATGAGTAAAATATGCGTATGCAAAGAATGAATGTCAATAAATTTCTTAGATATACTTTCATACATTAATGACTTTGGACAACGAAAATGTGATGTGAGTTTTGATGTACATATTCAATATTCATGATAAAATGTTTTCAGTAATATTATTTTCGAAATTGCTGGGTAATATGACGTAGTGTATTTAAAATAATGTTTCTGGAAAGGGTAGACTTGTGCAGTTTTAAAGTAATTTAGTAATGAAAAAATTGTTTACTTTGTTGGCCTTGGAGTCCTCAATTTTTTGTTGAGAATCAAAGTGTCCTTCTTTGCCCTGAGCCTTTATGTCCTTGCTTTCATTTTCATGACCTCCCTTGAACTCAGATTCAGACTTCTCCCCGAATGATCCCTTCTTCTCATCAAAGTTCTTTTTGTTTGCTTCATCATGGGCTTCGTCATAGAAGGTTTCTGTCTTTTCTTCCTCATCCTTGCGAGAGGATGATTTGTAGCCCTTTGTTACATGACCTTTTTTATGACTTTTGGCAGAGTTTTCAGCATTGCCTTCCTTTCCTGAAACAAATCGAAATATTAAAATTACGTCCTAATGTACAAGATTTTTAAACTATCCGCTTTTTCTCTATTGATACCTATTTGCTTTGTTATATTTCTCTAACCTGACTTATCGTAGTTCTGTGCTCCTTGATAAGACTTCCCATCTTCAGCTGCTTGCTTCTTAGCAGTTTCATCTTTGTAGAATCCTGAGTCTCCTTTGGCACTGCTTTGCCCTGCTTCTCCCTGGTTATATCCTTGAGATCCGTGATTGGCGGAACCTCCAGCTTTACCCGAAACTTGCTCAAAATTTTCGTCTCCCGAATTTTTCTTAGCGGATTCGTATTGATTCTTGTCTACATAACCGCCACCTTGGGATCCGTGTCCGCCGTAATATCCGCCTAATCCATTAGTTATGTAAGGCTTTTGAATATAGCCACCCGAGGTGTAGAACTGAGGTTGATGTACGAAACCACCACTATACCCACTGGAGCCGAAACCAAATCCTGGACCTGATGAAGAATAACCCAAATTACTGAACTTATTAATACCACTGTATCCTATGCCGTCAGATATTCCGCCACTTATGTATTGACCCGGTCCTCCAAAATCGTACGTTCCAAAATTAGACGATTCTTCCGCCAAATATTCATTTAATGGGAAATCACTATCATAATCATTGCTGTAAGGATCGTTTGGGGAACCGGATTTCAGGGAACCAGATTTTTCGTAACTATATTGATAATTAGCTGGTTCCCCTTTCAATGCTTTCGATATCACATTACCAATCACCATAGAACACAACATCACCAGCACTTTAGTAACACGACACATGTTGAATTATTGAATATTCACCGAAGGATTACTCAATTGCAAGTGTTGGTTTTGCAATTGTGGTACCAGAATTTATAGCAAAGAATCAGACATTGTGACAATAGATTCTGTTTTCGGTTGAATAGTTTTGTCGTACTAGATTATTGTGAGCGTTAGGTAGATAGATACTACTTGCTAACATTATTTACACAAATCTAGAGTCAGAAAGAATGTTGCCTCTCAATAGACGTGATACGGTCAATTAGAAAAACAATGAGATTTATTTGTCCTCCAATGCATGGATCTTTAATTAGGGTAACATTATAATTATTTTATTGAGCACCTGCCGTAATGTGTGACATCCGAGGTGTTAGCTATGTCAAGGTGCTTAATTACTCATTGATTTGAAATTAACATTTATTTATCAATTTTCTTCACTTGTGTATTTAACTCACAAGGTTAGGTACACAATAACCTCAACATTTATATTTTGAGCAAGTCTCCGATATACCGACCTGCTTGTGGTGCGGGAAACAGTTGATTATTTACCAAACTATTTGCAATAATTTTCCTACACCAGGACTTTCCTCCAAAGTGCTGATAACTTTGCCAGAATTAAGACTCATTTAATGCTCATACTTTGTAATGAATATTTTATATATTTCGCAAGTTTTTGCTATCGCGGTTAACCCACCTCTAGATAAGATTTTTTTGTTTTATTTTCCCTGAAACATGGGTTGATGTAAATATATTAAGGACTAGATAGATACAAATATTTCTCTTAGTGCATTGTATAATTTCTACGAGTCATCGGTCAGGCTTATTTTATCAGGCATGTTACTAACAGAGTACTTCTAAAAGGAAACTTTTAACGAATATTCCCACTATGTGCGTGTCGGATCTATATAGTATATAACTTGGGACATGGTCTATGGATATCTAATTGAAACACTTACTAGTGTTATGTAGGTATGCACGCAACATAATAAAACCCAAACAAATGTATCTGAAAATAATAAAATCAAAATAAACCAGATACGTAGTTTTCCTGCAAATGATTATTATGGATAGTCCCACGCATGCGCCATGAAGTATTACATAACTGAAGGAACTCAATACAGTTTTCACTGTAGGTGAGACTCCCTGACCATAATGAAACTAATTAATATAAAGATATATATTATTATAACGAAGATAATTGAACAAGCTGCAGTCTAAATAACATTAGCACATTCCTTTAAAATGAAAATTACAAACGACTTTCCCATAACATGTTTTTCTCAATGCGAATTTAGTCATGTAAAATTCTACGTTTCTTTTTCGAATGATGTGTAAAAGTTGAACGTTCTCAATATTTGCCTTGTTTTACCTATTACTCTCACAATTCAATTTTTATCATAGACGTCATGTTTACAGTAATCATTTCTGATATCGTCGTGAAACCTCTGAAACCTGAGAAGTTATATTATATTAATTTCGCTCTAAGACACTTCCTGAGGATGATAATAAATCTGTATAAAAATCGTAAACAGAATCGTAACATATCTAGGTATTACCTGGCTATAAAACTAGTATTTCCTCTTAGTCATTATTGTCTTCAATTAATTCTGATACCTACTTTTCCCCTTTTTAAATAGGTCAGAGATTAAATAAAATTATTCCTGTTTTTGTAATAAACAAATCAATAATTTCATTCTTAGGTAGAATGAAAATAATAATTTATGCAGCTGCCGATATTCGATGTCTATTCATCTTCCCCACTCATCAATGCATAATAAACGTTCAAATAAATCCACTTATTTGCAAGGACATAGTACATCCATAACACTGAAAATCGATGTAATGTATAGGTACGTCTGTACCTCCATAATGATAATAGTGAATTATTCAAATCAGACTGTTTTGGGGAATGTTTCAAATATTTACTTTATATTTTAAGCCTCTTTTGTAAACGGTAAAGTTCATGTAATCGCAGTAGTCAGTAAAGCACATTTTAAAAGCTCTCGGTGTATATTATTTATACAAAGTTTTCAAAGGGATTGAACTTCAGTATAATATTGCGATGCGTACTTGTACTTAACGTATGTGATTGCGCAAGCGTTAAACTTATCATTGTATTAGTGTGTGTCGCTAATACATTGAGTAACATGGCTTTGTAGGGGTTGTAGGTACAAATGATCGTACAAGGGCGGTGGATATTTCTCATACAGAACCACCCTACCCAGTTCTATCGATAACACGCTGTCTGGTAAAAGTGTACTCAGTTGCCAAGATTTGACACCAGTTTTTCTCATATTTGTCGTTGAAATTATTATAACAAATATGTGCATTGTATTGACCTAAATATTCCACTGTTTAACACAACTAATCCATATTCATTATATTGTATGGTTTTGTGTTTTGAAATATTTCCAAGTCAAGTTCTATTCTGTTTTAACCTGAAAGTTAATTTTACTGCATTAACACATCAGTGGGTATTACTGTGTTACTGAAAAAATACAACATTTTCATATTTTCAAGTTTATATCTACTTTTAAAAAGCTGTAATGATGTCTTTCGATCGTGACGAAGTGAGAGATGAGTAAGTTGTATTATATAATATTATTTACTTGTTTATTTTCATGTGCATTGTTTTCATATTATGACATCATTGTATTTATTTATATGTATATTGCAACCCATCCACATAGCATAGACTGATTTGTGCCCTTTCACGCATTAAGTATTTTTTTCTTTGAAATATTAAATACACATACGTTCATATAATACCTAAGTACGTATTGTGTGTACCTAAAAGATTCGTATTACGTACTTTCATTCCGAGTTGTCTGTTTCGTGTTAAGGATTGTGAGATAACAACGAATGTAATTTGAGAAAGCAGGGAAAAGAATTGATAAGGGTTCAAATAATAATTGAAATCAATTGTGCGAAAGCGAGTGGGAAGAATAAAGAACCTTTTGCGAAATTTAATATTTCAGTTACGTACATATACATACTGAAATACAAATAAAATATAATAAAAATGTATATAGTTGTATAGCATAATATTTAGAAGAGCATTGCTTTTATCAAAATTTGCATCAGGTATATTATACCACGCATAAATTTATTCTATACCCTCAATCGTACATATTAATGTTACAATATGTCGATAGTACGATTGAGGGTATGGAATAAATTTATGCGTGGAGTCAGTAGATGAAAACGTGAGGATTATCGAGTCATTCTGTGTATTTAAATATGTATTTAGCAATCCTACCATCATCAATCAATCATTATTATACAATATTATCAATGGTCGGCTATAATTGAACCAGACAGGTAAATGTACCTGTATTATGTTGTGCATTGTACTAACTAACTACGCCCTTTATGTCTCCATTCGGGAGCACAGGGAGGCTACTAGGCGTCTCCATTCAGAGCGATTTTGTGCGAGTGATATTACCTCTCTCCACGTCATTCCTAACGCTCTGATCTCGTTGTCATAGGAACGGTGCACTGTGAAAGAGGGTCTTACGGGGCGTCGGGACCCCTGTGGGTGGAAAAACAGCGCTCTCTTTGGCCAGCTGTCGTTGGGAATTCGCAAAACATGGCCCAGCCACGACCAACGTCTTTCCTGTATTACTGACAGGATTGATCGTTGCTGGGAACGCCGTCGAACGTATTCGTTGGTTTTACGTTCTTGCCATGTGATACCCAGTATCCTCCTAAGACACCTATTCTCAAAGCTGAGTATCTTACGCTCTTGAGCCTTGAGCATTGTACAGCAAGAGGTAAATAACATATCCGATAAAATGTGATAAATGACCAGTGTATTTTTTTCGCAAAACGAAATAAGGAAAGTTTAGAAGTCTGTCTGCCTGTAAGTCCTAAAATCCTGGTATCAGACATGCTTTAGGTATCCCTAATTTATATTCCACTACTATCTCAGTGAACAATCGTCTAGTATAGCGCCTGAAAAGCCAATTAAAAAAACACAGAATTTCAGCGGGGCATGTTGCTTAAATGAGGACATATGTAGATATGGGTACCTTTTGCAATTGGAAGCAAATGCCAAAAATATTTCATCTTCTTGCCAAATCTGTGTAATAAACAAAACGACAGTTTGCATAAATTCCCCATGCATATTTGGAACGACATTTACTAGATGGGTCGTTTAGATTAGGCATTATTTGTGATGCAAAGTAATGTGTATTCTGAAATATAATTATAGAGAATACCTGTTACATCAATTTTCGTATTCACATCTACTAGAACAAGTAGACGCAAATTCATTCCGCAATCATGTTGATAATAATTTATTGAATAATAATCAACGAACTCTTTGACACAAGATATTAAATTCCACATTTATGTATTATCAACATCGAAAGTATAAAACAAGTAAGTATACGAGTATCATTGCCGCAGTTTGTGTCTAAAACAGGAGGTGCCGGGCTCGAATCCTGGTGCTGACAATGTATTCTGCACTTCAGGACACAAGCTTTTAGCTTAATGTGAAGTCTGTAGGAAATAATTTGGGTTTGGGTATACAAGCCCAAATCCTTTATATACATAATAAAAGAAAAAACGTACGGTATAATAACATTTACCTAGCAATAAACTTTTACTGTATGAAGAAGGAAACTAACTCTAAAAGATGTACTAGGCTTGAGAGTTACAACAGTAGGTAGAGAATATAATTCCCATACCACTCACGAAAGTAGAAGAACGTGATCTCGTGTAGGTTATTGTGAAATGAAATCCCCTAACATATAGGACTATAGGAGGTAATAAGAGAACGGAACGAACCAAATGTGTTCTGTTCTTATTGTGTACATTTTTATTTCCTTTTTATTAAACCTGCTGAAAAAAATGCGATCAATATCGTAGCGAACTACGTACATATATACAATGTATCCCACATTATATTAGTATTGTAGTTATGACAAACCCCAAACAAACAAAGAAAACACTTTCTTGCAAATATTAATCTGAACATTCCCCTGTGTTCAACTTTAATTATACTTTTTGCGTGGAAACTGTTTGATTATACCAAAGATGTTAGGTTTTTTCCATCACATGAGTAGTGTAACGTTAGAGACACGAGAAATTGCGTATTTCTGTTAAAGCTACTTTTATTATAGGTAGATTATAGCAACAGGCAAATGTTAGTAGGTGTTACATCTATATCTAGGTACGAGTTGAGACGCACAGTAGACAAATCTATACCTACTACAGAAAACTTTGTACGTGTGACAAAATAATACATATAAATGTGTTTACAAGCTCCAGCTCCCCATCAAGCTATGGGGAGATGATGGGGTGCCCACTTTTGTTTGGTTAGAAGGTTGAATGGAGGTCGGTCTCGTCTCGCCTGCCAAATGTGTCTCGGGAGTTAATGTTATAATACTACTTAATATAATAATACCTAATAAGATGTTTGTTTTTACATTTATATTTTTAAAAAATGTTTATGTAGATGTAAGAATGTAGTAAAGAAGAAATAAGTAGGTACAGAAATAGTAGAATAAGGGTAACAGAAAAACGCAGTTGAGCGATTTGATATCATCGCAATGAGCCATTACTATACCGTTATTATGGGTTTATATATTTTATGTGTATCAAAAGTCGTAAAATATATGCCCAAATCAAATATACCTATTCCATATATCTCTTATCAACCCTGTCATGTTCATCAACAGAATCTTGGTCTTGAAAATTCGCTAAACCATGTCGCCACAAGAGAACATTTTTTCCCAATGTATAGTGTTTTCTATAGCTAAAATTGTTTGTTAGGTTTGGTATTCTGGCTGGAATAATAATCACAACCAAATTGACTTAGTAACTAGTTGACAGTAAGATAATTAGTCTGTAGACTCGTAGACATGACGTAGCACAAAAATTAATGAATATTCGCGTAGGTAGATGTAGCGATGGTGTCTTATGAGAATATAGAATTATCTTAATTAATCTAATAATGTTTTAGCACTAGAAACAGAGTTGGAACAGATGAGTGGAAACTGTATTATTCTATGTTCATGTCAGCCGTATAATTCTGACTTCGCTGTCAAGCGGTTAGTTTTCCATTTTACTTTTACTAATAGGTATTAACTGTATAAATTTGGTGTTTTACAGGAATGAAAATTGCCTTAAATTAATATGAAGATGCGACTACTATTTATCTAAATATAAAGGATAATTTCTAAAGATTAAATCAATAACAGCTGGAAGAAATAGCGCCACGGCGATATGCCCGCCCTAGTGCACATTTATACAATAGAAGCTATGTATTTGACCCATTACATTTTATTGTGCCTCACTGTAAAATGTTTATAACAGAAAAAGAAGTCCTCCACCTAATGCTTCGCATAATGACATACGAAAATGAAATAAAGAAAGTTCCAGTGTATGTGTATATGTACTGTACATACATTTTCTACGTTGGATATAACGTACACGTGCAATCGTAGGTCGTAGGCAAAATTAACTACTTTACTTTTATTAGGTAGAGTAGTACCCATTTCGTTTAGTTTTTGGGAAATTTACGGTAGGTAACTTTTTGGGAAATTTACGGTAGGTCTGTTTAGTAGGTTGGAATTTTTAGTGTTTTATTTGACATGCCTCGGCTCTGTGTTTCCTTAACAAGGCAGGTGTAATTACTCGATTAGTAACAACTTAATTTAAAGTGTGCAATGATAATTGTCAGTAGCTATGTATGTACAAGTTTATATATCTCTGTATCTTTAATGGTTACAAATTACAACGTGTGTAGGATGATTTTCACGGAACAAATTGACTAATTGCAAATGCGAATTAACTTGCTCAGGGGTCGTCCAATATAGGTATAGGTAGATTTATTATTTCATAAAATTATACAATACGAGCATACCTGCAATAAATTACATATAGGTAGGTCTTCTTGCATTCTGTGAAGTATCTACCCACTGCTGACGGCATAAATTTTTCATGCCTGATATTAGTGGTGATAGGAAAATAGATTCCAGTATTGCCAGTGATCGGAATGAATTAAGAAAAATAAAACGTGTTAAGTGTATTCGACGCAAATGAAATTGGTGTGGCATGCAACCCTTTAAGTCTATAGTCACCAGTTACCGGTAAGGGGGCAAAGAGGTGGACAGAATGCCAGATCGTTGGACTGTGGAATAAAGAAGAATAGGGCGGTGTCCTCTTTACCTATCCCAAAAGAGACGCGGCGTGATAGATCAATTTTATCTTATTTGCTGAAAGCTCGAGAGCCTGCAGTTGGATGACTCTGCCATATTGTATCGTTTTTATTATCTTTTTCCTTATCTACTTAGGTACCAACTAAAATTATCATTATTCTTTCTGATTTCAACGTTTTCATAGTGTTTTTCATAATATTTTCATATTTGCTAAATGCTATTTGTATTTATAACATTTTCATACTGATATGACTGATTATTTCTATCGAATCATAACGTAATATTTATTTTGTATCAAAGTACATTGTCGGTAATTGTAATAATCATTCGTTTATCACTAAAGTGTGAATTTTTCGTGGAAATAGATGCCTGGTGCATTAACAGTCAACGCACAATAGGGAGATAACAACTTTCCTGAAGAGATATACAGATAATATAGAAAAACTTGTGGATATGCCTGAAACATCCGAGTAAGATACATAATTCATTAACTATTTTAGTATTTTTGTATACCTACTCGTTCATATTGGTTTTCTTTTAAGTGCTCACGTCTTTCGGAACTAACTGCATTTTCACATTCTCTGGTTGAATTGGTTTATATCATGTATTATTAATTCCATCCGTCTTGCCCACCGTGCGGACGTTACCTGCAAGTGGAGTTTAGATTGTATTGTTGGTAGCCCTGATTGTCGAATCTTGTCATAAGAGCTGTCAAAGGTCCCCAATATTCTCACATTGTATCTTTTACAAGTAACCTACAATTCCGAAAATATTACAGAGTAGCGCTAGAGAAATCATTTTAAAGAAAAGATAGTTTTGCGAGTTCGATAAAGAAAAAAATACTCCAATAATCCCTTCAAGCCGCCACCACAAGTTAGCAAAACAATGTTGCCAGTTTATTCTAACAATTCGAAAATTGGCAAATTGTTTCAAACAACAGTTCTGATATATAATTTGAAAGTAGCGAAAAAATTTAACCATATCGTATTATCACATAAAGCAACACTAAACCAAGTTTGCACCAGGGGACTTCTAACAGAGAATTGTCTGTAAAACTAACCATTTTCTTGCGTAAATCATTGAACAAAGACGGAAAACTTATTATATCTATATATAGTGTGTACCTATGCCTAGACAAGACATCAAGCATTAGAAAACTGTTCGTACTCGTACAACCTTATAGTATATTAGTTTATTTACAAAATATTAACAAGTGGTGGTTATACCAACGTGTGGCGGGGTTATTGCCCCTCACATTCCTTATATTATTCCGTCATCTGATTCAAGGCCTTTCTAACAAGAAAGACGTCACAGTCATTTTCCACGGCAATAAGGTTCAAAATCGCGTGAACAATCGCGTCTATCAATAAAATAATTTTGCGTCTATCAAAAATCTTTTACGGTTATTCCCTAGATTTTAGTGCATATTATCAGTACAAAAAAAAAATACTCCGCGACTTTCGGGAAACGAGTTTCCGTCTTTCGGAAAAAAGATCAGAGGTGTTTTTAAATATATATTTTTTTGAGAAGTCTATACAAGATATAAAAAATCTTTTACGGTTGTTCCCTAGATGAATGTTCAATGCATCTACCCTATTTTGTTCCAAAGCATATTTAGTAACGGTTGTCGAGATTTAAGGTCTCCCTATTTTCGAAATTTTTGAAATGTCTGTATGCATACTCTTTAATTTTAACATTATATCATGCAATTACATTGTCGTAGAGTATACACTTACATTATTTTGCCTTCTAGATATAATAATGTATCAACAAGTCATTATTTTAATTCTCTGAACATAAAGAATCCAATCTTAGAAACTGGAACAGCTTGTGCCTCATCTTCTATTGTGTTTTACATTTCTTGAGCCTTTTTTTCTGTGTAAGTACAATATTACATCCGCTAGAGATACATTGTTGCTACATTTCTCCTTACATAATGTTTACTGGGTCACCCGCTCCTTTTGTGGAGAGAGCATTTCAACGACGATGTGAGCAAATGAACTTATAATGCCGCTGTGTAATAAAATTGTACTAACAAGTTAAAAACCGCTTAGAGAACTTGCATGAGCGAAGCTCTGTGGATCGAATATTATGTAATTAAAGATTTTCGAACCGTCATTTCCTTGCAAATTTCTTGAAGTTAAGAGTATGCATACCGACATTTCAAAAATTTCTAAAAACGGGAGACCTTATATCTCGACAACCGTTACTAAATATGCTTTGGAATAAAATAGGGTAGATGTATTGAACCTTTATCTAGGGAATAACCGTAAAATATTTTTTATATCTTGTATAGATTTCTCAAAAAAATAATATTTAAAAACACCTCTGATCTTTTTTCCGAAAGACGGATACTTGTTTCTCGAAAGTCGCGGGGTAAATTTTTTTTTGTACTGATAAAATGCATTAAAATCTAGGGAATAACCGTAAAAGTTTTTTGATAAACGCAAAATTAACCCCAAAAAATGGAAAAAAACGCTGTTTTTACCATTTTTTCATGCGATTGTTCACGCGATTTTGAACCTTAGTGCCGTGGGAAAAGACCATGACGTCTTTCTTAGTGCCAAGCCCTTCTCGTAAAGTCTTGCTTCTAACTAACTACTATATACGAGTACATTATGTAAGGTATTGTAGTTGGTTAGCAGACATACTTAATTATATGTCGAATTGTCCTTCGGATCTTGTTACAAAATGGAATTAGTGAAGGAATGTGCACCAACCTGTTTATGTATAAGGTACATAATATAGTTTACAACTAGGTACATGCATCATGCAAGACAGAAGAGATGTTTTGTATGCAGGATATACTTTGAGAGAAATGAACACTTAAGAAAACTAGAGGTTCAGAATCTGAGAGTGAATGGTCATACATTATACCTACACGAAACCATTGATCGAAAATCAATTCACCGTTAAATTACTACTAAGAATACTTACGAAATCTCCAATGAATCGATCAAATAAATTAATATATAGAAAACGCCCTTGTAGGAAAATTTCTATGGTTACTTCAATTTCAGAATATTTATTAGCATTACTTCATCTTTGTATCTAAGAGAATAATAAAATTATATATTTCATCTTGTTGTACCTAACTGGTTTACCGCATTTATACTCAGGTACCTAATTACGAATTTCATCATTAAATTTAAGTAGCATTCAATGATATAATAAATAACAGATTTATTATTTGAAGTAAGTTAAGTATTTTGTTATTTATTCTATGTTTTACGATTGTGATAATATCATAAGTAATTCGTCTCTTCTCTATTCTTCTCGGGTGTACCGTGTGTAGGTTGTCGATGTTGTCGAGTTTTCGGCCTACTTGCTGAGGACTAATGTAGTCCTGATGATGGCCTTAGCAAGTAACCCGAGAGCTCGACAACTTCGACAATCTACAGACGGTACACCCGAGAAGAATGGAGAAGACAATAAGGACCGTGAAAAAAAATGTATGTATTGAAGTGTTCAGTTATATAGTTAAGTTAAGGTACCCTTTCGGCACCAAGTTTATAATTAGTTTTGTTTCATTGTGGTTTCTTTTATGGCCTGGCTGGTTGAAAATGCCATTTGGCAATAAGCCCGCCCTTTGTATGTTTCCATATACAATAAAGATTATTTTATTTTTATTTAAAATCTAGAAAGCTATAAGTAATTCGATCTGTGCCCTGCGTAACCTGATTTAGCTTAACAGAATGAAATAATAATTAAAATATGTAGATTGATATTGAATGTTATTTATAGTCAACTCGTAGAGTTTAACTTTGGCGTAGCAATAAAGTGTATGTCCTGTGGAAATCAATATAATACCAATTCAATAAGTATTTCATCAAGTTGTACCTTTTCAGGGGATGGATAGGTGAAACTGTACATAGAATTTCCTAAGGGTTCATAGAAATTTGATCTCCTTTCTGATGGATATTGACAAAACACGGGTGTATTCCAGAGATATTTATGTCGAAACCATTCCACCAAAATTATTTCTATCAGTCTGTAGGGCAATCATATCCTCTTTCAAATCAATAGTTTGATATTGAAATAGGTGTATACATTGAGACATGGAAAAGTTCACATTTTTATTAAGCATTCTGTTATTATTCTATATTGTGTTAATATTGGTAAAACAATTCCTCTATTATGTAAATATTATGTACCAAATTCCTCCGTGTAAATAAACCTTCATTAGGGTATAGGGTATCAATATCATAATATAACAATGAAGATTTTAATGAAAATATAAACCAATGTATGCTGAAATATTATGATTTTGGTAAGTAGGATTAGAGATAGAATAATAATTGATATAAAAAGTTGCGTGTGCCATACTACACTTGCTCTCGCTGCGAATGTTAATTTTTCACACTTCACTCACCACATCATACACACAGCATCACAATAAGTGACCAAGGGGGCAGTAGGTTCGCCGAAACGTCGGATGATCTGATCTCGTCACACGATCAACCCGAAAAAACAAATCTACATATGGATCATCGTGAATACCTGCAACTACTATTGATCTATTATATCTTTATCTATACTTACTGCTTTTATATACACGAGTATCAATTGTACTTTGGAAGAGTAAATCGTAATAAACGTGCTCTTCTTAATTAAATCTGGTCTGATATGAACATATACATAATATGCTAAACAAAACAATGTTCCCTTATTATCAATTTTACATTCAATTGGGCTCGTGATGAATCCACCTGTAATCCCCCAAAACTTTGATAGATTTTAATCTGGTACCAGATAGCGTAGCGCCTAATTTAAATACCTTTGTTCTTTCGGATTATTCATGTTGTTTGTGGAATCTTTCTGAATTTGTCGATAAAAGTCTGGCTATAATAGATAATACTATAATCCACTTAAGTATAGGGCGGTAACTAGGTACCAGGCGCGAAGCTACCAAAGAACACGATTCCCGTCGAGTTATCTTTTGGATAAAATGATAGGTATAATAGTGTCTGATCTGACGTAATCCAATAAGAAATGTTAGGCCCGGCTTCCCTTCTCCAGAAATCCACTCTTCGCCACTGCTAGGTACTGATATTACTAGGAACGTGAATCATTATTTTACTATAAGCTGGTGACATTAATTCAAATTTCTACGCGATATCAGGACTTATGCGTTTTCAGATGTATATTTAATATTATAATCTCTCTTCAGACCTTTTTACTTAGAAATAGATTACCGATGATTAGTTTCATGTAATTATCACAAATATATTAATCTAGTTATAAAATAATATTGTAGCTACTTGTAGAAAAGTACTAATTTATCCCCGGATTGTCAACTGTTAGAGACATAAATGTTGTCACTAAAACTGACACAAGGATCCTTCTCCATAGTTGATATGGCAGCGTTAGCCCCTTTCAAAACCTGGCCCCTTCGTAGAACTTCATTCCTACAGGCAATACAATGCTACACTGAAGTGTTTTTTTCTCTTGCTGGTTTTTAAACAGCTGATAATATTTTAGATGCAATTTTCTGAGGCACGTGATCGAAAACGTGTTTAAACCAAACTAATTAATTGTTTTTAATTAAGAGAAACCATAGTCTAGCTACAGAAATATGGATATTTCATACCTCCATAATAATAATATTATTGTTTACTTTCTCGTAGGTGTTCAATAAACTTCTACAAATAAAAAATAAAGAGTTGCTTCGATACAACGTGATAAGCATGCACTAACGTTATCTTTAGAACATGATCATTGATTATCATCAATATTTAGTAATTAATTGAATCTTATACCTAGGATCTATTTACTTTTGCATAAAACCTAGGGTGGCCAACCCGCGGCCCGCGGGCCGCATGCGGCCCGCCGAGGGTATAAATGCGGCCCGCGAAGCCGTCTTACAATATAACCGTATGCATTGCCTGTTATAGAAAGACAATCAGATTCATCACTTCACCCATTTTCCCTTAAAAATTTCGCCTGCGGCGCTATTTTGGATATTCTTTTTAATTAGAAAATATTTTTCAATCATTTTGTTGTGAGCCTTCTCCACTCAGTTTTGCAAGAAAAAAATCGCCTGCGGCGCTACTTTCCTTTTTTAGGTCATAAAGATATTTTAATTTCTGTTGCCAACCCCCCCCGAGAAGACCCTATGTCTTATTTTTTTGGTTATGCGGCCCGGTAAGCCATCTCATTTTTAGAATCTGGCCCAGCTGCTGAAAAAGGTTGGCCACCCTTGCATAAAACGGAGATTATTGAATATGACTGATCACATTTCCATTTACATTTAAAATACTATACATAGAATCCTCAATCAATGTCTTTCTGTGGTCAGCTTCGCCACGAAGCGTGGATAGATTTCTTCTTTCAATATAATATGCACCATTCATTGTCAACTAAAGCACAAATGTTCTAACTATGAATACTCATAGGCATATCTTCATACAAATTACCTACTATTAGCGATAGCCACACAAGACCTTAAAACTAGTTCACTGTAGATGTCCACCGTAGGTAGGCACGTGGTCATTCACTTCAGTAATGTCCCAAAAAATATTCTTCAGGCATAATTTGTACACAGTCAGTTATAAATTCATAATACATCATGCATGGTTCAACACGCAATAGCAAAACAACATACGACCTCTGTTTATTATTGTTTTTATCAACCCCGCTCTTTCTGATTAGCGATTCTTTCAGTATGTACCTGCTATATAATATTATAGTTATAATTACTTACTGCCACTATTGAGTGTTGATGATCTTTTGAACTCTTTAGCAATTAACTTCATAGGTATACAGTGTATACACTATACAGTAATATAAACAGAAAATTTTAAATTATCAAATGTTTTTGTAGTGGGCTCTTATGTGCTTAGAATACCTATAACAAAGTATTGATAACTTTATGAAATAAGTGTGTCGTAATATTGAAGTTATCTTGAGTTACGAGCGCCCCGACTTGCAAGTTTTAGGGGATACGAGTTTATGATTTGCGTGAATTTCATTTTTGAGTGAAAACTTCAGGATATTGGTACCACAAAGGAGCCAATATCTAGTACTAGTAAAAAAAAAACAATAGGTAACATTCCTGAAACTGGAAGTAGTCGTACATCGTAGCTATAAAATGACAATTACGCCTCTTAGCGATGAACTCGTCCATTACATAATTATACCTATTTTTTTAAAAAGGATGTGGTCTTGCATATACAAACCTAAATACTTTCCTGCACACTTTGCACTTGGCTAAAAGCCTGAATCACAAAGTGTGGAATACATCGCTAGCGCCGGGGTTTGAACCTGGCACCTCCTGGCTGCCGTCTCAACCAACTGCGCCAACCATGTACTGTAAATACATTATTATATAATCTGCTTTATTTAAACAAAGGGCTGGTGCTTTTTGGGGCTGAAAAAATAAATAAACGGAATTTTAATTAATTTTAACAAAGAAATACAGTTTGCCATACGAGCTATTTGAGTTACCAACAAAGTCAGTGAGAGATTAAACTCGTAAATCCCGGTACCACTGTCTTATATTTCAGTGAGATAAATTAATATACCTATTATCTAACGACATCTTTGTGAGTTTGTGTACATAGCGTGATTAGAGCATGTTTATATTTTGGTGAAATAGGTAGGTAGTTAATTATTTTAGAAATCACATAATATTACATAATGTTTATCATATGAATGAGGTACGTACTTATTCAAGATAAAACAACCCGAGATCATACACCCTTTCTCTATGCATATCTATTCAAATAATTGATGAAGTCTAATATAGAAAATTAACAAAATCGATACAAAGCCTATAATGCATCATCTTTCTTATTATCAACCCTTTGGCAGTCCTCAGAATATGACTTTTTATTTGAAATTAATACGTACTTACGATACCATTTTTTTTTATTTGACTATTACTAATTTTTCACCCTTCAACGGTGTACAGTGAAAAAGGGTTTTTCGGAGACTCAAGAAATTACTTTTCACCTATGCAGTTATAGATGCAAAGTTATTTCAGAAAATTAGTGGAGTAAACATTTTTTTTTTATTTTAGATCAATTTGGTTTTGAAATGTATTGCGCACATCACCAGTATGACCTGAGAGTAATGTGTATATAATTTAATTAATTATATCTCTGTTAGATTAATTAATATTATGACGCCTGTTCAGTGTTTTTACATAATTAGATAAATAAGTCTTGAAAGCTGTCGAAGGCTAAAATAATACCAAACAAGTGATATAGAAGGATATTGAAAAAATTATGTGGATTGTGGGACTTCTGGCCGACAAAATTTGTCTGTGTGTCGATGTCGCCTAGGTCTGCGATATAAATACTTTTAGTAAGTTACTGTAGCAGTAATAATTACCTAATAAGTTACTGTCATATAACTTAAAAGTTCCTCCTTCTGTTTATTTTTACTATATCTGTAGATACTGTTGTAGGTCAAAAAGGTTATAGTGTTTTTCGCAGAGTGCAAAACTATCAGTCAACTAATTATTTTTTATTTATTTATTCACAAGTAAGAAAAAATATTTAGAAAATATTTCTAATATGTAGGTAGGTATATCTATATATTATATAAGTTTTCAGCTCATCACTATTGGTTTGTTTGACATTAATAAATACCGATAAATGTTGTGAATTTCTTAGCAAGTAAGTAGGTAGGTATAGGTATTCAAGAAGTACCTAACTACCTATATTATAATCAATGTTAGATAGTAAAATAATTAATGAATATTTTATTGCGTATGAAATTTATTCTTAATATGGAACCCATCTGTTTCAACAAATGTTTCACAAACATTAAAATTAGATTTTTTATAACCTGTGGGAAGGTGTTTTTATTAATAAATCAAATTACATAAAAAATCCAAACATGTGACGCCCTAGATAAGAAGTATATCTATGATTTTTAAATAAATGTCTTGTCTGCCTCACAATATCATCCTGGAACATAAAGCTATTTTCAATTAATTCATTTTCTCAAAAACTAAAAAAGTTATTGACTTTTTTTAAAAGTGGCCTCCACCCGTTCGCGAGTGATATATCACGTAATTGGTTTTAAATTAGAAGATCTATATAAAATAATAATGGTTATAGTAAAAATATTTGGTTTTTCCTACTTATCTTATTATTATTTCCTATTTCCTACTTATTATATTTCCTACTTATCCATCAATTTTACGAATTTACGTCTATACCTACGGTACATCCTGTATTACCAACGCCTTCAGGAGACAAATTATGAATTTGCAAGGCATAGGTTTAGCTGTAACGATTATATATTGTCGACAAAACAAAACTTAAGCTCATTTCGTTCGCGAAATGTTCCTGCTTGCTTTTCTGTGTTCATGTATGCCTACCTACATGTTCTTATTAAATAATCAATCAATCAGTCAATCTGTTTATTCTCTTCATCAATTTAGTTTTTCATCTTTATTCTAAACAAGTGGAGACATTCTGGACTGTGTTTATTTTCCTCATATCTTTATTTCCTCATACTCGTTTGTCTATTATCATGTACTCGTATTAGGTATATTCTTTCTCTATCTATAAATAGAACCATAATATAATAATATTTTCAATTACATTGAATTTCCAAAACAAACTCGTAAAATGAAACGATATCGCGTTATCAACATTCCTATACATTAATATGCAAATAATATAAAGGATTACCTACATACATATTCTACAACGCAATTACCGCAAAATACCCGGAGCATACCGGTTTTATATTTTTAAGCAAATAGGTACCTAGTAAATATGGGAAATGTGGAACCTAAAGAAATTTTACAAATTACCTATGATTAGTTAACGTTTGTGCCTGGTGGCCTCAATTTTTAGGTTTGAAGCAACCATTATTACTTCCACTGTGTTTTATAATTTAAGAATTTTTTCTCCTTAACTGTAACAGCTTTTTGATTTTCTAACATAGCCTACGACCTAACCAAGATTCTGCTCGTTACTCAAAATAATAGAGTTTTTCCATGTAAAACTGATTAGTGGATATAGGCGATTTAGTACCCTAGATTTATGTATTAAAGCTGAAAATTTAATATAGGCATAGGTACCTACTTAATTGCTGTTGATTATAAAATGAAAAAAACTATACTATTGATTTGAATCTTGATGATTTGGATTTCAATAGCGGTTTTTTGCACAACATACTTTGGCCGTAAAATTTAACAGCACCTTCTCTTAAAACTGTTGGTTACTTAGGAAGTCTGAACGTATTATCAAGATACGATATTTTATTAAACTGACAGAATATCATTTACATTATTATTTTTAAGGAAATTTTTGTATTATTATATCTAAGCTGTTTTATTGATAATAAGTACTACTCGTAAGTCTCTATTTATACTTTTACTTGGTTAATACTTATTGTATTATGTAGAAGTCACCTTGCGATTCTGAGAACAGAAGTAGTCATATATTATAATACCCAAACACAGATAGTTATTTTATGTCAACCAATAATCTTAATTCGCTGGAGGTGTGTCTGTTACCTACTTGCATAGTTAGCACGAATTCAATAAATATTGCGTCAGATATTGGATTATAGATAAAATATCGATTTGCCATCTGTATGTACAATTAACCATATACTATAGATGTTTTATTGTGTATAGATTGTTTGCGAAGAGAACCGATACTGAAATCGGAGTTTAGATATTACTAATCTATTGAAGTTTCAGTTAGTTCATTAAAACTCAGATGACAAAGTCAGAGATGCTGTATGCTATGTAGTAACATTGAGGTGGTCGGTAGCCTGGTTGGTAACGCGCCCGACTGTTGATCCGGCGGGCGCGGGTTCAATCCCCGATGCCGACTAACTCCACTTCACGACACAAGCTGTGTATCAAGATGTATTTGGATTTACCCCAATAAACCCAGATTCATTAAAAAAAATTCTACGTGTTACAAGTAAAACTAATGTAATTTAAGTGTTTGCTTACCCTAGTAAATATTTCTTATAATCATTCCATCAGGAATCATGGGACGATAGATTAATGTAACTAATTTTGTAATTTTTTTGTTGTATATTATTAGGTATATTTCTGACTGTGGAAACTGGAAATCCATTATCATACAGTTTATAGATATTTTCGTGATTATTAATACAGATACATAGTTTTTTTATTATTTATACACAGCACATACTAATGGAATCTTATAATATTTCCTATAAAATATGAAGAATAGTAGGATATCCTGTTATTCTAACCTTAACTTCAAGGAAACAATAAGAATAATCTCACAAAATGATTTATCAATCGTGTGGCAGTCGGGAAGTTCAATATTACCTGTAATTTACCTACACTTAAACTAACTTTATCTATATATATGACAAAAATTGAAACAAATCTTTAATATTTATGGAAGATTGGGAATATAAAAAAAAGTTAATCAGATAAATGAGAAAAATTGCCTATTAGAACTTGTTTTTTTACTCCGGTTCATTTTTCTAGTATTTACTCGGTTCTGCATTTTGTTAGATTATCCACACTTATACAAACTGTTCAAACATGATTACGTTTATCTCTAACTAAATATCGTGTTGGGTTATTCCCAACTAAACTATACTAATCTACCAGTGGCGTGTATAGGGAGGGCCGAGCCCCCCCCCCCCCTAAATGTCAAAAAATGACGTGCCATCTGCTATAGAAAAATTCCAGGTTCATCACTTTTTCACCCATTTTTCAAAAAAATGTCGGCTGCGGCGCTTCTTTTTACCACAACACTTCAATACCAACCTAAAACACTACCTTTCTTACTCACCTTCACGAAATAATGTTTTTTTTGCTACGTCTATGTTAAAATTTTAATTGCCTTCCTCAGGAGTTTTTTCGGCCGCCCTCCCCGAAATGAAAACCTATATACGCCACTGTAATCTACAGTGCATATTTTATCAATAATTCCATTTGTGTGCGCTAATGTTGAAATCGCAAAAACTGAAGTTTTGTGAATTATAGGGAAATTGAAGAAAAAAAGCTCTTTCTAAATAAATTAATTGAAAAATATCCAAAATATTAATGGTTTTATGTCAATTATGTTATGTTTATTTTTCAAGTCGCTCGTTCATTGAAACTCTCATGTAGCCAGGTACGCTTTTTAGGTAGATTTCCACATCAATTAAAAAAGTGGGAGTCCAAATCAATGATTCTCCTAGTTAGGAATTAGGGAAATAAAATGTTAATATTTTATACATATGTACAATGTTTCTGAAAGTTCATAACTTTCATAAAAAAAAAATGCCGTGTTATTGTAAAGTTTGTGGGAATGGCGATCACAACAAATCATTTCTGAATCAAACCAGCTTGTCGAAAAAGTAATGTATTTTTTTTTCAATGGCCGGTTGTTGGCAAACAAATTCACGCCGATAAACGAGAAAACATTGCAATGTGTGTTTGTATATAAATAAAATATTATATTAAGCGTATTCATACCGACATTTCAAAAATTTCCAAAAACGGGAAACCTTATATCTCGACAACCGTTACTAAACATGCTTTGGAACAAAATAGGGTAGATGCATTGAACCTTTATCTAGGGAATTACCGTAAAAGATTTTTTATATCTTGTATAGATTTCTCAAAAAAAAATGTGAAAAACACCCCTGATCTTTTTTCCGAAAGACGAAAACTCGTTTCTCGAAAGTCGCGGAGTAAATTTTTTTTTGTGCTGAAACTCGTAATATGCATTAAAATCTAGGGAATAACCGTAAAAGTTTTTTTGATAGACGCAACATTAACCCCAAAAAATGGAAAAAACGCTATTTTTACCATTTTATCATGCGATTGTTCACGCGATTTTGAATCTTAATGCCGTGGGATATAACTGTGACGTCATTGTTGGTACCAAGCCCTTTAAGAATAATATTGTTACCAGAGCGTGCGTTGTATCGCTAACATTATCTACCTATATAAGTTAATGAGATAGTAGACTCGTTTTAGTATTATATTTACTTGCTCGTGCGCTCAACAACATTTTATGTTACAGTGAAATAATAACACAAGTTAAAGGATAAACATTTGTATTTATTCAGTTTATTGCATGGTTTGATAGTTTCTTCTCTTGAAGTTTCAGTGTTACTTTTGCTCTTCCTTACAAAGTGAAGTGACTCTATCAATATGCCTGTGTGTACTTGTGATTATATGGAGTTTGACGAAGGTGAAGTTCACTACGATGATTGTGATCTCCAAAAGAAAAGCGTTCATTGTTCGTTTACTCAAATGATTTTAGAACAGAGGATGAATGAATATAAAGGATATGAAAAGCACATTAGGTAAAATAATATTAATATCTACCCTGTAATCTTTAGATGCGTAGGACGAAATATTGTATAGTGTTGTATGAAAGCATTCTATTCTATTCTATACCCTCACGCCACCTCCCTTGCGGGGTAGGCAGAGAGAACGGATCGCCAGACTTTCCTATCCTGACACACCCTTCGGGCTTCCATCACATTCATGCAGTTCCTCATACATACTCTCCGGTTACTTTTACTCAAAACACGTCCGTCCTTGAGTATCTGGTCGACATGGTCCAGCCAGGTGGTTCTCGGACGGCCGCGTTTCCTTACACCTCCTCTTTCACCCAGGTAAATTTTCTTCGTTATTCTTTCATCGTTCATTCTTTCCACATGACCCAACCATCTCAACTTGTTCACTTTCATTTTATTCACAACATCCTTTTTACAGTCACTCAACTCTCTAATCATTTCGTTCCTTATTCTATCTCTCAATGTTTTTCCACACATTCTTCTTAACGATCTCATCTCGACCGCATTTATACTTGATTCATCCTTCTTCAGCCATGTCCATGTCTCACTTGCATACATCATGAGACAATGAAAGCATACTGGTAACAATATCTAGGTATGCCAGCAAATTCGTCCTGAACGATATATATGTATTTCAGTTTTCATAAATTATTATCAGAACGACGTTACTTCCAAAAATTAATAGGTACCTATCCAATACACTTTTTTCTCATCTCAATCTATCTATCTATCCCCTAGTGCCGTGTCCCTAGTTGGGGTAGACAATGACATACACTTTTTGCACCCACAAGTTATAAGAAATATAAATTAATGTATGCGATTAATACTGCATGAGCTACACATGTAAGAAATATGTAACTCTATGGCTGGCCACACACGTCCCGAAGTTCAGTTCCGGAATCGACCGTTTTGCAAAAAAGTTCCGATCAAAACCTGTCTCTGAATTCAGCGTCACCCCGATTTTAAATTCAGAAAGAGGTTTTGGTCGGAACACTCGGAACCTTTTTGCAAAACGGTCGATTCCGGAACTGAACTTCGGGACGTTTGTGGCCAGCCTAAGTTGTATAACGTAGGATTCAATTCTCTCTACCTACCCTAAAAGGAATGATGCTTATAATATACAGAAAGAACATGCGTATTTTTTATTCTTCCAGTGTCGTATTCATGAAAACTCGATTATTATTATTTCCAATTACCACGCAGGTGGTCTATCATTATTTTTTCGGCTCCAGTGGACCTTTCCAACACAATTTGAAATGTAGGTTTATGCAGCACCCATTTGGTACTTGGATAAAGTAGAAGCCCTGTTTTCTCACACACTAAAGAGTGCTTATTTTATTGTATCTTTCTACACTTTACTTCTCTTATCTGTTGATGAGCTTTGGCGCAAAAAATAGTCTGTATGTTTAAGGGAGCGCTGATTATTCGCCTCAAAAAAACTCCACAAATCTCAGTTATAAAAATCGGACGGCAGCAGTTATTGATCATAAAGTAATAAGCAGTACCTAACTAAAACTTGGATACGTAATTAAAACATTTGATACCCAAACATTTAACAAAAGTACCTACTTTAATTAAGCATCGGTACCCATTGTGTTTCGATCAGTTTGGTAATTATTTAAGGGCATGGCACCAGGAATGACGTCACAGACATTTCCCACGGCATTAAGGTTCAAAATCGCGTGACAATCGCATGATAAAATGGTAAAAATAGCGTTTTTTCCATTTTTTGGGGTTAATTTTGCGTCTTATCAAAAAACTTTTACGGTTATTCCCTAGATTTTGACGCATATTATCAGTACAATAAAAAAAAATTACTCCGTGACTTTCGGGAAACGAGTTTCCGTCTTTCGGAAAAAAGTACAGAGGTGTTTTTAAATATTTTTTTTGAGAAATCTATACAAGATAAAAAAATCTTTTACGGTTATTGCCTAGACAAAGGTTCAATGCATCTACCCTATTTTGTTCCAAAGCATATTTAATAACGGTTGTCGAGTCTGGGTCGGTCAGTCTGTCGGTCTCCCGTTTTTAGAATTTTTTGAAATGTCGGTATGCACACTCTTAAGTAATTAAATTAAATTAGAATTGATAGTGTTTTCCTCTTTTGAATAATATATCAGGTGTCTGTAGGTATACAATAATGAGTATACCTAGACGCTTACTTATTACGGTAATGCATGTGTACTGTATACGTAGGTAGGTACCTAATTAGACCTAACGAACGGTGAACACTTCAGTAATTAGTTTCATAATTAAATTTCTAGTGTCTCTATGTAACATCACCTACTTAATTTCAATTACCTCTGCTATAGATACTACCGTGATTAATTATATTGGCGTACTCTACAAAGCAGAGGCGAAAGTGGAAACTCATCCAACAGGGAGTTCACATAATAAACTTATGTGAATGTTGATACCTCCCGCCTTCGTTGAGGAAAATCTCAATGTATGCCATCTGCGAGATGCAGACAAATCCAGTTAATACCCAAATAATTTAGGTATATCCCTATCATATTTCTAACAATTTGGGTAACTGGCAATACGTATGCGTACTTTACGTATTGCTTTATGTATAAAAAGTTATATAATAATATTATCATCAACATACACAATACCACTACTATCAATTCGTACTTTATAACTTTCCTCTGGACTGCTCATTGTGGACAAAAAGCTATCCCATAATTTAGCTGCGCAGTGTAAATAGCATAGGTCAGTCTAAAAATAAAATGTTTCTGATGAATCTTTCATCACAGATTTACAATTAGTACAGGAAGATAGAAATTGACGAATATCCTTTAATTATTTCAGATATCCAGATGGCACTGTGCGCTTGCGCAACCCAAACATCGAACTCATGGATCAAGATATCCTCTATCATCTGGCACTTGGTAGTGGATCACATGACCTGGTTGAGATGTTCGGAGATGTCAAAGTAAGTCGTCTATTTTTTTTATGGGATGCCTTTATTCATGATCATTAAAAAAATAAATCAAATTGAAGATTAATCAGAAGTAACAGAAAAGTTCTTATAGAATAAGGATTATTACTCTTCCTAGCTAGTTTTTTTCTGAAAAAAAAAACGCGGATATCTCCAATATCAAACACATTAAATACCAAACCAAGTAGTTCGAAAAAAAAATACGATTTCGTCTAGAAAATCCTTTTTTGTTATGTTTTTTTTTTTGAAATTGTAAAATAGTGTTGAATTTGATTTCAGTTTGTCTGTATGGGAGGTACTCCCAAACGTATGGAAGAGTTTGCCTTCAACATCATGCAGGATATTGGACATAAACTTCCCTGCGGTACAACTCTACAAGACATCAGCCAGTATTCATACAGATATTCCATGTACAAAGTTGGACCAGTTCTCTCCATCAGTGTAAGTTTTCACTTTTCACTCACCCATTAAACATATAAATATTTTACAATATGATTTGTATACCTGGGATGAACTCTGAATCTTATACTCAGAATTGGTGAACTTATTTGAATGGACAAAAGATTAATTTACATTACAACTCTTGTATAGATTGCTCCTGATTTTATGCATCATCTGTAACACTGAATGTCCTCTCAGTTAGCAAAGAGATTTATTTATCATTGCATTGCTTGTTAAAATAAAAACAATGTTTTGTAATGTAACTCTGTTCGTTTGTCATTTTAATCCTCTTACACATTCGTTGTGAATTGGCAGATATACTAATTACTACGAAATGTAGTAGTAATAATGAGGTATGTGTAGGTTTTAATTTGTAAGTTATTTTTGTAGCATGGTATGGGCATCCCATCAGTTGGCATTCTGTTGCATGAAGTCATCAAACTCATGTACCACGCTCGTGTCAAGGATCCCATCTTCTTCAGAATTGGAACATGCGGAGGAATAGGAATAGAGGGAGGAACTGTCATCATCTCAGAGGAGGCCTGCGATGGAGCATTAAACAATTATCTTGACTTGGTAAACAAATCACATTTTAATCATATGTTGTTTTGTCTTTATCTGTCAATTGTTGTGAGACAGTGTTATTTTCTTATTATAATTATATGTGAGTTTGCTTCTCCCGACACAGGATATTCCTAGTGGGGGAAGCAAACATAAACAATGTATATCAAATGTTAAGATCAAATAAACAAATAAACAAAATCTGTAGATAAACATGCAATATTCTAATCCACTAACACATCATACTTGCACATTGCTTTCTAATAAAATTTTAATTACAACCTATACAATTATTTTTCAGATGGTTCTGGGAAAAAGTGTGAAGCGTCCTGCTAAACTTGACAAGAAGCTCATCCGTGAATTGAAAGCTCTGGCAGATCATGAGGATCCTTATGAGACCATCTCTGGCAGGACTATGTGCACATATGATTTCTATGAAGGTAAATTAAAATGTATTATAGGGAGGGGATTGCAATGCTTAATGGTTACCTATTATTACAAAAACAATTTAAATCATGTTACTTTTCAATAGGTTTTCAGGAGATTCCCCTCCTTTTTCGCACTTTAAATTAAAATATCTTTCACCGCTATCAATTTTTAAGACTTGTGCATTTATATAAATGCTATAGTTATTTCTGTACGCCATTAATTTTTTGATTCTGTTTCAGGACAAGGAAGATTAGATGGTGCATTCTGTGACTTTACTGAACATGACAAGCAACAATATCTGGAAACAATTCACAAGGCTGGTGTAGCCAACATTGAGATGGAATCTTTGGCTTTTGCTGCCCTCACACATCATGCTGGTATTAAGGCTGCTGTGGTCTGTGTTTCTTTGCTCGATCGCCTTAAAGGAGATCAGGTAAATCACAAATATTCAAATTATCTTGATTGCTTTTTTTATGAACATACTACTTCATTTTGGTAATATTGTGCTGTGAGTAAATTCACTTAAAGACTTAACCCGAAAATCTTGTCACGGTTCACTTGTGATTCAGTATCTACTTAATGTTATCAAAATAACATTGATTCATTCCCTTTAAGGTATGTGCTCCTAAAGAAGTGTTACACCACTGGCAGGAGAGACCTACAAAGCTCGTGTCTCGTTACATCCAGAGATATCTTCAAATGAAGGGACGAGTGTCTCTGGATGGCCACGGCTCCATGTGCGTGAAGAGTCCCAGAAGATTTAAACTTGTTCAACAAGAATCTGAAAATTACGATTAAATTTGTTTGTTGGAAAGGCTGTGTTAAAAATATTATTATTTATTATTAACAATATTAGCTCTCATATTTCTGTTAATTTAGTTTATAATTTATAATAATTTATAATATTGCTAAGAATGTTAATTAATATGTTATTTATACTGTTAATTTATTAATGATTAAGTTTGCTCTCAATTAGTATCTAATGGAAGAACTACTTATAAATTAATTTATGATTGTATCTATGTACGTCTAGCTAGACTATGTGCCATATTCTCACCTTTTTGAAGATGTTCATGGAACTATAATTACGTACTGACATTATGTGAATATCTCACCAATTAGATATGCCTACATAGTATCTTTTCCCAGACAAATAATTTCCAAGACAAAGTTTTACTTAGAATGACAGATTACTAGCACTGAATGTTGTGTCAATGTAATGTTGTAATAATTAGACAGCTGCATATCTTTTCGTTTATCGTCCATAAAGTGTAGCACAAACTGCTTATGTTAAAGTTTATTGAGTTTATTTTTTTAGATTGTAGAATAAAATAATTATTATCAAGAATAAGTCCTCCACTCATAAAAATTCAAGCGATAGAAAAAAATCTATGAGTGTTTGAAATTTAGTTAGCATTGAATGCACCCAGAAATATCTCTATGAACACTGATAATGTACCCACATCTAGAATGTTTATTTTTTAGAAGTTTGCATATCAAATTTCGTTACTTCACTAATAAATACACCCTCAAAAAGTGACTTATTCATTATACGAGGACTTAGCTCTTTCTAAAAGAGACAATATGACTTTTAGGCTTCTTTTAGGTCTTATACAAAATAATCTTATTGGAGCTTTAATTTAAGTTGTTTTTTTATTAATTGATTGTGATAAAATTATATTTAAACATATGTGACGTTGTATGATTGAAAAAAAATATGAAATAAATAATTTATGACATGTGTTGTGATGTGAATGCATTGTTCATACTTATTGTTTTGCCTGTTTCATAAATTATAATACTTGCCATAAGAATGCAGGTGTAATACTCAAGGGCAGTAACCTAGTAACCCTTTACAATATTCATGTTACAATGAAAGAACTGAAACTAAATAAGCATTCCTCTGTATTCCACCAATAAGTTTACCAAACAAAGAAAGAACACAAAAAGGTTGCACTCCAGTCTCACTTTCATGGTAGTTTATTCCTGGGTTTGAGAAATTGGTCTACATCTCTTTATAACATAGCTATTGTTGTAGTAAAGAGGTTTATAGTTGTTTATTGGTGTATCTATTACGCTCTGTATGAGTATCGATCTAAGTTGCTTGGATTGCAATCCATGTGTGGCATTATATACAAGGTCCATAGATTAAGGAAACATATTCGACTCCTGAATTTATACTAACTTCAATATTTTTTTAAATAAAATATAATGAGAGGCTTTTTACGAGACAAAGATGTCAAAATGGAACAATATTAATATTTCTTCGAAACTACTAGCAAAGGGTTCACGCAAGCCATAAGAATTTGGCAAAATTGTAAACACATTTTTAAATAGTATAAATTCAGGAGTGTGTATGGTAATACATAAAAGTACTGCTACTGTAGGGTTGTATTATTGATGTTAGGCGAGCACTTTCCACACATTTTGCCAATGCTATGAAAAATACTTAGAACAGAGAATCCAACTCGAGAAAATATTTCAGGTTTTCTCTTATACCTCATATTATATTGCCGTTGTACAATAATACTCACGAATTAGGTTAAACACGTGAATTTTACAACATTGTAACTAAATATATTAAATTTAAAAAAGTGAAAGACACAGTTTTTCATTCTGCACTCTATGGATGTTAGATGCTTTACATGTTATATACCTAAAGCTTTAATTGTTTATTTTTGTCCGTATTTTTGTCCGTTCACTTTTAGTACATACAGTGGAAGATCGCTTTCTTTATGCATAATTTAAATTTAACGAAAAACCTCTAAACCCAAGATGACAATGTCATTCATACTATACTGTCGAATAGGTACAATAACTACTGCCAAAAAATGTCAACGATTTTATTTTTAAATTAAACTACCATATCATAATGAAACACGTGAAGACTATTATTTCTTAATAATTTACACGAAACTAATAATTAAAAAATATTTTCCCCTTATTAAAAATTAATCCTTTACTACAGTCATCGATCTATATAATTAATATTTATTTGTACGTATGTATAATATTTATCACACTGTTTATCTTTGTAGATGCTTATTATACAATATACTTAGTAATTATTCTAAAGATTGGTTTCATCACCCGTATCAGACATTTTAACTATAAGGTTTCCGAGAGTTTCTAAAACTACTTGAACTAGCCGTATCTGCGGGTAGCTTTTAATTTTTACATGGGATGGGGAGCTTGTATGGATTGGTCTGTCAAGCAAAATGTGGCCATCACTTTACAGTTTTTAAGTTTTACAGTAAAAGACAGTAAAAAATATCAATGCATTTAAAATATTTATAATAATAATACTACACATGAATCACCAAACAATTCCACATGTAGGTTTTAGGTTATGAAAAACTTTCCCCAGCTTCAAAAACTTTATCGTTTCCGTGAAAAATGCGTGGTACGGGTGCTTGGAATCATCTTATAGCATCCTACATCATATACTATTATGTATTATTATTAATCAACTGTAGAGAATTTTTTAATATAATTCATTTGAAGACTTTGCATGTTATTGTCCAGAAATATTCTTGTATCAAAATAAAAAAGACGTTTTTGAAAATATACCTGTTCTATTCACACCTAAACCATATGCTGATTGTGAAGTATGCAAGAATGAATTTGGTCCTTTACAAATGGGTATGTGTGTGTAGTATTTGTTGACTCGTTTGGTTATTTTCAGATTTTTCCTTATACTCTCAAGTCTTCAATGAACTTTATGACAATATACCAATGTTGTTAATATATTTCATTGTTTATGATTAGTATTACCTAAGTAATTTATCACCAAAATATTGTAGAATTTTCCATGACTAATAAATATATATTTAAGTTTTAATAATCACAATAATATAATAATTTATTGTTGGTGTTATGAATGTGTTAAACTGTATGTTGACCAAAATGTTATTATAAAATAATCTAACGTAATATTAAAAAAAAACAGTTACTATTTAATGTGCACGAAAAAAACGTTTTTCATACAATGAAGTTAAAAATAAGCCTTTTAAATCATCTAAAATGTTGTTTTGTTGTCCTAGTTAAATATAAATTGCATATTATGATTGTCTAATAAAATATTTATATTAATTAATTATTGTCTATCAGTGTAATCTTATAGTGTCATCATTTATAATAATCTACTCGTATTAATGTATGTATTAAGAAAACGAATTTCGTTACTAAATAATATAAATAATATTTGAAATACATTTAACGTATGTTTGAAACGATTATTATAAAATGTTTATTTATTATATGTAAAATGTTTATGAATGAATAAAAAAATATTAAATAATATTGTGTTATTTTTTATTGAATTCCAGTTCTTTTTTTTTTTTTAACATGATTTCTCTTTCATCGTAATATGTCTCTCTCGGCCGCACAAATTTGGTTCTTCTCACATTTCTCTCATTCTCTCCCAATTCATCACAAGCTGTTTTCCGGATTTCCTTTCACTGTAGGAATTTGTAGAACTAGTAGATATCACTATCCTATGTTTCTTTTTGTAACTATACACATTTAAGGTATTGAAAAAAAGAAAGACAACCATTTATATTGACAATTTTATTTGTGAATAAAAATTAAGTACACCAGTTTATGGAAATTACAAAAATAGTAGGAAGCAATACTTTTTAATACGTTGAATATTCTGCTCTTTAACTTAGAGGTATCAAGAATATTAATCTTTTTTATTGCAGTAATTGTCTAGGTACACTCCAATGCTGAACAAAAGTGTACATAAAATAGTAGATACTACCACTACTGAATTTATATGTGGGTACCAGGTACCTACTCTCTACAGCTTTTTCAAATTTCTTGAGATGAAAACTCCACCCAGAAAAACATTAAGAGTATAGTATTCTACAGGAGGGTCAGATAAAAAATATACGTAAATATAAATAAAATTCATCACAAAATATTAATATTATGATCACGGAAAAGTCATGTTGTATTTCAAATAAACAGCATAAATTTAGGAGCAAAGCGGAAAAGCCCATAGACTTTAATAGGTACTTTAAAAATCACATTTCACATTACTAGCAAGTATCTATGTATCTGTCGTAGTCCCATCGTAGAATTGGTCACATCATGACCACGATGTATCTATTAGGATGTGATATCAATATTTATTTATACATCAACTGCTAAAGCCTTTAACAATTTCTTGTTGGTACACAGTGTCAATCTTAACATTCTCAAATACACAATAAAAATACAGAAAACATCACCATTTCAACAGTGTTTATGAAACAGATTATTATTCTCCTTCCCAAAGAGCAGGTATTTTAGATTTCAATCAATAAAACTAGTGTTGGCGTATAGTAAAACAAATGTGAAATGGTAAATTATGGTAAATTACGGCAAATAAACATTGATACTTCGTACTGCAAGTAAACAACTAAATACAAATACTTTGAAAATAATTTTATTAAATTCATTCATTAAATCAGAGATCCAAACAAATTCTAATCAAAATAATCAAAAGCGAAAATAAATTAGGTTAATAATACACCTCTAAAACATTACATACAAAATAATTAGTAGGCAAGATTCTAGATACATACTTACTTAAATTATTATCCTTAGGCTTATATGACACAAATAGGAAAATCACTAAATCTATAAGGAATTAATTCACTAATCGCGTTTTGGATTAGGTTAATTGAGTTTACTCTCCAATTTGTGGCAGAAATTGAAATAATAAATTGAAATGATGGAACGGTAATTTATATATTATTATTCCTTAGGTGAGATACGAAAGAACAGAAGGCCTCAAGGTTGGGACTAATATCACGTAAAAAGTAACGTTTCCGGTCTACATAATGAAACGAACGTCGAACGAACAGAACTAACCATACAGTACGAATATCCTGTATCATTAAAATCTCTACACCCTGTTGCAACAAAAACTCATCAGTACAAGGGTATCGCAGTCCAATTGTTCTAAACTTTCCACTGACCTTCCACATTTGGATAATAAACTCATGGAGGATAAAAATAAAATAAAACCTAACATCTAAATTTCAACCCTTCATATCCGAAGAAAAGTCAATTTTTAGACTCGTTCCCGAATAGGAAGGGTTGATCAGAATTAAATTTCAATACAAATTAAGAAAAACAAATCCTTCCTCTTCAGTACAATTAATTACGTAGTACTTAAGTATAGGCATAATCAACCATACCACTCATTTCTACTTATAAAATATCACATTACATTTTTTATATCATACATATTCCTAAGCACACCCCATTACAGGATTTGTATTAATCTATTTTAAGTTTATAAATATTTTATTGACAAGATATTCCATCGACAGTCTAAAACCAAATCCAATTTCATGTGAAAGTTGAGAAAATGTTCCATTCCACTCCACTGAGGAAAAGCTTGAAATTGAGCAAAATAAGTTTTTGAGAAAACATTGAGTCCCTTGATATATCTTTAAAGGAACTTTGTGAATTTGGAATTGATCTACTTAAATTAAATAATGACTTCAAACTAATTTACAAAGATAAAAATTTCATAAGCGCATCATGAATGAGTCGTGGATTGGTTGTTCCATCTGCTGTGTATCTGACACCTCTCAGGCTTCCATCGTCATGGCTGACCACTCCATATTCACCAACAATAAAACCATCTGAAGTCCGTTCTTCCACTCTATATTTTCTATAATTTCTTCCTTCAACAACATACCCAACTTTTTTCCCATCATCCGGCTTCTCTTGAATTCCGTGTGTCCGTCCATTTGTAGTAACATTAATAACCTCATCTACTTCATAATTTTGTTCACCCATTCGTTTAGGATCAATATTTGGTGATGGACCTGTGGTATTCCTATGATGTTGTTGGTTAGCAACGAATATATTTTTGTATTCATCGTCTGGATCAGGTTGCTGAGTTGGATGACTCAAACTATGTGGAATGTGAGGATTAAAATGGTCTGAAGGAAATGCATGAGGATATACTGTAGCCGGGTGACTATATACTTTTGAAGGTTCTCCGTAGATTTTAGCTGGTTCACTGTAAACTTTAGAAGGTTCGCCATACACTTTTGCTGGTTCGCTGTATACTTTAGCAGGCTCACTATAAAACTTGGCTGGTTCTGAATAAACTTGTTCCTGTTTGCTATAAACTTTAGCAGGTTCACTATAAATCTTGGCTGGTTCCGAGTAAATCTTAGCTGGTTCACTATAAACATGAGGGACTGGGGGCGGATGGATGTGGATATGATCATTATTTGAGTTTGTTATTTGATCTTTTTCTTCGCTCGGTTTTAGATTATTTTCAGCATAATCATTTTTATTAGGGTCTTCTCCGTTATGGTTTATTATCGTCACAAATCCGGCTGAAGATTCTGTGGATACAGGTTCGAGATGAGTGGATGTCCTCCATACATTTGTAGTAGTGTGTTTGGAATCACCAAATTTATTGAGAACTGAACTATAAGAAAATGATCTAGGTCTTTGATTCTGATATATAATAGCTCGCTGGTAAGGATGCATGATTTCCTCTTTCTTCCTAAGAATCTCACGTTGTCTTTGTTGGTGAATAAAATCTGGATTGGCTCCTACGTCTGTTCCTGGGAGAGCAGACACTGTATGTCTAGTAGATGGCACTCCTTTATAATAATCGTGATTTAATGGACGATAGTGCAAAGGTCGCCACGTAGTTGGGCTGTCATCGATAAACCTATTGATATCGCTACCTGATTTAATCTTTCTGCCTTGTATGATCTCTTCGTCGTTAGAATTATGCGGTGGTTGATTATTATTTTGTATATTATTATTTTGTCCTCGAGCAATAGCTACTGAGGATGTTACACGGACGCCAATTATCTTAGGTGATTCATCTTCGGAATTTAATAATTCACCGAAGTTATTCGATGAGAAATCTCCTTTGGTGTGTTCATTGTCCCTGTAGTAGCTGGAGCCGGCAACTTGGAGGTCGTCGCCCTCAATAAGATTCTTACTTTGTATGATATTGCTTCCACTATCTGATTGTAATAAATTATTATCGTTATTACTTCTGGAATTTCTAATGATGGTAGTTTGATGATTCAATGATGCGTTAATTATCGCATCGTTATCAATCACCTCTGAATCAGTAATGATTCTTGGAGCTTCTTTTTTATTAATATCATTTAGTTGCTTATAGTTAGAATTATTGCTTAATAGTAAGTCGAGGAATTTTGGTCCAGAGATGTTATCTTGGGAACTTTGGTTACTAACAGGTGCAGTCAATACGTTCATCATTGATATCTGAAACAAGGGAAATAAAAATATATTAATATTGATTAATCATAGAAACCAAATTAAGTCAGTGTTGAAGAAACCAAAGGTTTTTTACTGCATATTATACTTTCCACGACAACGCCGAATGACCATCCTAAGGGACCTAGGGATGCATTTCCGTATTCAAGCAGTATTAAAGGGCATTTTTTTATGTAAAATTTCATATAATGAGTATTAGGTCAGCGAAACCAAAAACATAAAAAAATATTGGTTATAAACATTGCCATTTTCAAATTTATGATTGGATTTGCATTAATTTTGACCATGATAATAATAGATAAATTTTCATTTCGCATTGAAGAAAGCCTTGTACATTAACAGTATTGTTTTGATGAGTATAAGAGGAATTAATATTTCTGATAGACAATATCAGTCATCAAGGATTATTATACAAAGAGAGATATGATTTATTAGGTATTATTAAAGTGTATTAGTTATTAGGTAAGTATGTGGAACCAATTGAATGTGCGGTAAATATGGGTACCAGCTATACCTAACTCAGAGCACGGGTATTGTATTGATAGATACATATTTTATCTTCAAACATAATAGACAGAAGTCCACCTTGGTATACTTGATTGTAATATACAGGGTATCTCTGGATACGCCTAGTTTCATACTACGCAGCAGGTCTATAACAACTTTTCTTATAAATTCTGATCTTTAGTTTACTTTTTTATACAGAATAATATTTTTTTAATGCAAAATTTCTAGATATTTATAGTACAAATAATTTATTAAGTATATAGTTTACAGCAGCACAGTCCATGACATCGATAACTTTAGTTGTTCTTTTAATTGTGGTTCACAAACACTGTGTGAATTGTTTTATAATACTCAATATTCGGTAGTTTGATATAAATTTGACTGATCCAACTTCTGTATTGCACTTTCCAACGAAACACCCTGTAAATAGGTTCTGAATGAGCGTATAAATCAATAAGATAATAATATTATAATAATATGAAATAGTTAGACCAGTTTTCATTAAATATAGTGAAGGTTTCTGTAACTATTTTAAATGGTGTACCTACCTAGAGACAACAACTATGTATGTATATTATCTGTACCTAGTTGTATTAATAATACCTGCATGCGCTATGATATTCGCATTATTTATAGAAATTGTAAATCGGACGTAGCATATCATATCACTAAACCGATCTAACAGTTTGTCATGGTAATATAATATGCGTACCATTGGTATGTACATGATAGGGTTCCCGGATAAAAACCCGTAAGAATATTGCTCAACATGAATAAATCCCAAAAAAGACAAAAACCCTCTAGAAATATCCTCAACTGATTTTTATCAGTTGAGGATATTTTTATCAGTTGAGGATATTTCTTTGTTATATTTGGGCTTTTGCCCAAACTTTCTAGTTGGATTCCAGTAGATGAATTATTTATAAAATGTTGCCTATTTTGTTGTCTATTCCATTTTAGATCCGCTTATTTATTTGTTTATTTTCTAATCTATGGTAATTTATAACAGACTGAAAGAAATCGTATACTAATAGATACAATTAATTGTATTTTCAAAATCCAATTAGATTTGAGCTTTTGTCCCTTGAGCATATTTCTAAAGGGCATTTATCTTTTTTAGGATTTATTCATGTTGAGCAATATTCTTATGGGTTTTTATCCGGTCACGACATGATACATGTCAACAGGTGAATGCTTTTTTACTATACGCTGGCCCCAGATACATAGCCTGGGAAATTAGTATTTCAAACACTGAACAGTGAACAGTGTTTACGTCTGCCTATTTTCGATAAGTTATAAGTTATTGCATTACACTGGCAGTACTGACATTGTTACTTGGAAATGCCTTGAGTTAGTATGGACGAATAAACCTATATTAGTCTTATATATTTTGATTGTTTATATATTTTCCTATATGCTAATTAAAAAAATAATAAAATAAATACTCGTACAATCTTTTTGGTGCATTTTAGCAATACCTATCGCCACAAGGACACATACGTAGTTGTAATATCATCGTCACAAAATGAAAACAATTTTAAGAAGCACTATGCACGTACAGACTTTTCTATGCGTACGATAAAATACATCGTAGGTAAGTACGACGTAATTCAGTCGAATGTAAATTTTGAGATATTTTGAAAGCTGCAGGTACCTCATTATCAGTTGTTTACATGACATGTTACAAGTTAGCCAACTCATATTATATTAACTGCACACTACAATACAATGCGGAATATAATAATACTATGAAGTAAAACAGAACATGGCATGCTCTCATACGGTGCGGTGCGGTGCGGTTACATACATGATACTCGTACGAGAATAATAATTTATGAAAGATATACAAATGCACAACGCACGAGTACATGGGCACCAGGGCACCTACATACTAATAAGTCAAATTCACATTTATAATCTTCTTAAAAATTCACGATGGCCATAGTAAGTTGACGTACCAGCGAAGTTTTTCATAACGACACTCATAACAGAAACAATATAGTATTAAGTAAACATATTTTCTTTACACGTATCTAATTTGTTTTTAAAATATTAACGTAAAGGGCCTAATTTCGCACTCCTAAGTATTAATCGGATGCGGTGCGTATAGGACCCCTGAAAGAAAACTAAATTCACGTTTTTACCGAAGAGAAAGCTTTGTATCAAAGAAAAAATAATAACATTATAATAATCGATGATCACAGAGCAGCCGAGGACAAAATCGAGTTGCATATAAGAGATTTATGAGTAATGTAAGGAATAATGTATGTAGTTGAGTTTATTCTGTAATGTAATTCAATTTTATTGCAAGTATCGATCATTAATTCTCTTGTCAGAAAACAGAATATTGTCTTCGAAGAACATTCCTCGGGATCAGTGTACAAGATAAAGCAATAAAACTACTAGAACACTCACTGGTGAGTGATATTGTGGTCAATGAAAGTAGAGAGAAGAGGAGCAATAACAGAATTTTGAAAAAAATCACAATTAGCTCTCCTATGGAAACACTTTTCAGTCATTCCATTCTGGTGTAATTCATTGTCGATCTGCATTACTCTTTAATTTTCATTAAAACTGTAAGTGATTTTTGTAAACTTAGAAGAACCAAAGAGATTACATTATTAAGTACTAGAGATCTGATTCTATGTATTTTCAATAGAACGGAAGTGTAGCAATTTCACGCACGGCACTTTTTGGTATTTTAGAGTCGCAAAGCTCACACTATTAACAAGATATCAATAATAAAAACTAAAACATCTTTAAAACTGTCGTTTTAGTCCTAAATAACGTTGAAACTAATACCGTTTTTAACTATGAGAGCAAAATTTCGAATCCGTTGCCCACAAACTGTCAAAATTTTCCATACGATTTGACAGTTTGTGGGCACCAGTTTTGTTACACTTCTAGCATTGAGTACTCTGTCTAGGTAGTACTTAATATATTATGTCGCTGAGAAGAACAATACCTATTACAAATTCTTTTACGACTAGAACTTGAACAATAATTTGAAGAACACAACTAAATCTTGTCCACGTCGAAAATCTTTTCATACACGAAATATACTAGTAATAAGTAATTACGAGTAGTACGTACTATAGTATGCAGACATCAAGATTAATATGACTGTATTCTTAGTTACTTGGAAATAGATTAATATAAAAATAAAATGATGTTGTAGATTTTCGCAGCATGGTATATATACTCTTCCTTCGACAGCGATACTGCTGCCATCTTCAGGATGAAGTAGTTTTTTCTATGTAAACGTCCGTCGGGTCATCAGTCAGCAGTAAATTACTGATGATTATGTAGTCAAAATGTTGCATTTTGAATGTGATTTTAGAAACTGTGAATGCACATTGCACAGTGACTAATTATTTTGACTCAGGGCTATGTGTGTATTTTTACTGGACTATAAATAGATGATTTGATTATTGAATGTGTACACTGTACGCTGTGCAAGTGCATTCATCTTAGAGACTGGTAGACGGTAATAATAATACGGATACTATTTAAATATAATTACACAACTAAAGACTCATTTCAATCATTCCCAGTTACTGAGAATACTTAATGATTTTTTTTTGTAAATCATCTTGATTTATGTAGCTGATTCATTGAATTTAAGTTATAAATATTATGTACCGTATGTAATCTGGATGAGAACTTTCTTAGTTTGGAACAACCCTTATAGATAGCAATGAAAGTTAGAAATTAATACATAAAAACTGAAACAGATCAGCAGAAGCAGGTGACAAAGTTGTGCAAGGAGAGACTGTGGTTGGAGTGGCCAGATGTCCTGGAAGCTGCGAGTGACAGGGGCCTCTGGCGAAGATATACAGCTGCTTTGGGCCCCCGACCCAATCAAGGATAGACGGGGAAGAAGATGTATGTATGTATGTATTAAACACATCAAATGATTACAAATGTAAGAGGAAAAGTGCTCAGCAAAAAAGAAAAGCACCCAAACCTTCACAGGCCATCTGAAGTAAATGGACGCTCTTACTCGACGTAGACGTCATTCATCGATTCGTAAAAAGGTGTTATTTTATATGCATAATATTGAAATGTACTTGGATCACGTAGTAGACATGCGTGGATCATAAAGAGAACATGATCCAGTATAAATCTATTAAATATGTTCAACTTTCCTACATATTATTTCATGATTGCATACAAACCCTATGAATACGGCATATTGGGAGAATAATTGAAGCAAACATATACGAAAAGTATCTACATTCACATAAAGCTACATTATGTGAATGTAGATACCTCTCGCTTCTGTTGAGGAAAATCTGTAATGTATTTCCATCTGGGCAATGCAGAAAATTTCAGTTCCAATACAGAATATGCAGTTCGCTTTATACACTGACGTAGTAAAAGGTTATCAACAATATTTCGAATTCTTTATGGCGGCCTCAATGATAAATTTTCAAATGGCTGCAATTTCTTTGCTGTTCTATCAAGTGTTCATTTCAGCTTTAATACGAATGGGGAATACTTACATTAATATAATCCAAATTATTATTTGTCAGACAATTTATTTATACGATATTAATTTCCTTATTAAAACAGATTTTAAAGATCAGAAAGTTAAAAACGTACGTAACGGTAATTCAGATTATATTGCCATACTAGATTTTTTAAATTTTGTAATTAATAAATGATGCCACTAAAGGGGGACTAATGAATGTCTTAAAGGACCCAGTAAACGCTTTCAGCTCTGGATGGATTGCACTGGTAGTACATTGGATGATTAAATCGATTATGTTTTAAATCGAAACACCGCAAACTATGGTAGACTTGTATAAGAGTATTATGATTATGCTTACTTGTAACACTACTTCAACTGACATTTATTCGTTGATATAAAATTAACGCCTTGCTGCAAACACTTCTACTTATTAAATTAAATATAAATTATATTAATACTCCTTACATAGTAATTCTATATTAAAGTTTATACACACAATACAACAATACTACATTATTTATTGACAATTGTGATTTCATCACGTACTAGTAATAAATTTTTAACGCAATATATAATTAATGTGGTCGAATCTGTGACATTATTCATACAAGTATTATGTCTAACACTGATGATCATATTAATAGAAACTGAAATAAACAAAACAAAAAGTATTTTTTCTTCAATCAATGTAAAGAAACCTAAAAACCCTTTTTCCTTTACATATTGAGTAGGCCTGCAATGATTCGCAGATCGACGCCTCAAATTTCTCAAGGTTAACATAATACAAAGATAATACTTACCTACATAAAATTTAACACCTATGTCAAAATGGCGTCATGGAATGTTTGAAATTTAAAATAATCAAATATAACTTATTGCGAATCGATGAAACTTTATTTAGAGTTATCCAGATATTAATGTTCTGTCATGCAAATGGGCACATAGCCACATAATGAGCATGTTTGTTTGCCGTGGGGGCATATTATTACAAAATAAAAATAAATAAACACTTGCTGTGCAGTACCTACATTATCTGGTTAGTTGGAATGGTTGGGCTAACTAATAATACAGTATTGAAAATAACTTTATTTAATTTATATGTTGAACATATGCTACCTAATATAATAATTCCAACAATTAAAATACACACGCAAATGGATATTACTGCAAAAACTAATTAGGTTCTTATTACTGTGGATTGTAAAGAACTGCCATTTAAATAAATAATCTTAATGATATAAATTCAGAGCAACTTAATTTACATGCATTTATATTGATTACAATAATTCATTATATTATTATTTATAGAAATAATATAAGTAGACCATGTTACTTAGTGCCGACTGCCGATGCGATTAATACGGTCAGTAATGTATTGATATTATAGTTTGGTATTTAATTTAAGGCGGTGTGAAGAATGTATGAAAAATATTTTTCACGCTTACAAATGAAGGAATGCAAAGTTGTAATCTTGATACACGATCGTATAATATACGACTTCCTGTACACCATACAATGTATTGTCATTTGGAGAGATCAGATATAAATACGAGTCTACTTTTTGCCAATACTACCTATAATCAACAATCTCATATATTATCTATCATGATCTAGGTATTTGACGGACCAAAACTTATGCAGTTCACTAAATACTTTGCTATTACGTACACTGTACGACGTACGTACCGTCACATCAAAATTACTGAAAATAATCTTACGTATTCTGAAATGCAACTATTCCTTACGAACTAATATAATTATATCCTCTTTGCAAAATAAATTGCAGGTTAACAGGGAAAATAGTTTATTGTGTGGTAGGTTTGAACAATCTGTTTCGTGTTAATAGCCCACGGAGTTACATATCCAAAGGACACAACGTTCTGACTTCTTATTTCCAATAGACCAATGCAGAATATTAACGCGGAGCTTTAACTCCAAGATAACTTGTAGGTATATGTAGGTAATGATGGCATAATCCCATGGATTCGGAAGAAGAAGTTTTGCTGCCAAATGATTATGAACATCCAATTTTATTTCGTAAATCATACGCAGGTCGACCAGGAGAACGTCAATTAAAAAAATAAAATTGAAGATATTGGGAAGAAACTTTTGAGTACATAATGACGAAAGGCGGACTTGATAGTGACAAATTAAAAAATGATATCTTGTGTTGATGTTTTTGAGATCTTCCATTATAATATTTGGACAACTTCATCAGCTTTCATGGCCATGTTACTCGTAATAATATTGATAAAGACTTTAATGACTGGGAAGTGAATAACTTTGGACACTTAATACTCTCTCATGTCATTTAAATATTTTATAATATGAAATCGTGTATGAGCAACAAGATAGACTCGTATAATATGGATCTGGATTACATTGAAAATGAAATCATTTGCAATGAAAGGCAAAACATACCTACATATTTATAATAATAAAATGTATATCAGTTGGTGGGATGGTATGAAAGAAGACTTATATTTAATTTCATCGGATTGATGTTGACATATTTAATTATCTTTGATATTTTCCCTGTAGCATATTTCCTGTCTGAGATTTCTATATTATATAAACCTATGAATTTCAAAACTGATTCAACAAATTTGTATCGACTTTATGTAAACCGATTAAGATTCTTTAGATTTTCTCTTTTAGGAAATGCATGGAGACAGGACGACGTTCTATCACGGTTTATATTCTTAAGATTATTCTTTTAGTTAGTTAAAGGTATACTCGGAGATTCGAACTTGTGAGACCAGGGTAGTACATGAAACGCTAAGACAATGAACAGAATAAATGAATAGAACAATGAGAGAGACGTGACACACACACTGACATAAATATTTGTGTATCTTCTTTCTGAATTATTGTTTGATCATTGCTTGTACAATGTACATGTGTTGTATTCCATTATGTTTCATTTTACATATAATTATGTAAAATTGTTATCTGCTAGGCGAAATTGTAAAATTTCTTAAGATGACAATAAAGTATTAAAAAAGACGAATATAACAACTACCTATACAATAAAAAAAAAATCCTAAGAAAGATACAGTGTGGGTATTTTAACAGGCAGTGATTGTGTTGGCAGCATCTTATACACGAACTACTTAACGTATTCCCTTGATCCTCTTTACTTGTACTAAATATAGGTATACATTATCAAACATGACAGTCTTCTCGGGGGCTTAATGTTAATAATACAGTACGAGTGTGTTGTGTATCCTTTTATTTTTGACATATTTGATTATTCATAATAACAATTGTGTAGTGTTACATTATTCTGATCAGTTTTGTACTTTATAATACCTAATAATTATGATACGAAAGCTGTCTGTCAGTAGTTACTCAGCGATTGTCAACTGGACTGCAAGCACCACTTGGCGATTTGTGAAAAGTTCTTTAGCCGCCCAGTTATTATCGCACTTGCTATACCTACTGTTGTTGTTTTGTCCCTGCAATGAGATTGGTGTCATGATTATTTTATTGTCCGTGTTTACAAATTGTAATTTGTCTCAGATAAAATCAAGCGATACTTTTCTATATCAAACGTTCACAATAATAAATCCTTATAAGGTGTAATGTGTATCGCCCTCTTTACATTTTTATTGACATCGCTTGCAAATTAACTTGATTCTTTCAATTCCAGTTTCTTGATTGAAAAAAGTATAGCAGGTTGATTTATAATACGTTCATTAATATATTCAAGTGCTTTGGAAATATTCCTGCTTTTAAAGGTGTCATGTTACTACACCTCCGTAACTGCTTTTTTTTCTCATTTGGAAACAATCAATTTTATGACCTGTAAAAGAGGTGGAATACAAAATCAAGCGAAAAGAAATCCATTTCGAATAATCGAATACTTCGAACATCATGATTTTTTTGAGATACTTTAAATTGTATTAAAACAATGAGCAATATGGCCATATTCATCACTGACTTTTTGAAGTATTCTGAATACCAAATTTAGGGTTATTTGGACACACTTTATTGACATTGTGGAAAATACAAATCATACATTGTGAAATAAAAAGATAGACGGGAAAGATATATATATAGAATGTGAATAGCAATAAGGGAATAAGGTGATTACTTATTATGAGTCAATAGGATTCTACCTAGATGGGAAATTTCAGTATCTCCTACCTATATGGGTAGAGTCATTACGAGTCACATAAGGATGTTTTTTTTATAATTTTCAAATAACCATCCATGGACCATTTACTTAAATATAATTAAAAATATTAATGTACAATACAAAACTACTAAAAGTTATTCAGTGTAGTACTCGTATGTAGGTATAATTATTTTTATATTATGTCAAAATGAAATATTTATTTAATGGACATTTTATCTGCACCGTTAACGTCACTATTTAACTCTGACACGACAAACAGATGTTAATTTGACAGATGACAAGAGAGGTCTGTTGTTGCATGATGTAAAAAAAATAACAACAATTATTTACTACATTTTTTTTACATCAAGAGCACTTCATATTCAATACCTATCAATACAGGAAGAATCATTTCAAACCATATAATATGTAATGATAACCAATAGGTTTATGTACATGTAAATACTTTTTTAATATATTTAATCACCATAACTCATCTGACACCTTCTAACTGTATGCATGACTGTGAAACGACCCAGATTAAGTAATGGTTGCCAATTGCCACTGTTTTCAAAGTTTTGCAATTTTTCCTGTGTTTTCCAATTTAGTTAAAAATATCTTGGGTTCGCATACTTATCAAAGGATAGATTGATTCAAATGCATACTACACCTACTATACTTTCATTAATCCATATACTTATTTAATTTAAGTTTATTTTACATGTGTATTTATACAATATAGAACATGTCCTTGAGGAATACACTAATGACGTGTTAAACACACAGAGCATAACGATTATTATTACCCGGGGTAAAAAACCACAAGATGAAATCTGGTTTAAGTACAAAAATAACACATTTCTTACATGCCGTAACTTGTTTACATTTTGTGAGATCTTTTTACATGGAATAAATCATTATTGTGTAGGCAATGTAAAAGAGACCGCGGAGAGCTAATTAGGAATCTGGTTCGTTAGTTACGCGTTTTTTACACTCGCATACTTGTGTGACATTTTTTCCATTATGTAAAACAATTGAGAGCAATAACTCTTCTGAATTACACTCAGTGGTCATTAAAGTACTCCCCACTGCTCAGTACCTCCGATAGTACGTGCCAATAAAAAGTGACCCTGTCCTGTAATCACCAAGTAAATTTTAAACCGATGGTTCAATCAAAATGATCTACAACAACAAAATAGATTAATGTAATGATGTTAATTAGGTGTACCTACGAAATAGGTCGCAACTAACTACAAAAAATCAATGCGAAATTTGATTGAATTTTCAGCAACCTAATGTACCCGCGGCTGAACCAACCTTTGTTCTTGGTAAATATTGGTAAAATACGTAATATACCTAGTTGTTCTTGGAACAGAATGAAAATACGTCGTTTTATATATTTTTTATTTAATTTATATGTATGTAAAATGTTTTAAACTTCGTGTACGTGCCTAAATTGAATGCAAAACTGAATACAATAATCCTGCTCTATATCAGTTATATCAGTCTGACAATCTATTTACCCTACCTTGTAATACTCGTATATCCCTCTGTAGTGTGTATCCTGATAAATGATAAGCATAATAAAATGATTTTTCTCGTCATCTAGGGACGACATGCAGTGCCTGTCTGGTATGAGACATGCATGAATGCACATAGCACATAGCACAATGATTTACAATTTCACATCACATCACACTAGACATGATATTATTATACCTAAGGAGATGACCACATCTCGTCGACAGGTTTATGTTTCAAGTTCAAGTGATCTATGTTATTATACGAGTCAATATATTAGGTATACCTACTATTATTTTAATGGAATGCGAGCAAGGACGTTTATCCTGCAAGTGATAATGTGACTACTGGTATTGAGTTCGTAATAGCACCGCGATATCGCGGGTTTTCCAACGTAAGTATAATATAAAAATACGATATTGCAAAATAACACAAATAATCGTCATCCTATACTTTGTGAGGTAGGTATATAATATACATAGCTATAAGTTAAGCAGCTTCATAAATTGAAAGTAACATCACCCTCTTTGTGAATGTGGCCAAGCTTGTTGATACTGTCCAACATATTATAGTGGGTTGAGCTTTCGAAGCTTTCCGAGGTTCATGGCTACTTTATTTAACTCTGAACCTGGATCGATAGCGCGTTTTGATTACTAGAGTTGGCACAGCGTGCATGAAAAATTGGATTTATATGCTAGAAGCAAAGTGTGTGTAAATATAGGGCAGTCTCACGTCCTGCCCTCTTTGCCTGCCCCGCAAGAGACGCGGCTGTCGAGACAGAGTAGAATAAAAATAAAATATTATTTTTACGGCAGTGCACCCGTTGTCGAGTGATTTATTAAAAACAGAATACTGGTTTAATGTGTGAGTTGGGAGTGAGGACAAAACAAAATGAATTACTATTCTTATTAATTGAATTAAACAGCCTCGCTACCTGATGATGAAACAACTGAATATGTAAAATCAGTATTGAATATATTGATGTCAAATCGACATTTAAAATGAATAATACCTAAGGTTAACAGGCAGGTCAAGTATGTAAATATTATGATTATATATTTATCATCTAGATATGCTCTTTAATTAAGCTATTATGTAAACCGAATCGAATAATGATTAAGAATAATGACTGATTTAATTTATATGCGATGCGTTGCATTTGCTACAATTACCTCTGCATCACAATTATTACTAATACGCCGCACATTAATATGATCTCAATCATGTTATAGAATGTAACGAGCTTTCATATTATGTAAAGAATGTCCATTGACTGTTCTCTCTTTATTTTTTGCATAGAGAAGTCTAAATATGGCTAAGGATTGCCAAATGCATTGCTACTAAAAGTCATAAAATAAATTAATACGCACTGAATTTCAATGAAGCAAAGAAGTCTGATACTCACAATTTTATTGCATTGTCTTTTAATAAAAAAAATTTATTAAAATACTAGATTTTCTTTCTTTTAATATTTCAGTAAACGAGCTTATAAGCTGCGTAATTAAAATAGTCACATTACAATAACATGGTGAGAACATATATTATTAAATGAATTAATATACATTAATAAGATTATTCCATTCATGGAGTGAAGCACAAATCCGTTTAAGTATAATTGTGATAATTACTGACATTAGTATTAAAATATACAAAACGTATTATCGATGCAATAACTTCTGCAGAATGCATTTCTATATTAGTAATATTACATACATAACTTACACCCTCTCACAGTAAACGATAATATGTTTTATATCTTGCGTCGACACAGAATAAATTATCGCTGGCTATTATAAGCATCCGAGAAAAATCGTAGAATAAAGTCGCCGAAAGCATGAATGTTATGTCGAAGAAATCTAATGCTGTCGCCATCTGTCCTCTTTGAATATTCCGTAGAGATGGTGCATAACTGCATACGTCTAGCTAGAAGAATATAGACTGAAATAAAGTAAAGATACTTTAAAATATGGTCCAATTTCTCATTAAGCCAAACAACACATTTGTATTGGATAAAAATGTCTTGGAACTTAATTGTAGCAGAGTCTTACATTTAAAATAATTACCTTGCTACCTGTAATAATAGTACTGAGTTTCATATTGCAAAAGGTTTAAGTTACTTGGAGAAACATTACTGAACGAAGACATCACAATTTGTCAGTGTCTGCTGCCGACTTGCATTTAATTTGATTAGTTTTTTCGTTCCTCGCAGTCCATCTATTTAATAATAAGTATAATATAATAAATACTACTCGGATGCCATCGATTTCGTACTATTTTATTTAATCCACATCCATTTTTATCTTGAACATCTCGGGCTAACAACCACGCAAGGACACAACTAAATGTCGAATCAATTATCACGTACATGAGTAAATGAAAAAATTGTGTAGGTAGATACGCCATGCACACTCCGAGATACACATTGTAATTTGTTCTTACAAGACGTATTGTGTATTTAATTAAAAGAAGGTAAATCAATTTATTAATCAGAGACATTTTATCTTCAACAGCTACTAGGTGTATCTAATTAAGACGGTGATATCAAAAGCTTGACAAAAAAAACTCGGTTTTTCGAACTAATAAACACCAACCTCGTTATTTTGTACGAGTCTCCATACCTATTAAAACGTAGTACCTAGGTATTATCTACTGATAATATAAAGAACTATCAACGTCCCCCACGACGATTCCGACAACTTTTTGATCTCCTTGTCAATCTAGTTTTTTTTAGTAGTTCAGTAGTTAAGTGAGTCATGAAAATACAAGTTAGTAAATCGAACTGAAAGACACTTTTCGGATTTCTAATCTCAGCTTAACTGTAATTGATGCAAGGTTTTGTAAAGAGCATATATTGTGACTATGGAAGTACCTAAGTATTACAGTAAGTGACTACGTAAGTATATACGTAAGTCCTTTTTTATAATATCAGTACAAGAAATTAAATGTCTAAGTAAATAATACTTGTAAGAAATTAAATAATAATGAATAGCTAATTATTTTAATGATAAAGCAAATTCTCAATTCGAATCAGTCAATCAATTAACGAAAACCATTTTAAAAATTGTCAAGAAACACCTTTAAATTTATAAGACGGATGTTGGTTACTCGAATCGTGACTCGATTTTGAAAAATTATTATTTATTTTTTAAACACAGTTCAATTTTTCTATGAATAGTAAAAACAAATTACTCATTACCTTGTTAATAGATTAGGGTCAAAAGAGGCCAATGATAAAATTATACTGACACGATACAACTACTAACAAACAATACATACTACCGTTTTTAGACTTAGCACTTGTTTATATTTTTTTTTGCGTCAGTAAGACTAGGTAGAATAATAGAATATACTGATACTGTTAAGTTAATACTTAATAAATTTATCGTTATTTATAAGCATTTAGGTATAAGAATCTTTTCTTATAAAGATTAATACGTAGGTATATTGTACTGTACACAGTAGGTACGAGCTTTGTAGTCAACTTCAGAGTACGGGGATGTATATTGTATATTCGCATATTTTTATTATAATTTTGCATTTAGAGCCCTGTTTAATAATTATGAGACCCACTTTTTCGAAAGGAACCATAAATAAATAAATAAATTAATAAATCTTTATTGGCCAGAGAAAATATTCATAGTTACAAAAACAAGACAATTGTAGTGTGCCAAATGGCGGACTTATTGCAAAACCAATATCTTACAGTCAACCCGAACCATACACGAACTGCTGAAATTTCCCCTGTTTATAGCAGGCTTTAGGCCAAGCACTAGTAGTAAATAATAAGAAACTGCACTTATCATTCCATACTGAGTGTAATGCTATTGTAATGTGAAGTATGATGAGAGTAATTCATTGTAATGATAATAATTATGACATTAATTTAGTAATATACATCATAAAGAAAATAATATTAATTTACTTCATATTATACGTGTTTAAGGGCTTGGCACCAGGAATGACGTCACAGTCATTTCCCAGGTTCAAAATCGCGTGAACAATCGCATGATAAAATGGTAAAAATAGATTTTTTTCCATTTTTTGGGGTTAATTTTGCGTCTATTAAAAAACTTTTACGGTTATTCCCTAGATTTTAACGCATATTATCAGTACAAAAAAAAATACTCCGCGACTTTCAAGAAACGAGTTTCCGTCTTTCGGAAAAAAGATTAGAGGTGTTTTTAATAATTTATTTTGAGAAATTTATACAAGATATAAAAAATCTTTTACGGTTATTTCCTAGATAAATGTTCAATGCATCTGCCCTCTTTTGTTCCAAAGCAAATTTAGTAACGGTTGTCGAGATATAAGGTCTCCCGTTTTTAGAAATTTTTGAAATGTCGGTATGCATACTCTTAAGCTTCATCAGAACGACGCAATACAACTGGTAGAATAAGCATTACGCATACCTATCTTACAAAGATCATAATAATTTAATCGTACCTTATAATAATACAATTTTTTGTTTCATTATGGAAGTTCGTCTCGACTAATTATATGTAATTAAATATATTAGTACCTATGTACTTATAATATGTAAGTCAATATATAGGATTATTCCAAGAACAAATCAATATTTTACTCTGGGAGAAAAAAAAACCTATCTGTTCATTGTGTAGTTAAGCATTAAGGAATTAATAAATTTATGCAAAATATTTCTAACATTTATCTCACATAAGTATTGAGATATTGGGAAAAAAAAAGAATAATTAGTTTAAAATACTAAACCCGTTATAACAATTTTGTGCAATATCAATAAACATTTCTCTTATGTAGACAGGTAACCTTCATATTTGGTATCCGAGATCCAGAGCATTAGAGTGAGTAGGAGACAGTAATCAAAGTGATATATATTTAGTAATAATTATAATTTTATGATTAATTATGGATAATTATGCGAAATGTAAATAAAAAATGAATTATTACTGTTTAGGTTGCAAGAGAATAGAACATTAATATAGAGGTCAATCTTATAGATATTGTAATAGATAAAAAGACATGTTGATTATTTTAAATTAGTCTTGAAGCTAACTTGATTATTTGGCCTAGGGACACAATGGGTAATATCCGGCGTTTAAGGAAATACTTATAATAATGTTAATCAATAAAATGTGGCTGGAAGCTTTAGACGTCGAGACTGCTCCAAGTATTTCAATCAAAAATTGACCAACCAATACGTAATTTCCTTTGACAACTATATTAGATTAATTGCATTTAAAGGTTAGATTCACTTAAACTAATTAAGGCTACCATAAATAATGAACAAATTAAATTTATGCATTTTATCTTACACGCCTATAGTTTATATACTCTCAGATATCATGAAAACCCACATCTGCCTATTGTTCCATTTTTGGACATTTGTTAGTGAATGTTTGGCATCAAATCCTGAAAATTTTGTACAAATTTGATGTCACTAGAAAATGGCCCAAAAAGTAACCCATGGTGAAGATATGACAACAGTTAAAATTGGCAGTAATTTTTCACTAGGGTGAAAAGTAGGGAGACGACACTGAAAAAAAATAGAAATACAGGCTTTAGAAATATGAGTCGAACAAATAACTCTAATTTCTCAATAAACAATGCTTTGAATTGTTCTAGAGTCCAACACTAATAAATTTATTGCAAACATCTGAGCATAAAGTTTGTAAGGAGTGGGTACTGGGTACAATGATTGAAGCAATTGTGGGAATATCACAAAATGTATTGATGCTATATACTCGTAACTATGGACAAGCGTATTATGGAAATCCTCAGCGACACTTGTTATACAAGTTGCTTCACCATACACAAATAATCCTTTCACACGGCATCCAATTACAATCATGAAGGGACTATGTATGTTAACTCGGATTACAAATAGAACAATAGATTGGTACAACAAAAATTGATCTGGAAAAGACAAGACGAGCTACTTGCTTTTTAGATCATCTCCCCGTCAAATATTCGGGTAAATCCTTCATGGCATTGGTACTAAACATCATCACTAGTATATTTCTCTCAAAATACTAGGTGTCTATAAAAAAAATACGCAGGGAATAGGTAACAAGCAACATCAACTATATACTTACCCTTTAATTAATAATATGGATGTTCTGTGTTTTACAGAGACTTGGTTACATGACGGCCAAATCTCAAACTTTAGAATCCCTAATTTCAGTTTAGGCAGCTCTTTTTGCAGGGAGGGAGCCAAAAATGGGGGTACAATGATTCTAGTTAAAAATGATTATAAGTACAAAAACAGATGTGACATTGTTAAATTATCGATGGAGTTTCATTGTGAACTGAGTTGTGTTGAATTAAGTAATGTTATTATCATAGCGGTTTACATACACTCAAGTAGTTCTATTAAAATTGCTATAAATATTATCGAAAAGGCTCTAAATAAAGTGACTAACAAGTGCAACAAATATGTGGTGATCTGCGGAGATTTCAATGTAGACTTCAATGTTAACTCGTATGATAAAAATTTAATTATAGACTTGTTTGCTAGTTTCCTATTGAAGAGATGTATTTACCAGTGCACCCGAGTAACCAGTACCTCGGCCACGTGCATTGATAACATCTTCACAGATTTAGAGCCTCAGGACAGTTGTTTGGCTAATTTTGTCAAGTCTGATCACTATGGCCAGTTGATAAATGTAAATATGAAGAATTTAATTAAGTCAAAAAATGAACAATGTACATATGTGAATAAAAGATGTTTTAATCCTCAGCAGTTGGATGAGTTTGTTCAATCTACGTCTAATATTTTTGATGATCTGCTAAGTACAGAGGATGTTAATGACCCCAATCTGTTATTTGAGAAACTGTTTAGTGATATATTGTTGTATTTGGATAAATGTATGCCGGTCAAAAAGTTGAAATTGAAAAAGAATAAAGCGTTTGATAGCTGGGCAACTCCCGGGATTAGAATTTCCAGAAAAAGGTTATTTGAACTGTATGAAATTCGTAAACAGGACAACTCGGGGGAAGTAAAGAATATTGTACGCAGATACAGTGCGGTGTTTAAGGCGGTCTGTAGTGAAGCCAAAAAAATGTCTTTGGATAAGAGAATTGGATCATCAAATAACCCAATAAAAACTGCTTGGGATATAATTAAAGAAGAGACGGGCAGAAATCATAACCGCCAGGAAAATATTGAAATAAAAATGAATAATGAAATATTAAGTAATGTAGAACTAGCCAGCCATTTTAACAATTATTTTATAAATATTTCTTCCTCTCTAACTAAAAATCTCTCGTCGTCCGTTGAAAATTCTATAAAACATCTAAATCCCCTCAGTACAGTAAAATCAGCCTTTAAATTTAAAAATGTGACAGCAGACGAAATCAAAAAAATTTGCCAACAACTGAAAAATAAGAAATCTGACGATTTATGGCATGTATCTCCTAACTTGTTAAAATTAATTATTGATAAACTTTCTCCCTCCCTAGCAGTTGTATTTAATAAATGCCTTATGCATGGAATTTTTCCTGATAAGCTAAAATTGGCTAGAGTCATACCGATCTTTAAAAAGGGAGATACAAACGATTTTGGTAACTACAGACCGATTTCAATACTGCCTGTAATTAGTAAACTATTTGAAAAGGTTGTCGCCGAGCAGCTCACCTGTTATCTAGACAATAACAGCATAATTCATCCACAACAGTTTGGCTTTCAAAGGGGAAAGAACACATCAATGGGTATAGCCTCAATAACCAAAGTCATTCTAGAATCTTTTGACCAAAAATGTGATTCATATGGTATCTTCTGCGACCTTTCCAAAGCTTTTGACTGTGTAGATCACGAAATACTCCTTAGAAAACTTGAATACTATGGCATAAAGAACACAGAAAATGATTTTTTAAGGTCGTACCTAGAGAACAGAAAGCAGATTGTGGATGTGAACAATGTAAGATCTAACATGTCAACAATACATTGTGGTGTCCCTCAAGGCTCAATTCTGGGACCATTGCTGTTTCTTGTCTACATAAATGATTTAGCAGAATGTATACCGAAATGTAGTAATATTGTAATGTTTGCTGATGATACATCTATTCTGATTAAAGATGATAAAAATAAAGTTCTCACAAAAAATAGTGCTATAAAAACTCTAAATGATGTGGAGGGGTGGTTCGGCGACAACAACTTAGTTTTAAATGTGACAAAAACAAATGCTGTTCACTTCTCTCTGAGATATTCTGCAGAGCCCGATCCGGTGGTTGCTGCTCTCGGTGAGAGAGGCCTTGAGCTGGTGGATAATTGCAGGTTCCTGGGTGTTACGATTGACAGGCGGCTTCAGTGGTCACCACACATCGAGGGGTTGTGTAAAAGGCTTAACTCTGCCATATATGCCATCAGGAAAATAAAAGAATGTTGTGGACTCGACGCCGCGAAGAAAATATATTTTGCTTATTTTCATAGTATTATGACATATGGAGTGATGTTTTGGGAGACCGGTGCGGACTCCAAGAGAGTCTTTATTCTCCAGAAAAGAGCTGTGAGATCTTTGCTTGGTATGCGGCCAAGGGAGACGTGCCGTGGTGTTTTCAGGGAGCTGGGCATACTCACATTATCCTGTACTGTCATCTATGAATACTTGAACTATGCGAGGCTCAACATGGCTAACACCCCGCTTAATGGGGAATGCCATAATTATTTTACACGCTTCAGGAATGATATTAGACCTATAGCCCATAGACTCACAAAAACATCAAAGAGCTTCATATGCATGAGTGTTCGGCTGTTTAATGCATTGCCTGTTGATCTTAAGCACCTAGAGCCTGTCGCGTTCCGGAGAGAGGTGAAAAAGTATCTTGTGGCAAATGAATTTTATAATATTGACGAAATGCTATCCGGCACCGGTTAGCATGGAATCATTATTAAGCATGACGAAGGACAAGCAGAGCTCTTTACACTCTTTTGCCACGGATTCTACTTTATTAATATGAACACTTGTAAATTTATCTGATATTGAAATTGATTGTGGGTCTGTACTGCAATGTCACATCTGTACCTTAACATAATTATTATCTCTTTATTAATTTTATTTGTATGTGCTTTTGTGGAATATGTACCTAGTTTTACGACCATGACGAAGTGCCAATAGAGCCTTTTACACTCTATTGGCATTGAATTTCCCTTTATATTTATTGTCAACATGTAACCTTGACGAGTCCAAGTGCCTGCAAATGGCCTAGGGATGATTCAAAACAATAAACAATAAACAATAAACAATAAACTGATTAATGCATCACCTTCATGATCAATATCCTATTAATCTATTGTAAACGATGAAAATTGAACACCATTTTTAACTTTGATTAGGGTACGGAAAATTGCTGTATAATCGAGTGATAATAAAGATATCAAAAAAGGTTCGTTATAGAATAAGAACAAAAACAATATGTATCGTTTTGAGTGAGTTTAGGTTACATACTAGAGTAAACATCTTTTTCTCGTAATTTCGTTTACTAATTTGTTTAAAATGCGTGTAAACAATAAATTAATAAATAGACTCAAGAACGGAGGTATTTCTGGCATAAACTTATCACGGAACGTGCATAAGAAATTGCTTACAAAATAAAATTATACTTGTAATTAGAGAAATGCGTGTGAGGCGATAAAACATCGTATCATATACAAATTATATAACATTCCCCAAGATCATGAGATATGGTAATGGATTATTGCAGTATCTGTTAAGTTCTTCTAGGTTACTTGTTAGTTCATATTCCTATAGGTAGTTATAATAATATTAATTCAGGTAAAGTGTCAGGCAATAATGAGACGAGTTTGAGTTTGATTTATTTGAAGCATGTTCTGTTTATTAAAAAGTAATGATTATCCTATAGGCCCGGGGTTGCTTTACCGCCCTTGACTAATATGTAAACAATATCAACGACTTTGCAAAAATAATGCGAGATAATTGTGTAGGGCGTAGACGCATATCGCGTGATAAATAGTAATAAATTAAATCCTCATTTAGATACAACACTATATTGTGCAATCAGTTTTAATAAGGTGTAAAAGTTTACTGAGATATGGAATTAAACGAGTTGATATCTGGCGGCAGAATCCGAATATAATCTATAGGTATTTACATATTACACGTCTAAGTATTTTAATAATATGGAAGTATATTGTAGGTGTCTCGAGCAGGTTGGTCATTAACGTTTTGATAATAGTACAAAGTACCTATTTCCTTGCAATGATAAATTGTTTGTTCATATCTACCTATGCATTTTAATCTACACTTAATGTCTGTACGCACATTTTTCCTTTCAGCATTATGTACCTCTGCAAAATATTGTGAGAAATAATATCGTTATAGGCATAGTATATTTACTTACATTATTACAATTTTCCTTCTATATTTCAAGACAAGACAATAATAAATTACAGCACAGGACAGTGAGTTGGATGAGGAATTTTAATCTCACGGTTTTATTACATCTATCATTCAACCGATAATAATACAAAAGTGATAAATTTCAAGCTTTAAGTGAATAACTGGTCTATATTTATGACTCTCTAATGACCCGTTATATTGAAGAAACTTACTACGAAATGTTTATAATACGACCCTTTATTGTATGGAAAATTGTAAACTAAACTTAGAGACATAATCCTGTTAAATGAAAAGTTATGACTCTTTACTTAATCGATGTATAATCCACTTAAATGTAATGATTGTCTGAAAGGTTTATATGCGACTAGGAAACCGTGGCAGTGCAACACTCGTATTTGCATATTTTGCACTCAAACGCTTGATTTAGATGGTCTTGTATATTTTATCATTCAATATAGGTATAAGTCATCTACGCCATACAATATAAATTGCAATAAATTACAGTTTGATTGAGTTTAACCAAATATCCTTAGGGTACAGTAATAATATTTCATACAGCGTTGATTAATCAATCAAACTAATTTCTTTTCACACTCATGATATGTTATTATGGTGTTAGAATTACACACATGACAACTTAATAAATGGCGAATAAATAATACCTATTATTATAGTGTTAGGTAATTACATACCTACAAATTATGTTTGAACTTCATCGGTTCAATGAGAGATTAAACAATAGCAGTTGAAGCCCGATAGAAGGTCATACAATATTTAAAAGTTGTTGCATTTTTTATAAGTATATGTACAGGTAAGTTTATAGTACTTACATATAATAATTACTTACATTAGGTACACTGGCATATCATAATGTAGGTAAAGGATTAAGTATTACATTGTCTATAAGTATGTATACGTATTGAGGTCCACTGGTAATTATCTCTTCTTCTTCTTCTTCATAAGCCCTGCAGCTTCCATTTCTGGATATAGGCCTCCCTCATTCGTCTCCATCTCTCTCTGGATTTTGCCTCAGATGTCCATTTGAGGCCAGCTGTTAACTTCAGGTCATCTGTCCAACGCATCTGTGGCCGGCCTCTAGGGCGTTTACCGAGCCACGGACGCCAGAACAGGAGCTAGTTGCTCCATTTGCCATGGTAATTATATTATTAAATATTGTTTTATTCTACAAACAATTTAATATCTTTCTCCACCAAATTGTGGGGTCGTGTAAAATCCTTTAGTTACACATCAATATACACATACCTATTTAAGTACCTCGAAGTACCTCGTTTCTTTCTTTAATAATATAATTAGTCACAAGTATTCTACTTACGTTTTACTCTGAAACATTTCTATCCTGTAGCTACCCTCCTCATATTATTATAATCTGAGTGCCTGAGTCCATATACAGTAATAATGAAGATATAGAGGCGATTTATTAAAATATAATTTTATGCAAATATAATAACTCACAGAGTAGCGTGACGTATCAAATAATTCGTATAATTTTGTTTAACCGGAAAGGCCTTCATCTTAATAAATATAACAAGGAGTATCAATATAGTATAACAAAATTATAATCAAAAGTAGATCATTGTTGCTCATATGAATAATTACTTTGTAATACAATCTACCTTGAGAGATGTCAAACGATACGTAGATTCTTCCAAAAATCGTTACGTCATAGAAATTATAGAACAGATAATGTAAAAAGTAAGGGACCTGATGCGTATTTTGACTTATGAAATGTTTAATTGTTTATTTTTTTATTTTTTAACTTAAAGTAAACAACAAACACATATAAATATAAAAAATGGACATAGTACAGATTATAAAACGTTGTTCACTAGGGCGAACTTATCGCAGAACTGCGATTTCTTCCAGTTAACCCCTAAGAAAAACACTAAACAATACCAATTATTTAGCACAATAAACTAGTGTTCTTTTCAAACAGTGTGATTTGTTTTCAGTCGTGCCTGAATTATGCCTGAATTCTCTCGTCATGTAGACGTACCTAATGTAAAAGTCAAACAAAATTTACAAGGAATAAAAAACCTGAGAAGACGGCGAAGACTCCACAAATATGTATTGTATTATTTACGATAGACATAGTACACACCTTATTAAAAAACCAAAATAATAATGTCTTATGTATTACGAAATACGATGTTTATTGTTTATAGGCGATTAGAAAAATACTGTCAAATATCGATGATCTAGAAACATCGATGTGACGTCCATAGATAGGAGAGTTTCATATAATTACTGGTATGACTTCTACACAAATTACTTTGTCATGTTTTACCTACATACGTACATTATTATAATATACATACATGGGTAGTACAATATTTACGAGATCATATAATATTATAATGTTTACTTATTTCGCTGCGAGGTAAATGTATAATTTATTTGCATATTATAGTTTTTTTTATAAAATGAAATGGATCATAAAATATTTAAATTGCAGCCATCAAAATCAATATCGTCTTGATTTACAGGCAATAATTTTGATATAAGTAGTGTAATTGTCGGGTTTATTCAACGATACTATACTAGAATTATCTACAGATAGATCGAGAACCTAATTCCTTCGTGTACATATTTTTTTAAACTTATTACAGTGTATGATTGTCCACGTCTCTTCTCTTTATAGTAGGAAAACTAAGAAATCTATAGCTTCTAACATCCTTTTTTTGTCAGGACATATTAAATGCCATGATCAGGCCAGATCTTCTCAAATGTATTTTAATACTAACGATATGTTTGAACTATACCTAAAAGAATAGTTAGTGAAGAAATGCATCGTAGAAGGCGGAATTAATAAACAGACAGGTAGAATAGACACACCAAAATCATTTGGTCTTATGAAGGAGACAATAGGGTAATGAATAAATTAGTATCACCGTAGTAAGAAATATTAACCTATATCTAGTAGCTTAACTCTTTTGCCGAAGTTCAGGATAAATACAAAAAAACTCTGGATTAGCGGTTATATTCACAAATGAATGCTTTTGCAGGGTAATGAAGTAATTTTTAGCCTGTGAAGTCTGATGCAAGTGTAACAGAAAACATAATGAATGGAATTATGGTATTGTTGGTTATTTTGGATAATAAAATCTTATGAAAAAATATATTACTAGTTGTCAACCCCTGATACTCTGAACGTATGGAAGCATGAGTCGCCCCATAAATAACATAAAGGCTGTCTTAATGTACTACGTCCACGCCACAACTAATATGAAGTTACGTTGTGTGGTATGGCAGGAAAATATATCTAGCTGAAAGAAAATCATGGAGGTAAGTCACGTTTCTCATACAAAACAGGATTAAATGGAAAAGGACTTATGCCCGATCCCACCAACTACCACCTAGGAAGCAGACCCCTAAGAAATTTCCATAGAAAAACACAGATAATTTCAATGATTTTATAATGATGGACAACAGAGGGAGCAATAAATTCATACAAAATACAACATGCATTTGTATGGAAATTCCTTAGGGGTCTGCTTCCTAGGTGGTAGTTGGTGGGATCGGGCATTGGTCTACTGTTTATAATATCGATAGTGAAAGCCTTAGAACTTTCACATGACCAAACTAATTATCAATTTAAATGTGAGAAAATTGCATCACCTTCATGTGAATGTGACTAGTGACTAGTCGAAAAGCAAACGGAGTTTAATCCAGGATTAAAAGAGAAAAGGTGTCGAGCGAAATATCTACGGCATTAATTTCATGAAAGAAATTATTAAAAACGGTACAAAATTGAAAGCCTGTATACAACGTTGCATCTACATATGTAAGTATGTCGTATCTTATTTACATATTACAATGTAATACATGATAAATATTCAATAAATATGTCATATTTCAACATGTAGGACGAACTTAGGTACTTTTTTTCCAAATTTATGCCATTTAACATCATAAAAATTAATTATATCACTTCCGATATGTCATTATATCTGCATATTTTAATAATGGTGTATTAATTAATGTTGATTAATAAAATGCCATAAATATTTTTTAAAGTCAATAATTAAGTCAATATGAATAAATTAGCCTTAAATTAATTATTATTGTGTAGAGAAAATGAGACACATTTTCAATTTGCGTAGTACTTCCACAAAGTCGGTAGGATTATGGCAAGTTTTATTTTTAAACATATGTAATATATGGATGTTTATTGACGTACCAGACTAAGAATATTAAAATATCCAAGACCCACATTTCTTCCATTTAAAAGAGGTCAGTTTCCTAGTACTACAACAGGTCTTCAAGTATTTTATGGTTTATCATATCACGATCTTATGGCGTGGCATTTCCGCAGGACGGGATTCTCCAAAGAAACACAGCTGTCCGTATGATTTTCCGCATTCTCAAAAATCACATTCACTTTAAGAGTACACGTCAAATATGAAATTTCCAGACTAAGTTAGATGGAAGTAAAAAAAAGACTCATTTTAATCATAAAGACATCAAAGACACATTTTAGTACAAAGTATTCGACAAGACGAAAGCAAAATTTAAAGTCTCAAGTGATAAAACCGGAGGGTTTCGCTTCTGACCATTTTATTTGAATCAATATGGAGTCACGTTAAAATAAAGGATTGTTTATTTCATACAATAATTGTTCAATTCAAGAAATAAACAAATAAACAGTACAAAATCTCCTTATATGCGGCGCAATTAATTTGAACAATAATAAAATAATGTATTTTTATATACCCATATACCTCCCTATACCTACTATGTATTCAGTACTTACTTTTATACAAGTGCCAGATAAGATGAAAATACCACAAGTAAAAGCATTCCAACCCACTCAACTCAACCTTCCTATGAAGTTATTGTAGTGAAGACTACTCGTATGGACTATTTCACATCATTCCTGTCTAAGGTAAACATTAAAGAGTGCATAGTATTTACTATTTACCTTGCATAGCATGTAATGCTATGCCAGCCATGTAATAAACGCGCGTATGTAGTAAGTAGTAATATTATTATTAAGAAAACAAGAAAAGTAATTACGCGAGATAAACTACCGAAATGGATTAACAAGATGAGCTTTAATGGTTTTGTGTAATGTTTACGTATTTCATTGTGGAATAAACACAAGGTTTTCTTTCCTTATACATATTTTTAAACAGGAAACCTTAGTATTATTATCTGATGTTTATTGTGATTCTGTGTGATACATGAAAATTCTGACTCAATTCTTAGGAACGCTGATTGTATTTTTGGAGTTAGGTGGTTATTTTATTTTGCAGTCTGTCAGTCGTTTAAAGATATTAACCGTGTTTTTGGATATATTTATAAATGTTTAGTTACATATCTAGCAGTATGATTCATGTTTTCATACGAGTTATTATAATCGACGCATCTCCATATGTTGTACTGGAGATTATTTTGACTAGTTTTCTGGCTTTCCGTTCACAAAATAAATGAGTAATTAAGGAAAAATGTGCGACACATGAAAATTTCTCAAAAAATCCACAATCCTATGCAAAATCAAGAATACTGGGCTGAAGACAAACCAGGGTGGGCCAGACTGCTGCGAGAAGTACCGCATGAAGGTCACGATCCTCAGCATTGAGGGACCGATTTGGAAGAAGAAGAAGAAGATGCAAAATCAATAACTGTAACTTATTCTATAAAAAAACGCTCAAATTTTTATTATATGTGTATATCTCTGTTATAATAATTGTCTGACTACTGTGTAGTATAATTTGCATGAATAAAATGAAATCACCTGATAAGTGTAGGTTTGAAGGACTTGATAGAATCTTTACTTCTTAATGAATGGCTATTAAAGAAGACCACACTCGAAGATATCAATAAAAATCAATATATTTAATTATAAAATTACATACTGTTTATAAAGGAATCGATGTATGTGATAATTCACACTGATTAGTAGGTACAAGAATGATATTTTCTTTCCTTTCTTAGGAGTACTGAATAATCAAACAATGTCTGTTCATTTCACTTAAATTGGTGTGAAAGTTCATAAAAGAAGATTTTAAGCTTTTTATTATGATAATAATAAGAACGAAATTGTCGTGTAAATTTTTGTCTATGTTATATTCATGTGTTGGTGAGTTATCGGTTGGCCAAGAGAGATAGAAATAATCTAGTCGTAGGTACGTGAAGAGATTTTCTTGGATATTAATTATCTTGCTTAAAAAAATTGATCAGAAAAATCGATCTTCAGGATCTATGTGAACTTACGGTGGTGTAAGGATCCAATACTTCTATATGCATTCCATTATAATTGTACAAAAAATAACAGCCGTTCATGTATTACTTATTGCAACTTAAATGACAAGAGTTCTGTCATTACGAGATAGCACAACATCACGCAACGTCTGCTTAGTATTGAAACATTACCACAATATTGTAGTGGCGCGTCGACTGTGTTGGTATAATATATAACAACATAATATATAATTGCGAAGCTTTAATTTGCACACCACTACAGCATCCGACATTATACCTTCTCATTAAATAAATAACAAATATATCCTCTCTCAAGAGAGTATTTCTCTCCGAATATATTCATATTATGATCATTGGTATTATAGTCACTGCTAATGCGATTGACACACTCTAGTTCTGAAAAAAAATGTTGTGATATTTAGTTATAAAATGCCTATATCCAATATATTCCGTTAGAAATTCGCAAAATATACGAGTTACTTTTTTCCACTGGTGAAATAGGCTTCATTACCCAGCATTTTCTCTCGGAGTTAATAGACATAAGTACCATTTTATTTTTATATCATACGTATAATTACTAAAAAAAATACAGCGTGTGTGCCAAATATTACAAATGTAAGTGACAAAAGCTATAGATTTCATCATTATTAAATTCAAATATGGAAAATGTATGATTTTTCATGATATTTTTCACAATCACAGTTTTAAAACGTTACTGTTCCTGTTATCGCCGTTCCTTTATAAAAGCATAGTCAGGCTATTCATTAATGAAACACTTGCGGATCAGATAACGCCAAGTGGCCGCCTGAAGGGTTGTACAGTGTACACAGTACAGGGCACACAATACAGGATCTAGGTACATACTCGTAAGTGACTAGGCGCCTAGACAGGAATTATATGAGATAATCGCACGCAACTAATTTACATGAAAATATTTTTTATTTGCAACAATGTTTAGAATGACTTATACTACGATAAGGTACAGTAGGAATGTTGAACATTAGGCAATTAGTATAAGATTACGTACAGATGTTGTGTTTAGTAAGATTTTTACAAGCAAAGTTCTGTACAGACAAAAACATCCGTGACATTAGAACAATAGAAATAAGAATGACTTTTTTATGTCATAATAACTGCCAACTTAATAATTTTAGATTAGACGTACTTTGTTAATTGGATGGCACTTTACATGACATGCGAGCTAGGTATATGTAAAGTAAAAAAATTATGCATGGAATTTCTAAAGCCACAGCTCACTGCTAGTATGTTCTACCCTAGCTACATTCAATATGAATTATTTTAACTACATATCACTGTATCAAAAACAACAATTGTTTTCATGCATAGCGCTATTTATGAGGATATTGTGGATATATTTAATATCCTGTAGAGTGTGGTAACCAATACCTAAAACGAACTTTCATTAACATCTTGTGTAATTAATTGGAGTAATAAAATATAAAAGTAATTAATGAAAGCATTTTAAAAGCACGCAGATTACAGCAAAATGATATTCCCATGGAGATCCTCAGTACATCGGCACAAGGTCCGTAAACAATTAAAAGTTTATTGCTAACAAGTGAAATTAATGGTACCACAATAAATAAATAAATCTTTATTGGCCAGTAAATATATATAACAACAAAAACAAGACCATGCAGTGTGCTAAAAGGCGGACTTATTGCAAAAGCAATATCTTACAGATAATGGATATCAAAGGCTGATTTTCCATTTACTATATACATATGTGTCTTGTGCTATGTAAACAATTGTTTTTTTTTTATTTATTTATTTAAACTTAAAGTAAACAACAAACACATATAAATATACAAAATGGACATAGTACAGATTATAAAACGTTGTTTACTAGGGCGAACTTATCGCATGTTTATAATTTTAGGCAAAGTAAATAAGATTCGTTTAAATCAATTTTCAAGACATAGCACTTTTCTATAATCAGAGCCAGCAAACACAAGGCGTTAGTCTCGTTTCTCGTTACAGACTTTCTAAGAAGAAAATATCGACCTGTAATTGTGTGCACTTATTACAGTAAAAATTAAGCACCCGCTTCAGGTGTTATTATATTGACATATATTAGGTAGTGTCTGGATGCAAATCGCTAAAAGGCAGAAAAACAATAGTCAATTTATAGATGCTAAATGTGGCGACGTAGAAAAATACTACAGTCATCCATAGCTGGGAACGGCTGCTGTGTCGATTCAATCAATAAGCCTCCAGAAAAAAAGCTGGAAGTTGTTGAAGTCGTTGAAGTACCTACATACACAATGCTAATATAATATTTACACTCTCAACACTTATAGATGCAAAGTGTAAATAAAATGTTCATCGGACGAAAAGCTTGAGGGTGTGAATGCAAAGCTCAATAAACAATAATAATATCTATTTCATTAATCGTTGCAATTTATGGTTATGGTTTCTTCATAATATTTGTATACCTTTTTTTTTTTTTTTATTTTTTTTTTAAAAAAAAAAAATGAATCTGGGTTTACCGAAATAAACCCAAATACATCTTTGTACACTTCACAGAAAGCTTAAAAGCTTGTGTTGTGAAGTGGAGTAGGTCGGGGATTGAACCCTCGCCCACTGGATTAACAGTCGAGCGCGTTACCAACCAGGCTACCGACCACCTCAAACCTATAGAGATTACGCGCGTGCAAGCCATTATATGATTACTTGCACAATATCACTAGCTACAATTGATGAAATGTTTTTAATTTACCTATCTTATTTTATTTACATTGAAGATAACGATCTGATATTAATAAAACTTTATTGATACATATTTCAAGGTTTTTACTCCATAATTTTTATTATATTTCATAAATATAACGTACATACATAATAGTACAAAGCAGTCAGGACCTAGCCAATTTTATTCTCTTTGTTATGCCGAAAACGATTCTGAAAAGAGAAATTGCATTTTTTTAACTTTTAATCGCCTAAATTCTTTTGAGTTTATTTTTTTCTAAATAAAACTACGACAGGATTTATTATCGAAGTTCATACTAGCAAACCTCTATTGTTTCATTACCAATCTTATAATTAACTGATATATTCTCTGCCAATTTAAAACCAATTAATATATTTTCAGATTGTATTATAAAACATATTTTCAAAACATTATCTACCACATGCAACTTGAATGATAACTCTCAATATCAGCGAAAAGCACTAAATGGAATTTCAAGTTCTGGGTCAGATAAAACTTGTACCACGAGCCTAATGTATTAGACGAAAACGTCACACAAGGTATGATATTAATACTTAGGCAGGTATTGTATGCATGACGTCAATTAGTCGGGTGTTTGCGGAAGTGATTCAATAATGCATAACTTCAAACACTATCGTCTATTGAGAATTTCTAACAAAAGCATTCTACGAGTGTACCAAATTAGTAAAATATTTTCATCAAGATCAGTGAATCTGTTATAATATATGTAGGTATTAACGTTAGTTTTCCTTACCACGTATTTGGATAGGTATTTTAATAATTCATTACACCTTAATCTTAGGCACTTAGACCGATACAAGATATCGAAGAAGAACTCCACATATTTGGTGGAAATTGAATGATTAAATCTGTAACATATTAGTTATCCAGGTTTATGAACGTCTATAACACTCAAACCAATTTGTGTACTTTAGGATTTTTCAGTGAGCTTTCGTGTCCTTGGGAGGTACATCACCATATTTTTTGGTTTAGCATAACAGTTGTGTGAGAAGTGAAATTTCTAAATTTTTTTACGTTCGTTATCTAATGTACTATCTTCTTCTTCTTCCTCCTCAGCCTTCCTCCCTCCACTGCTGGACGTAGGCCTCTTCCATTTCCTTCCACTCATCTCTGTTTCTCCCCCTCCGCATCCAGGTCCTTCCGGCTTGCTGGACTAGGTCATCAGACCACCTTTTGGGAGGTCTTCCGACGCTTCTCCCTTTGTTCCAATGATTAATAATTATTTTGCATTAGATATATAAACTATGGCTACGCTGATGCAAATACCGTACAGCAATAGGTACTGTTAACTTTTGTTACATAATGCCTTCACTTTAAGTTTGTCAGTATATTATAATACAATTAAGTGTATTAGATTATAATGATACGTACTTTAAATAATGTATTATGGATAAATTATATTCACGCCTGTATTGCGTGGACGGAGGCGCCGCACTATGTATATGACTTAGTTACCTATAATATATTCTCGTAGATTCATACCTGCCTATATAATTATTTTATATTTAATGTATTTATTATGTATGTATCCAAACAGGTATATGATTTAATGTAGGGACTTGTCTGTAACTCGATATGCGTTGTTTGATTGTAAAATAGTTTCGATGTTTTTAATATCTTTTGTACTCGTTTATATCAAAACATGTCTGCACAAAATAAAGGCTATTGTAGAATGTAGATAACCTGACTGAAAGTATCTTACTAGATTAAAAAATATTGAAAGTGGTATGACACTGGTTGCAAATTCGTATTACTAATTGTTCAACAATTTGTTGAACTACTTATATTAAAAGCATAGTCGAAACAAATGTAGTATGAAAAACTACAAAAGTGGTACCAGACAGCCCCAGAAACTATGGGCACTGAAACATTCCTGAATGTGGATTTTTTTTCCTTCCACACAAAACCGAAAGGCTTTCTTACAGGTAATTGCCAACGTTGGGGTACTTAACATTATTCTATTCTACACGTATTATTACCTCAGCAATCCACTCGTGAGCGAGTGATCTATATGAGGCTTGATATGACATGCCAATAAAAAATGAAACCATTACACGTAAGTCTAAGTATGTTATTCGATACAGTGAAAACTGATTGTATATTTGTGACGATATTATAAAAGTCCTTATCTCTTAATACTCGTAAGTGCTGGTGGCTGCATTATAATGTGGTGAAAAATCCGTTTATCATGAGATTTCTGCCATAAAATCTAGTTTATAGATAGCTGCCCTATAAATATACAGAGTATAAATCGTCATATAATTCCAACATGTACGAGTGAGCACATAGCTTTCTAGGTATGCGTATATTATTTTGAAAGCTTTACGAGCTTTTATAAGCTCAGGGACAGCTGCACTCACGATGTTATAAAGCCTAAAGATAAGCTGAAAGTCAAGGAGGATGAGGAAGCAACGTGTAGAGACTAAACTTATCTACTTTAGTATCTCACGATGTTTCAACGGAGGCCCAAAGGTGTAAATTTTAATGGTTAATCATGAGTAATTATACAAAACAGAAAAACCTTAAATCAATTTTGATTACAAAAAACAACCAAAACGTTTAAACGTAAGATTCGACTCCCTTGGCGATTTATATGTTAATGGATCACCCACAAAGTAAACGGCATTTCGTTACTCATTTTTATATTCTGAGTCACAAGAATAAATCGATCGAACGAGATCTTCGACCCGAGTATCGAGACGCTTGCTTCTTCGAGCTCTACGAGGTCGATTCCAGACATAAACATAATTGGACGTAGAATCTCGTATAAAAATTATACACACGGTTTTTATGTCGATGCATTGGGTCATTTACGCCAATTGATAGCCTACAATCATGATCCGAGATGTCATTAAGACTTACTCACGACCGCCTATTAAAGCATAAGGGTAAGCTCTGACTCCGACTCAAATTATACCCGAAATACTCTTACGTCTGTTCTATAAGGATGTCTAAGAATTTCACAATAATTTTATTACCTGTTAACATTATTTGATACATGAATACCTGATAATAGTCAATTACGAGGTATTGCTAAATAAACTGGATCTATTGGATATCAATCAATTTATTGTTTATGTGTTTATTACAATAAATAGGTGAAAAGTTAATCAAATGTATTTATATATCTTTAGTATTTCACAATTGGTATAGTTGGTGTTTCGGTTTTATAATTTAATTATTCAACAATGGTACAGTTTGATAATAAAATTGCAATGAAATAATATCGAAAGTATCGTGCTGCGAACAATAAGTCCCACGGTAGAAGGTGAAGAATGGAAATATCTACCTATCTACAAAGGCCAGGGATTTTAAACCGAAATAAAATGACCAGACATATATGTCAATCGCCATACTCCATACTATGCGTGATATAGATATAGGTATAATCTACGAGTATATACGTGAGTAATGCCATGAGTACCTACATACATTGAAGTTTTTCAGGTTTTATGGTAATAATCAAAAAGAAACACACAACAGACACTTAGAATGTAATCCTAAATCCCTAAAATTAATAAAGATTGTTGTGTATACCGCAGGCTCGAAGCTACTTAAGAACATGATTCCCATCGAGTTACATTTTGGAAAAAAATATGGGTATAATAGTGTCTAATCTGACGTAATCCCATAAGAAATGTTAGCCCCGGCTTCCCTTCCGCAGAAATCCACCCTTCGCCACTGGTATACCGATTTTTTTTAACGATTTATTATACACATAAAATTACAAAAAATAGTTAATCAATATTTGCCAAACTGCAAAGCAGTTTGTTGGTATATATTCTCTTACCCTATCTTATAAATCCAATACATATTTTAGTACTTATCACTAAGTAACAGTACCATAATTTCTCATAGCAATCACAACTCCGCAACCCATCTTTTTAATTCTTTTTTTGTTTTTTTTTTCTTATTCCTTTTAATTCTTTTGGTATACATACATACACTCTTACACTGCGATGTGCATATCTGCTTCGTACAATTGCTTCAATTATAGGAATAAGAGGATGTCTAAATAATTGCTGTATTAAATATAACATTATTAAATTATCTTTGGACAACGGGTAATCAGGAATCGAATCCGTGAACGCTCATGTATTGTATAGCTACCGTTTAATGTGAACATATTATGAGTATGTATTATATTGAGACTGAACACTATACATGTTATTCCTGGTGAATAACTACTACATATAATTAAAGTTAAAGGTAATTACAATAGGTTGTTCCAATTTATTACGAAAGTTTATTAGGTACCTCCCTATTTTTAACACGATGCAAGATTTTTTATATTTTTATATGGAATACATTCAACATACGAGTATCTCTCGAATACTTGTATGATTTAATTACATATACGTACAGACATTTTAAAAATTTCTAAAAACGGGAGACCTTATATCTCGACAACCGTTACTAAATATGCTTTGGAACAAAATAGGGTAGATGCATTGAATATTTATCTAGGGAATAACCGTAAAAGATTTTTTATATCTTGTATAGATTTCTCAAAAAAAAAAAGTGAAAAACACCTCTTATCTTTTTTTCCGAAAGACGGAAACTTGTTTCCCGAAAGTCGCTGAGTAAAAATACTAAAATCTAGGGAATAACCATAAAAGTTTTTTGAGAGACGCAAAATTAACCCTTAAAAAATGGAATTGACGCTATTTTTACCACTTTATCTTGCGATCGTTCACGGGATTTTGAACACTTAATGCCGTGGGAAATGACTGTGACGTCATGGTACTAAGCCCTTAACGTGACGCTCAAATTTGGCGAGCTTTTATACTAATGTAGCCGTATTTGTTACCTAGCTTTAACTATTGATATAAATAAATTGACGATGGAATGTCGGTTTTGTTTCATAAAATACCACAGATACTCCTACCTTCACTTGATAAACTATGAAATCTGATTCACGTATTTAAAATTCAGCAGAGCTAAATTATTATACCTAATATCTATTTTTATTATTTTCTTTGTGTTCATGTGTAGGTTTCGTGTTTTTCTTGTTCTTTGTTATGAATATTGCATACTATGTTGAATTCTGGAGCTTTTGCTTGTTGTTGATGTTTCTCTATGTAATGTATGTAAGTCAGTGGCGTATATAGGTTTTCATTTCGGGGGGAGCCGAAAAAACTCCTGGGGAAGGTTATTAAAATTTCAACATAGACGTAGTAAGAAAATCAGTAATAGCGCCGAAATTTTTTCGTGAAGGTGAGTGAGAATGGTTGTGTTTTAGGTTGACATTATAAGTATTGTGCAAAAAATGCAACAGAAAAGAGGCGCCGCAGAAAGATCCCATATCATTGTTTGACATTTCGGGGGAGGTCCCGGGCAGTGGCGTAGCGTGGGTTTCTGCCGCCCGGGATGGAAATCAAATCCGCCGCCCCCCTTATCAAGGCATATAAATCCAAAATTCCCGAAATTTTAAAGGAATTATAAAGAACTTCTAGGTTGGAGTGGGATAACCAACATTTTGATTTTGATAAGGTCTAAAAAGAGATAAAATATAGCGCCGCAGGCAAAGTTTTTGCAAGTGAGACAACTAAAATTTAGATATCGATATGGTACAAAAAGAGAAAAATAGCGCCGCAGGCGAAATTTTTTCCAGTTTTTAATGAAACAAAATATAATTTAATGGATTTTTCTAATTTTCCCCAAAAAATGCCGCCCCCTAAAAAGTGCCGCCCCCCCCACGCTACGCTACTGGTCCCGGGCCCCCTCGGCCCCCCCTCTATATACGCCACTGATGTAAGTACTTTGTATTTACTGTTTGTGATCTTTAATAACAATAAAATAAAATAAATAAAGTTAATATAATGCGTGCTTTATAAAGCTTGTAAATCATGAATGAGGTTATAGTTATGGATGGATAAAATGTAAAGTAAAACAACAAGTTTTATTTTTTATAAATCGATCATTAAAATATATTAAACGTATGATATCTGCCATTCTGCCAATAATGGCAGTAACCATCACATGAACAACCCATAATCAATCTGCCAAAGTTGAACAACACTGTAATTAGTCGTAAAATACAGGACTTGTGTTATGACACATGCTCGTACACTCCCTCCGTATTACCGCAGGAACATTATGCCAAAAGCAACTACGCATAACAAGATTTATTATCCACGAAGCATTTTAAGGGGTTTCCTGTTTAAATAAATAAATAACATCTTATCCAATATAATTATTTACTTATCTCATTTATTAAACAACTATTTTTTTATAAAGGATCCGGGCTTTCATACACAAACCCAAATACTTTCCTGCACACTTTGCACTAGGCTAAAAGCCTGCATCGCAAAGTGTGGAATACATCACCAGCGCCAGGGTTTTGAACCTGGCACCTCCCGTTTGAAAGACAGCCGCCTCAACCAACTGCGCCAACCATGTACTCTATATTATAACATAAATTGATTTTTATCGACGAAATTTAATCAAGCGTTAGTGATTTGGGATCAACTTATTGACAGTAAATGGTTAAGCCTATAAGTAAGTTACCTACTTACTACCTGGGCAGTGGGCAGTGGGCAATAATATTTTGTTGGTAGTTATGTGGACATTTGTATATACGACGGTATTTAATAACTATCCATTATGTCTGTCTATACATCTTTATTAAGAAGCCTACTTTTATAAGTAATAAAAAATATTTTACAAATTGTAAATATATTTTATGAGGTATTTATGAGACCTTCTTCATTTTCATAAATATTACGACGAAATAACTGCTTGGTATTTACGAGTACCCAGACGCTTAACCCTCGCGCATCCCGAAGGTCGTCCCGTCGAAGGAAGACCCAAGCTGCGGTGGATGGACGGTGTCAACGCAGATGCGGGTGCCATTGGACTGAGGAGCTGGAGGTCAGCGGCCCTCAGAAGGACGGAGTGGAGGAAGTCTCTGGACTCAGCCAGGGTCCACCCAGGACTCTAGTGCTGATGATGATGATGATGATTTACGAGTACTACTACAACTATGCCATCGAGGCATATCCGAATATTTGTGTATGAAACACGAGTACTCTAAATTTTACATGTATAAGAGGCATAAATATTGTAAAATCCTATTGAAAAACGAGATGAAAACCTCAATAACTATTCCATTAATGTGTAATCAGGATTGAAGAAAAGAAAATAACTATTTTATGTTCTTAATTAGGTATTTTAGTCGTAAAAACAACCTACTAAATTATTGGTATTATGTGAATCATATAATATAAGTGTCGTGTAATAATTGAAACATTAAAATTACTAATGGATGTGGCGACTGCTAGGGACATCTATAAAAATATTATCTTTGTAAACATTTAATGTGCAATCATAATTAATTATTTGTTTAATATGAACTGAATCACAAAAGTTGTATTGAGTATATTGAGAGGAGTGCTTTTTACAAGTTATCCGTGAATATGTCCTTTACATATAAATTTCTACCTTGATGTTTTAATATTCTTACTATCATTGAATTCAATAAAATAGCATTTCTATTGTGTCTTCGTAACACGGGAGCATCCGGGATGTGAACTGAACACCTTTCATAATTTATTACCTTTGAAGATTATATCAGTTTCACATTTTATCCATTTACTTTGGCATTCGTATTTGTGTGTGTATTGGTATAAAATTATTTGTGGTATGCAATTTCGATATACCATCAGAATTTATTAGTAATGTTGAACACCAAAAAGGAAAAACAATCAGTAAAGGTGGTCGGTAGCCTGGTTGGTAACGCGCTCAACTGTTAATTCAGTGGGCGCGAGTTCGATCCCCGGTGCCGACCTACTCCACTTCACGAAATAAGCTTTTCATTCTTAATGTGAAGTGTACAAAGGTGTATTTGGGTTTATTTCAATAATCTCAGATTCATTATTTAAAAAAAGCCTCAATTTGCATAATGTGTGCGCTCTTCAGATAGATTGATATTTAAATTATTAGTGGCAATTTACATTTTTCAATCAAGTTTCCCAGTATATTTTTCAGTAATTGCTGTGTTTGGCATATGGATACCAATTTTATTTGTTTACAATATCCTGTAATTTTTCAATTAAATCTATTATTCCATAACACTTCAATTCCATTATCATAACAATATAATCATATATGAACATATTTTCACGGCGGATCCATAATTTGACGTAATATAGGTAATGCATGGTTACAGGACTGAGGTGATTACTAAATTACTAGGTACCTTCTGAATAAATACATAATATTTGGTTATGTTTACTTTGTAACGTGTGTTTATCACAGGTAAAATACGAGTAATTATATAGGTTGGTAACTCTTACATTATAACAATCAATAACTCTTTTTTATATTTTAATAACAACATAACTAACTTTAACGTAAAATAATTTATTTTTAAAATAACTTTCACAAAAAGTCACATGAAGTGTTAAGTTTCATAATGAGTATATCAATTAATAACCAGTAACGTGCTATTCATATTTACTTACCTACTGCTGCAAAATACAAGAATTCTCAAGGTGATGTGATGAATAATTTACCTACAAATATTTTATTGACCCGATTGTTTTACTTTCGTAATGCTTAATACACATTGACTTTGACGAATTGCACTACTCTGAAGATATGTGGGTGGTTTGAACTGCGGATAAAATATCTAAATTGTATGAATATATGTCTGTAAACTGTACAGTGGTACTACCAAATATCAATTATTACTGACAGTAAATTCCAAAGTAAGTGATCTAGTGGAGAATTTAGTTGATTTTTCATGACTATTTTCTCAAGTTTTCGGCTCTATTACTAAAGACATACCAGGTAAGAAGTTCGAGAGTTCAACAGTAAGAAAAGAGACACGGATAACTAGAAAACGTTTAATACCAGGTTGATATCAACGTCCTCAGAAACCTACAAAATATCATTAGATTTATTTAGTAATACTTGATATATCAGATCGTGATGCATTTTCTATGGTCATTATGATAACACAAAACATAAAGCACCTATTGCATAGTAGTGAATCATTTAATTCGTACCAATAGAATGAAATAGGTCTAACCTTGGCGGAAGATAATATAATAATGCGAAGAATAATGTAAGTACTTGAGTTATCATTGTACCTTCATATAGACATAATATTATAATAGGCCACTGCCCTAATGGAATGTATGTCCAACGCATTGCACATTCTTCCCATATTACTAAGTATCTAGATTAATATAATACTTACTATTACATCCACAAACAACTCATGTACCGACCTACAATATTTATTAACGTTACCTATCCTATTACTGTATAATGTATTGTTATTAAAGCTTTTAGATACAAGAGTAACATAATCGGTCAGAGCGACGTAGAAAACGTAGTGTTAGAGAATTATTGCAATAATAATAACGTAGCGACTTACCTATACTGCCATATACATCGTAGCATTTCTTTATGGAAAATACTCAAATAATTAGGTTCTTCAGCTCGTTCTTAGGGTGACCTCACACATCCGGAAATCTCTCTCTGAAATCATAGTCTGAACTTTTTTTACAAACAATCAAGTAAAGATAATGATTTCAGAGAGAGATTTCCGGATGTGTGAGGTCACCCAAAATATTTTTAAAAAGTACATAGTGAAAATTTTGTACTAAACAGGTAAGACACAAATTTAATTTTTGTTAAGTACCTAAATACTTTGGCTATTTATTATTGGTACAGCAAAACAGAGATTAAATAGTTGTAATCGTTTCTCTGAACTAAAGTAAGTACCTTATAGAGATGTTGTAAAAAATTGTAAGTAGTAAGTGTATAATGAAATATTTAATAATATTCTGAGTAGCCAGTATGAGATTCCTCACTAAATAGTTCTTTATACCTTACATTGTCTTGCACTATAATCAATTTATAATTTGTATGGTGACATTTAAAAGATAATATCTTCCTTTCCTAATGATTGACACATCAATGGATATGGAGGGAAACAATGCCGTCTTTCTGCCGCAGTTGTTGAGTTATGGAATATCTACAACCTAAAGAATGGAAAGTCTTGTTATGTGGTATCTATCATGATTTATTAGAATACAACATCAGAATACAAAGTAAATAGCTTTTAGTAAGGTATTTAAATAAAGACTTCAAAATGAGTTAAGTATTAATTATTTCCTATCAACTATATATCTACGCGACTTGAAGCCAGAAATGTTTAAGTAGATCCTAAATATTAAGAATGATTTTGAAATAAGGATGAAAGTAAATAAAAACTTCATTTCTCTTTTAAGTTCAAGTTCGTTGAGCTGTCTAAATTCAATTAGTAGGGATAACCTCCGTTAGAGCTAAGTTTTTGCCAATCCAATATCGAATCTCAAAGCAAATTTAATACCGAAGACTTTATCACAGACACATTCAATTACAACCAATCAAAAGTATTTTGATACACAATAGTCGAATAGTTATTTTTTAAAAGGCTATGCACAAAGTTCATGGTCCATAATGCAGTTTGATAAGTTCTGACCCGTTAGTCAGTGTGAACACTTTAAATTCCGAGATAGTCAGTATACTCGTACGAGTACCTAAAGTCAACTTCAATCGATATGCACCACTCTGTATTATTTGTAAGTAGGTATGCATGATATTGATAAAGTTTGTATTACGTGAATAAGGTAGTGGTTAAGTCTCTCTAACATCCACTGGACTGGTGACTTAATCATTATGTAGGTATGTCATTGCACTTCGAACTTCTCAAACACTCCAACAAGAACTCGTATTCATAATGATATTATATGTTTTAATAAACAGTGCGTATTTATATCAAGGTCATAATGTGTGAGAGAAATGAATGCAACAGTGAAATTCTTGCTCACATACCCATGATGATGTAATTTCGGAAGAACATTGGGTTTTTTAATTATTTTAGACTGTATAAAAATGAGTGAGTTTCACTCCCGTAGTAAAAATGTTTCAAGACAGTCTTTTCAATGCCTAGGTTTGTGAGAATCGATAAAACATTAAAAAATCCGTTTCTTTTACGATCCGTAGGTAAATCTGAGTGACTTGAGATAGTATGTTGGTACTACCTACCCATATATAAGTAGTTTTCAGTTGGATAAAAGAATTATGGCTTACATTAAAAGATTCATGGGTGTTCTAGTTGTGATGTTGGCTGGATCCTATGCGACGCAGATAGGTACCTCCATAATAAATAAACTTGTTGTGGAGACTCCAAACAATCAACCATTAACTCCAATAGTGTTGAAATTATGACCGTTGTTGTTGAAATGCCAATAAAAATAACTTACTATTCATTCGCATATCGAACCGCTGATCTTGTTCTGATTTTTTTGCTGTTTAAGAATTGCATTGTATTTATATTTATAAATGAATCTATAAAACTAAATCAGAAAAACGAGAGCGGACTCTCTTTGTTGCAATATAAATGTAATGTAATATAACACCTGCCTATATACCTCCTACAATATATGCTCTAGAATTCTAGAATGCGATGCAGGTACCTATTAAACTATATGTAGTAGAACAAAGGTAAATTTTAATGAACCGCCTAATATAATTTTATGTTACATGTTCGAGTTTTAGGTATTGAGGAGTATCAGTGATACTAGGAAACAAATATTGGATTACCTCTAAATATTAACACGATACTAGAATACATCTTGAAACTATGTAAGTATATAGAATTATATACATAGGTATAATAGTATATATAATATATATAATATAATATAGGTAATTATATACATATAATGCAAGACTTAATCACATTTTGAGAGTACTATACCATTGTTTCGTTTATTTACCTTTATAACTTGTCAAAAATGCGACACTCGATTTATGCTACGATGGAACTTTAAAACGCAATGTGTTGTGTTCGATGATCATCTGCAAAATTTCTTTATTAAATATGTAAGGTCCAAAAATGTTGTGGAAAATAAGATACAGTTTTATTTTGATTTTATTCTATTCTATTATGTAGTCAGTAGTACCCAGAGCGATTCCGCCAAGAAACCGCTATAACGAGTTAGCAGTTCATGGGTATAGACGGAGGCAAGAGAGGACGTCCAAAGAAGTCCCTTGAGGAGACCATCAGAGGAGACATGGAACACCTGAAGCTTACTCCAGAAACTGCCTCGATCGGGGCAAATGGAGAGAGAAGATCCGAGCCGCCACCCTAAATAAATTGGTTATGGTGTTGAGAAGAAAGAGAGAGAGACAGAGGTGATGCTAAAAGTGATGAAACTAGAAAAAGCACCAACCCTATTTTCGTTATTTCCATGATTTATACCTATAGCAACAAGTGGATGAAGATTAAACAATTTTATAGATTCTATAGTGACGAATCACACATCACCTAGATCCAATATTGATTTACAATTTCGTATTTATATAAGTAGGTATTGTAAAACGTATGATTTATGGTGTGTATTAATTTATATACAATTTTACACGATTACATTAAGGATTTAGTAATACTCATTAGTGTTGTTAATGATTTATTATGTGCCCGAAACAATTAGAAACAATATTATGTCATAAGTTAGGAAGCTTAGTTAGGTTAATATACTTACTCGTATAAAAAAAATTAAACAGGTTTCTAATAAACTAATTAGGTAATTAAACGAATGTACCTTTATCGACTCATTCACTTCATTTTGTGCATGCTGGGGTCAATTCTATAAGTGAGGACTAACTGATATCAGGAGTATGTTTTTTTAACTATTTCATAGTAAAATAAATTTAAAACACACTCGTTATAGAATTTGACATTTTGAACATGTAACCTTCTTGATGTTATCTGGAACTGAGCCAAATATAGCTTGAGTTATAAACCCTTACCCATACCTAATTATAGGAGTTATAATTACGCTTCTTTTAATGCTGTTAATATTATTTGGTGCATGATGAAGACAACATAAGACCAATAAGGCACAGACTAGCGACGACGTCCAAGAGCTTCGTGTGCACAGAACACATATACTCTAACGAGAAGAACTACAACTACATAGAAAACATATGCATACACGGAAAATGTATAGCACCGCAGTTGTGGCCAGTGCAAAGCTCCTTGAAGAAATTGGCGGCAGATTTGAATGTATTTCTAGACCATAAAGAATATTTTGATACCACTAGTAACTAAATAATTCCACTCCAGTCAAAAAAATGATGTTAATCAAAATTTTTAACTGAAATGAAATCATTTAATTACTAGTGTGCACCAAGCCCAATGTTACCGAAATGTAGAATAAAAGACACTAAATTCATCAAACTATTTATTGTTTAAATGGTAATAACACAGAGTATATAATATATATTTTAAGTGAATGTAGGATTTTTAGGATAACTGTGTTTCAAAATTTCATCATATTCATCATCAATTTCATCAAAATCAAAATTAAAAACATAATAGGAGTCCTTGTCTCAGTGCAGTTAGCAATAAAAGAGTCTATTTCTCACAGTTTTAACACTTAAAAATAATAGGAGTCCTTGTCTCAGTGCACTTAGCAATCATCATCATCATCATGTGAGCCCCCCTGCGTCCATTGTCGAACATAGGCCTCCCTCATTGATTTCCACAGCTCCCTATCCTGGGCAGACCGCATCCAACCGCCTCTCGCAACTCGCCTTACATCGTCCGATCACCGTGCTTGAGGTCTATCAACACTTCTTCTGCCTGTTCTAGGTCGCCACTCCAGGACTTTCTTTATCCACCTAGAGTCTGTGGTTCTGGCCACATGACCAGCCCAACTCCATTTCTGGCTGGAAACTCTGTGAACGACATCGACGACCTTGGACCTCTCTCTGATCCAAACATTAGTTTTCCTGTCTCTCAGTGAAATACCCAACATTCTCCTTTCCATGGCTCTTTGTGTCACTGATAATTAGCAATAAAAGAGTCTATTTCTCACAGTTTTAACACTTAAAAATAATAGGAGTCCTTGTCTCAGTGCACTTAGCAATAAAAGAGTCCATTTCTCACAGTTTTAACACTTATAAATAATAATGAGTCCTTGTCTCAGTGGGGTTAACAATAAAAGAGTCTATTTCTCACAGATTACACCTTGTAACTACAATACGAAAATGATGGAGTCTTTCAAAATGAACATTTGTTTCAACCAGTGATATATATCACTGGTTTCAACGCATAACAGAATCGTCTCATACACATGTTTACTATGAGGCAGTAATGTCCACGTGAACAAAACGAATAACAATCTACCAGTACGTCACACTTTAAAAGATATGATCTAAAAGTCTATTTCTCACAACACATATAGTTTATCTACAACATAACCATTAAAAACAAAACGAAAACACGAGAATGAACACGAGACGCCGATTCGTAAAAATGGCTGACATCAAAACAACGATTACAAACAAGCCAGAACGGCGTCATTTCGTGTGCGTGTTGCCAGCTGTAAAATTTAAGATAACCTCACGGAAAAATTCGCCGTCAACGATTATTAGGCAGTAAATACAGTTTTTGTTCCCAAAATATATAACAAAATCTTATAATTATTATTTAATTAGGTTAAATTTTTATTATAATCGTAAGAAAACAAGACTTCTGAAAACCAAAAACACATTTTTTTCATATGTCCACATATTCCCATATGATTGTGTGAGAGTAAAGAGAGGCGACTATATTTTTATTCAGTTCATCCGTTCATGCCAAACGGATCCTATACCTAAGTATGCAAGTGCCTAGAACAAAGTCGTACCCCCGTGTTCGTGTGTCTCAGTGTAGTATATGTGTTCTGTGACACAGAACACATGCTCAGTGTGCGGATGCTAAACGCGCTCCCCAGAGAATTAAAATTGCTGGATGATGCGGCCTTCCGCGGAGGGGTGAAGAAGTACCTCGTTGATAAAGTTTTTTATTCCATTGACGATATGTTAAATAATTGATTTTATGTATGACGAAATGTCAATCAGAGCCCTTTACACTCTGATCGGCATTGATCTGATAATGATTTTTGTTATTGTTAATTGTAAAATATCATATTATCTGTAAAAATTGACGAGTCCAGGTGTCCGAATGGGCCTACGGACGATATAAAACAATAAAACAACAATGAAACAATCTATTAATTAATTAGAAATATGACTAATTTCTTTCCAATAGCATATACTTATGAATATAATCATAATATAGTCGTAGGTACCTATGGTAGGTTACACCTATGACGTATGCCCTAATATTATATTACAGGTACAACAACATTATTTTAGTATCGTGTAATTAAACAATTAATCAACCAATCAGATAAATGAATTAAAATGAATAATAAAATGTCTAATAAATAAACATAATCATGAATCAATTCAAAGGTCATAAAAATCAATTTGTACTAGAAGTATATGGATCCATTTGGTAAATAAAAGTAACTAAAAGTAACAGGGGACCATAAATGCCCAAAGTAACGAATGTCACTCATCTTGGCGCATGCTTCGCGCGTGATATGATTCATAATATGAACCTGATTGTTTCACTATCATAACTTTTTGCACCATGAAAATTCAAGTATATTGGTATGAAAATCAAGTTTAGTAAACTATAACCATAGGGTCCATAGGTAAACATATTTCTGTGTATCTTTCTCTCTATCAGCAGATTGTATTATTGTTATTAATGATTTATTTATTTATGAAGGCAGTAAACGGCAGAAGAGATTGTCTACGTGTTCGACCCAACAATTTTAAGAATGCGTCCGCGCATGATCAGACTCGCGCAGGCGCGCGGATCGCTGCATTGTTCGATGGATTCCTGCGCAGCCGCACTGCGATCTTGGTATCAGGAGACTATGACAAGAAGATGGTAAACAGAGAAAGTGCGCGAATAATCTTTGTATGGCGCTATTCTGTACGACTGGATACTTACATTACAATGTGTGATACTGTGTGTGTAGTACACACTTACATAGATAATATACTGGTATGGGGTTATATGTAAACATTCATACAATATATGATGGGTTAATCAATGTAATTCAAAATGTCACTTATTTGATTCTTGTGGATCAATGTTATAATTTATTTTTCAATGCTTTGTGCATACTTTTACAACGAATCCAAGTAGGCGTACACCAATGAGTGCAGACTTTAGATATCTATCCTTAATTAAGTATGTGAGATACCTACATACATTTTGATGAAAATCACACAATTTTATTCTTAAGTTTGTATATTAAGTTAAATCTTTTACCTACATTATTATCTATCATCATATCACTCTATGCATCTTATATTAACTTATGTACATACCGGATTAGGTACCTATAATCTAATCAGGAACCTAATCCGGCATGTATTTATTCAAAAAAAAATATTCAAAATGATCTTAGCAAAGTGGACCAATAACTGTAAGGTGATCGAGATTTACGAATAGTAAGGTGTAAGTAGGTACTAACATACTACATGTACGTACCTACTATATCGTAGGTATCCAGGCAAAATTTTAGAAAGACTTCCATAAGTTAGAATTGCACATGAATGAACAATATTGATATTATCAATCAGCTAATATGCATAAATATTTATGAACCAGACACAACATAGCTTTACCTATACTAATTAAATTATCATTGTTAGGTGTAGTAATTTTTGTACTAGATATAATACTACTAGCATTATCATCGTCCACTGTCCATTGCCCTTGGTCGCTATCTAGATTTATCAATACCTGACTAGCCACGCCCGATCTAACACATTTCAATAATGCGTATTATAAAATATACTATTAATTTTATCTTTAATAATCGTTACATAATAATTTGTATTTTATCCTTTGTAAAACAGCATCAGAAATAAATGGACTGTCCAACATATTATAATAAAAAACAATACAGTGAAATGAAAATGAATTTGGCTTCCCTGTCAATCCCAGGTTGGTTGTTGGATAATATAGAAGGTATAGTTAATGATTATTCCGTTTTTGGTTGTTACTTATTTTATTGCCAGAAGGCGACAATTCTTTATTTTTTGCAATAAAGACATTTTTATTAAAATTACTGAAATTAATGATAACAGGAAGAAATTAAAAACCGACAATAATATGTAATCACAATAATATGTACGAGTATTTTCTTATAATTACTATATTTTAATTTTAATACATATTTCACACCATTTATAAGCGGCTTTACATATGAAATAAAACGTATTATAAATAAGGGGTGATTCAAATAAATATTTATTTATCTGAACCACAAACTCTGAATAGCTAACGACAAACTCATAAAATATGTGCTTTAATCGTTAAATCATGTGCAAGTCTTGAGGGATTGTGATTCACTGAATGCAAATATCCCTTAGTTAATGCAATAAAGCCTTATTCTACTACGATTTTGATCATCCTGTGCATTAAATATAACAGATTTTATGGAAATTATAACTTCATCATTGGCTTTATCGTCAGTAAGTAGTCCCATGGTGATATGATATTATTATACGGCGAATTATTCAATACTTTAATATTGAGATAATCACTTCATTAGGGCGACGTGTAAGCTTTAAATTAAGATATTAAATGATAAGTTATATTCATTAAGTTATTACGAATACACAATTCAATGTAATGGTATTATAAATAAGTGTTTTGACTGGATCGGATGGCTCCTCATATTGGTGACAAAAATAGTGTGTGTTCTTAACGTGTTCTTAACAAAATTAAACTATCGTTGGTTGGATTAAGCGTTAGAAAAATTGGTGATGACAGAAAAAAATTGAGAGGAATTCTGAGTGACTCGTTCACAGAAGGTAGGAAATAGAGGCCCGTCATTATGTGTTGGAAGACTTGAGATAAATTCATACAGTAAAAAGGTTTCAGATAATTTGAAATCTGTGCCTATCGTATTTAAGATTGACAGAAAACCCCTAAGGATGAATGTCATCAAAAAGTATGTGTCTACAATACCTATCAAACGGTTTTTCACTGGCCGGCATTAATTTTTTTTACGAATTCTTCCATCTGTGACTACAATACAATATGTGTCATCAAAAATTTACTGAATTTATAGGTTCAGGAAATAAAAATTAAAAGGAGATTATCTAATAGACACAATACGATAATCTAATAAACGAGTACCTATTGTATTAGAAATACATCGCAGTATTGTATCTCGCCTATGTCTAGATAGACTAAAATGTCATTTCAAAAATAAATCAAGGTTATCCTTTAAAGAGCTTTATTCCCAAGGACGTGTCCACGCATGTCCATATAACATGCTTTAATTAATAATAAAACCTGTATGAACGGAAACACCATATCAATGTGCAACCTATTTAGGATAATACTCAACAGGACCGAATCTTAAAGAAAAAAATAGTGCTATACAAACAATAATAATATTAAATTTGCCCAGGAAATGTCTTATTACTAAAAAATATAACAATGTAATAATATACTAGTGATTTTCGATGAAATTCATATATTATCTACTTTGGTTTTTGTTAATTTATTTGCTTTGATGAAGTAGACTTTACTGATCATGCACCCTACATATTATTATGTAGAAATGTCCATAGGAATTCAGGAAAAGTAACCCTAAACAGGGGATTAACATTTAACCCAACCCGTAGTTCATTGTATTTATGTTGCTGTTTCTATATTCGGTATATAGGTTTTGGATGTATATTTTTACTTCTTCTTTGTATACTTATTTTATGTCTTTTCGTTTTCGTATTGGTGTTCTCAATACTGTATTTTGTAAAAAGCTCAACGGCTGTAGAACAAATAAAGTAATGGAAATGTTGCAGTTCTAAAGACTAACGTATTTTATAGGAGTTGGCGTATTTTACATTTCGATTAAAAATTTAATTAAAAATCGCCATAATACATCAATATATAAATTACTGTTTAAACTACAACAAAAGTACTGTGAGAACATTATCAGAAATAATCGAGTACCGATGCTTACTGGCTAAATTTAGCAACTTTAAATGATCCTGTTCACCCACAACTTTATCATTCAAACTACTGTCATGAGTTGTACAATTGTACATATTTTTTGTATACCAAATCAAATAAAGCGCCGACCAAGATCTCACTCATAAAGTATGAAAAAAAAAACACAAGATGTTTCATTTGAAACAATTATTATAATTAGACACAACTTCCTATACAAAAATCCGTACTATTGTTATGCAATATGTACTTAATTAATATTAAATAATTTTTATCAATGGGTTTAATTTAGCATATATTTTAACAATAATATTAATTGTCTGTCAAGTCTAATTATTCACATCAAATAAAAAAAATGTAACTACATTAAACATTCGCTCAACGTTAGATAAGTCGTAAAAAATATGACTATTGTGGATAATAAAACTACATATTATAATGTCTTGATAAAAAAATTGACCGCAGATATTTTTACCATTGCCTACGTTTAAATCAATTTGGTATAATACATTGTAAGTATTATATCTTAGTATAGGTGCAATCAAAAATCGGCTACATCTAGATATTTATACAGGTACACTACTCGTGTATAAGACTGGATATTGATATTTATATACGAGTATTATTATGTATTGTCCATAAACTGACATGTTTTGTTAGTATTATTGTTATCAGTTGTTTATGGGTGGAGTAACTCAAATCAACAATCAGTGTGTACCTCTACCTGTATATCTATCATAATACTCTTGTACTTGATTACTTACGTAGGTAGGTATATGCATACTATATACAGGTATAGTACGTAATGTTAATCGGTAGTAGATCTGATATAAGTAATAAAACAATGTTATTTCTGCCTACTAACTTTGCAAAGACGGGTTCCGGGAGTCAAGGACATCGGCTGCAAGAAAAATGAATCAGAATTCTATACCAGTACTAGTATGATCCTACGTTCAATAAACTTGATACAGATTCGCTGTCATTTTGTCATCAGACGCCCGATGATTTCTATAAAACGAATCAATCAATGTCCCAAAGAAAACTGCTACAGTCGGCTGAGTCATTCCTTCAACATGTTATAATATTATGCCGAAAAAAAAACAACCCGCCGTCAATAATTCACAATATCTATATCAAAGATGGAAATAAAAATGAAAACCTGAAATGTTTTATAGCAGTAATAACAAATCACCAGCAACAAATGAACCAGTTTCATAAATTGATTAAATATTGACGTTGACATCATCGCTCCATTTGTTGTGTTGATCTTTCTAAAAAAAAAAGAAATTGTTCATGCGACGTCTATCAGAAAAGAAATTTAATTTTGACATGCTATGAAAATTCCGATGAATCATTTCACTTGTTTTATATCACAAAAAGATCTGAGAAAAAAATATGTGGGTAAGAATATCATGTGCTAAAAAATAATAAGTTTAATTTTCGGCCTTGAAGACATTATCCTATATAAATACTAAGTAATTTCTTAGGTTCTGTACTGCACCGTTTTATTTGTAGGTTGTTAAATGGATTACTTTTCTCGATCTACACACATCTGCCGGATGTCATGTTTCCTATACAAAATCATGGGTAAAATTATGAGAATGAATTGCTGAAATATATTATGAATTTATTTATTATAAATTCCACAGTATCCTTCCTTTACATTATGTCTCACTAGGTGGGATCGAATTGCACAATGAATTTAAGCATATAATATTAAAATATGTCATGCATATATTATTACAATATTGTTACTTATACATATTATATGACAACATTCTATATCTTGTTAATCCAGTTATTGACATCAGCTCTTTTAGTTTTTTTTTTAAATTTAATATATCTTTCATATCTTAATAATATCCTGGCAACATATTGTTGAAACTGTTTCATTGCTACATATCTACTGGTCTACTGGACTCGAGAAAAGGGTTGAATAAGGCGAATAATTAGTACAAAGGCAAAGAACAATGTTATTCACCAAATAACATATGGATCTCTTCCATTTTTTGGTCTTCGGCGAAATCATAATGTTACATTATATAAATCGTTGCAAACACGAAACCCAATGTTTTCTGGTAGGTGTACTAGAGTGCTCTTAATCTTATATACCTTGAAATATAAATTTACTTAAAGGTTATAATTTTAAGTATTGTATCGCCTCTCTGGCGATAACTTGATATAAAATTCAGCCCAATTACAAATATACCCAATACAAAATTATTTTTGAACAATTAATTACATAGGAATAGGTAGTCTACTATACAATAGAGGAGTTACTGGTTCTTTAAAATTAATAATCAATTAATTGAGTGTAACAGGTTGAGTGAAATAATAACAATGTATTATTCCATTGTGCAATATTAGATTGTATCTAAACAATAATAATAAGGATCACCTGATTGACTTCGAATTTGATTAGTTTGATTTTTCCTTTGTTTAATATTTTATAATTACACTAACTGGGGAGTTTATATGCCTGGTGCAGTTAGATACAAGTTATTTTAATTGTTAAAAAGATTTAAACCAATAAGATTGCAATCACTATAAAGCAACGATAGGCAAGTATTAATGTAAAAAAATAACACAGCCACAATATAATGTAACATTTAACCTATTTTATTGTACAGGTACAGTATAGGTACAGATATTTTTTAACAATTTAAGCTTATAAGTTATTATTTTTGATTACTTACATATAGTGCTGATATCTGATAATAATTAGGTAAAATTATAGAGCAAGCTATTATAAACACAAACAAAAAACTAATTTCTATTTTATTACTTTGATATTAAAATAGTAGGTTGCAACATTCATTCATTAAGCTGTGTTGCATACATTTTAGTTTAGTTGGAATTGAAGTGAAACTATGTGTATTAGTTATTTTGAAAATTGTGAAGTCGTTTTGTAACTACCGACTTACCACAAAAAACTAAATAATCTTTTTTCACCTATGTACTATAAAGTGTAGGTACATGTAAAAAAATTCTTTGAGACTATTATATTTACGAGCATTGATAGTTTCGATATTCACTTTGAAGCTGAAAAATAAATAAATAATTTAATATTTTTTATTTCACTCGGTACGAATCATTGGTGATTCAAATCTTCTTACATATTTTGCAACTTCAGAATATATATCCTGCAAAGAGAAATTAGTGAAAATATTTGAATTCGTCGATAAAGAATACGTTTTATATATGAAAGGAAATAAATTCGTTTACAGTTTATAAGAAAAAAATAAATGTCAATGAAGTTATCCACGAAGGTTAAAAAAAAAAACAATATCAGCATTTTTATCAATAGGATTAATACGATTGGCAACTCTATATTGATTAATCGCGGTAATTAATCAATCAGGATAACAACAACTAGCCGCACAACAATAAATCTTTGCAGTAATAATCGAGTAGTTGAGTGAGATATTCATCCCTCAAGCAATCCAATATCATATAGACTTGACTTACGCACGATTATATATTAATATCCAATAAAGTTTTCATATATTCGAGTACTTCAAGGATTCCGGAATAGATTATGATCTCACATAAATATCCATCACTATATCGACATGTTTGCGTTACAAATCACTCTAGATATCGTTTTTGATGATTACATTAATGTGGAAGGCATTATTACATCACTATTTAATTAAATTAAATGCCAATGAAACAAACAATAAAACTAATAATACCTACTATATGTATATCACTACCTAGTATAATGCCTAATAACCATTGTTTTATCGTATTTATAAGAACTCCGATAGGCATTATTTACTTATTCAAACAAAGAAACTGAATTGATAAAATTTAATGTTGTTGAAATTGATAATCTCTTTTATGTTAGTTGAATCTTAATGGACCAAAACAAATTAATTCTTTAAAACTAAAGTAGTTTTATAAATAACATAACTTGCTCTTTTATGTGGTGAGAAATGCATAAAATTGCATTATTAATGTGTTTAATAACAGGCATTAACTACCTATACTAACTTTTTTATTACATTGTATATAATGTTATTATGTCAAGCTCCGGGCGCCACTCGTTAAAAATTTCTTAATTACCAACTGAATAATAATTAAATTTTCACGATCACCACAAGTATTGGTTTGTAAATATTAATATGAAGTTATAGATTCTAGATAACGTTTGCTGCCGCCGCTGGCTGCACACCAGATGCAAGAAGAAATCACCAACAATAATGATATTTTGTTACAATAGCGAGGGAAAATCGAATTGAATTTTACTCCCGTTTGGATAAGTTTTCTGAAAAAAACGATTAGGGAAACAGATTTCTCTGAACTGATAAAATATTAGATATTATGATAATTGTAAAGACTGATGATAATTGTTGACTTGAAATGTTAATGTCTGGAATCGTGAAGTCACTTCTACTGAAAAGGCCAAAGGGCAGATATTTAAATTTCCGCTTTAGAATTAACATTAAATACGTATTGTAATAAAGACATTATTTTAGTGTCAACTGAAGTAAGGACGAAATAAGAAATGTAACATAACTGCTTGAATTATTATCATACATATATAACACTCGTAAGTAAAACCTGTCAGTATGGTGATATAATCTACCTGCATTTGCCCCGCAAATACAAAATCATGATTAAAAAATTACACATATCTCGTTCCTTCCTATTCCATGTTATACAATAGTTATTGCAAATTAAAAATACTATAATATGCAATGACTATTGTATGTAGAGGCCGAGCATAAATTAAAAAAACCAACAACGCCTATGTATTTTGATAAATAGATTTGACTAGTATTTCCCACAAGAATATGCAGATGTGTTGTATAAAAACTCTTCAAGTCTAGGTATAAATCCATACTCTCAAATCAAACATAAAATAATAAAAACAAAAAATAAGACCTTCAAATAAACCAAAAGTCATCCCTATCACAGTAATCGAATAAAGTACTACAGACTGATGTAAGTATTTAAATAAAACAACATTAAGAAGGGTGGTTTACAGGAGAGACTGTCTTATGGATAAAGTATTATAAAAAAATAACCTATTTATCTTTTTTTAAAAGAAATACACAAACCCAGATACTTTCCTGCACACTGCACAGTAAGCGAAAAACTTGTGTCAAAAAGTTCATAACTAATACATCAATCGCCAGCGCCGGTTTTTACTTGGATAGTTGGACCTTCTCTAAATTTTGTAGGTACTATAGCATACCTAGCAGTGGCGAGGAATGTCCAAAATACATATTTCCCTAAGTAAAAGCTTTTAACTACATACGATAAAATAATAAGTAGCTATAATACAAATTCATTGTTGGACAATAATGGAAGGTCGCATTTACGAGAGTGCTAAACGTAATAATTAGCTTTTCAATTCAAAATGGCACGCATGTAATATTTCATAATTCATACAATAACGATTCAATCAAGAAAAGAAATGACGTTTGAAAATAAAAGAATATAGCTTGAAGCAAAAAAATAAATCGATCGAAGGTGGTAGATATCGATTTATTATTGGTAAAAAATATGCAGATAAAATATTGAGAATGTAAATATGTTAATACAATAAAAGGTATACTGAATAGATAACATGTACCATTCAAATGACATAATATTGCTATATAAACTGGTTTAAAATATGAAATATTTTTGTAGAGTTAAAAAAGAACGACCTTGTGACGTCACTATACTTATAGAAAAATAGTTATAATGTACCTAGTAATAGATTTTGCCTTCACTTGATAATATTGCGTTATTAATACCGCCTATAAATATAAAATAATAATAGGTAAATAATACAGAGGTATATACATATCTATGTAAGGTAATATAATAATTATGTTACAATATGTAACTAACCAATAATTACATATTAGTGCTGGGCAGTGTCACTGACAACCAACTCTACTTTATACGTGCACCAGTCAGTTGCAGATAAAATGGGGCCATCTAGCTTTTAAAAATATGCAACTTATAAAATTGGCGTAACATAGACATAGGTACGAGTATAAAAGAAAATGACTTTTTAAAACCCATTTGCAGAATCACCCATAATTATTATGTAGGCTTAAGAGTGACGTGAAAACTAGTACAACGTATGTACCAATAATGATGTTTTTCATATAATTTCAAATTTCACCCAGATCTCACCCAGATACAACCTAAGATTGTCAGCTTGACGCAAACCACGTCCGTCTTCTCCTTGACCAGGTAAGCATTAACAACTTTACAAAACAGTAGCAAAGATCTTCACAATTTTAGGTTAACTGGAAGAAATCGATCTTTGACGACAAGCTCGCCCTGGTGAACTATAAGGTATATTGTATGTAATGTTCTCTTAAAGAAAAATACGAAGAACAGAACAAATCATCATTCGTATAAAATATATTATACATATCGGCTATTGCTTGTAAATTTTTGTGTAAAACAGCAAAATAAAAAAATGAATCTTTTACTGACTGTAGTTCAATGTTCACAGGACTCCCATATCATTTTATGAAGTTTACGTGTGGTCGCTCTACGCACTAGCACAGTATTTAATAAGTGGTATTGTATCAGGTAAACTGTATTGATGTAGTTGCAGGAATATTCATACCTACTACAGTAGGGTGTAAGTAGCTATAAAATTTTATGTAAGTTGTATGTACTTAGTTTAATGCAATACAAACTTTAAATGTCAAAATACTTGTTATACGAGTTAGTTGTATCTTACTTGTATAGGTTTGCATTTACCTACATAATCATAATCACATAATGCACCATAGTTTAATAAATACTTAGACTTACTATACTAATTCTTACTACAGTTGTAACGGAAATTATCTAAGTATTGTGAATACCTTCGTAGATGTGATACACAATATTAAAAATTATCAACACTGGTCTGGCGTTTTGAACATATTTCTCTTTGGAACCTTGGAAAGGGCATACTACATATGTATTATTATGAAACAGAAAGTTTTTAGTCTGAACCTGACAGTGGCGAAGGGTGGATTTCTGCAGAAGGGAAGCCGGGGCTAACGCATTTCTTACGGGATTACGTCAGATTAGACACTATTATACCTGTCATTTTTTCCAAAAGGTAACTCGATGGGAATCGTGTTCTTATGTAGCTTCGCGCCTGGAACCTGAACTATACGAATACCTAGAGTATATAGAAAAACTTAAAGTGTTGAACAAGCTTTTTGAGCTTAACTCTAAAATATTTATTTTATTTATTGAACACATAAAAAAATACGTGATATATCTAGAGGTACCTACAGCAGTGAACCCATGAAATTATCCCCTTATAACGTTGGTACCATGTTAAATTAGCTAAAAAATAGATTAAAAAAATAGGCTTAATCTTAATATTACAACGTTTATATATTACTATGTAGCTAAAGAATTCACTCTTATAAGTAAATTTTATTATGCATTATAATATAATAGCAAATCCTCCAATACACTCTCCTTGCAGCGAAACTAAGACGGCGCTTACTTTGCCTTATCCTAATCACCTTTTCTTGACTTTCTTTCTCAGTCTCAACTTAATTTTCGCTTTCATATCTCTCTCAACGTACAATGTATTTGAGGTGTTGTTTTTACAATTTACGTGATATGAAGCATGATACTAAAATTCATCTAACACTTAATAAAATATACATTTAGTCTAACTAGATATAATATGTACGAGTGTACAATATATGTAACAAAATAAATTATATTACTACATTGTGCACATAACGCAATATTAATTGTTACCATGTAGTTTTGTCGCCCAAGTTTTAACACTCGACTCACTGTTCAATGTCAGACCCTCACATTCTCCAAAAGCTAAACATTGTTAGCTGGTAATTCATATCGAGACAAAATAATAATTACTATTATTTATCTACACCTTCATATACAAATATGTAACAATATCTAATACATCAACTCCTAATATAATATACCGGTCCGTGTGGGATGACAGTCACACAAAGTATAACAGATAATCAAACGGTATATTGTTAGATTAGGCCAAAAATAAAATTATTAGGTACTTATCGCTTACAAGTATTTTACACCATAAATAAGATGACATAAAAGTTTAATGGCATTGACACATGATTGATTTATTGCTAGACACAAATGATTTTCAATCTCTGAATATCTTTTGACAATAAGACCTCCCAAGAAATTTACATATGTATTCGACTGATGTACACTAAGCTAAAGATTTTCTTTGACACTAATTTGTTTGTGCAGGCTGAGGAAAGGATCAATCAAGTAAAGTTTTTGTTTCAGCGGAATAATTTATTAAATACTTTCAGAGGCGTTTCAGTTTTTCAGAATAACAATATGACTAGCTAAAATAAGTATAATAAAACTACCTACTAAATAATTTTTAAAAATGTTGTCAAATATCTAAATCTATAAACTTTACAGGAAATACAGATCTATCATAGTTTTTTTAACATCAGAAAGTTCTGATTTTTTTCAGACATCGTTAGGTCACTGTGTAGAACAAAATTTCCTTTAGACTTTAGGATGTAATGAAAAACAAACAGATATTCAGGTTTCGCAGAATAATGTACTAGGTACTTATGTAGATCTCTGCGTAGATAGGTATACAAAAGCATCAGTATTTCATAAACACTATATTAAATTGTTTGTATTATGTATGCAATAACCTTTTCAGTATTTAAACTAATATTAACTAATATTTAAATACTAATCATTAACAAATATGGAAAATTAGGAAACTGGGGGCACTTTCTAATTCATAACTACCCATAAAAGTAGGAAAATACAAACATACTTGCTATAAAAAATCAATGGTGATTTCATATACATTAATCATCATATGAATTCGCTATTTATTACATACCCATTCGACCTTAACCGTAATAAGTTAATACACCGAATAATGCACTCTCTGTGAGGCGGCGACGAACAATCATCCGGCGTGATAGCAGCAAGTCAGTAACCGGTGCCGGGTGCCGGGTGCGCAATACATTGCTATGCTACTCAAGATCAAGGATTGTACAATGTACGACATACGACATACGAATAAAATATATACTACACAGTAATTGAATATAGATTGTGTAGAAAGTTGATGGTTGATTATAATAATCAGATTTCGTTTTTCATTATCTATTATAACTGAAGGCTACCTTCTTTTGTCTCGAGTGCGCATTAGTAAAAAGTTGAATGATCAATGTATATAATAATCAGATATAATAATTTAATAAGTAATAATTAAGTAGATACGACTATACAGAACAATAATTGTACAAGTTCTTCAAAGATACGAGAAGTTAGGTAGAAAAAGCGATGGCTGCCATAATTTGTAATGTCGATGAATGAAGCAGATTAGAAATACAAGAATCAGGCATATGCTTACGTTTGGTGGGAGCAAGGACTCCAATAGATCTATTTTATGATTTATTATATTTTGAATTTATTTTGAAGTTATTTATCAGACCTTCTAATGAACTCTGACCACTCCCTAGAATATACCATAAGAACTAACGCTCGTTTAGCATCCAGTACTAAACAAATAGCGGTAGTCTTGTTCTGCAGAACTAATGCCCGATCCCACCAACTACCACCTAGGAAGCAGACCCCTAAGGAATTTCCATACAAAACCACAGACAATTTGAGTGATTATTATAACTGTCATAACCTTTAAGATATAAATCCATACAAAATACAACATGCAGCTCTACTTAGTTAGGTGCCCAAATATCTCCGCCCAGAATCTCCCTCACTTAAGTAGCTGCATGTTGTATTTTGTATGGATTTATATCTTAAAGGTTATGACAGTTATAATAATCACTCAAATTATCTATGGTTTTGTATGGAAATTCCTTAGGGGTCTGCTTACTAGGTGGTAGTTGGTGGGATCGGGCATAAGAGTTTTTTACGAATTTCACAGCGCTTTGTGGATGAAACGTGTCTTAGAAAATATCGTATAACGACAATAGTAATCCTATACTGCTTTAGGTTCGGGGAAAACTGTTATTAGGTAGATATGGATAGGTATGGAATCATCACTTACGGTATAGAAAAAAAAGGTGATTATAGTATAGGATGGAATTACATCCGAGATTGATCATAATATGAGGCATGAACAATGTTTGAGACGATTTTCCGGTAAGCACTTGTAGTATGGTGAAGAATATGACACATAGGAAATCCTAGTTGATACTCAAGGCAAGTCGATAGCATTTTGTTAATGGGCTGGGTTTGTATCTACCAAGACATCATTGTTAGTAACATTACTAAAATTCAAATTACAATGTTAACAGTTATATTCGCATACATAATAAGTATAATGCCATCATGCTATATTGTTCGTAACAACGAGATGTTTTATATGTGAATACGTATAACTATGTACTCGTAATAATATATTATAAATATTTGACAAGTTAACAACATTCGTGACTGAATGAAAATGAAAAAGCAAATTGCCACAATGCCTATATGGTGTGGGATGCACAATGTGAGATGAAAATTTTAAGATACAAATGTTATCACACTAAGGTACCTACCTCTACTCTAATGTGATACTAAATTTATGTTGTACTCAAAAATGTTTGAAAAGCGTTCAAATGAAATTTTTATAACAGCATTGTGTCAATTAAATTCAAAACAAAACTCTACTGAAAAAAAGTTATGTATTGCAAACAAGATTTTCACAGCATGCATTTTACCTGCGTAATACATTTTGGCATAAAATTTATTAGTAAGTTATAAAAATTCAGATTTTTATTACATATCGACACCACGTGAATGTGTCTAAGGATATTTTGCAATTTTGTTTTCTGCACTTTGTAAGATATAAAAATAAATTGAGTTAAACAATCTTTCTCTTTTCCTCTTACACTAAACATATAGCAGACTCTGAAACAAGCATTCGGTACTCTAATAAAACTTTACACTCGTTAGTTTTGAAGCACATTGTAGTAGGTATACTCAAAACCTATTTAAAGACCACACTTTACAGTAAGCTTAAAGTTATACCTGCATTGGAGCCCAGCAACTGCAGTTCGAAAGTCCCTCCAACAGCTGTGCATATTATGTATGAAACAACATAGAATTTTCTTATACTAATTTATGGCAGATATTAACTTGACTAGGAATCCATGAAAAATCTCATTGTCAAACACATGGGATTACACAGGTTTAAATACACAATTAACGGAGTTCGATGTACTGTTACTCGAATGTTGTTCTATTTTGTATCTGCGTTGTTCTGGGATTTTTGTGTTGCTGTTTGTCCATCCTGTATGTTTGCATATTGTTTTAATTGTAATTCTTTTATCTGTTGTTGCTGTATATTGCTTGGCTATGTACCACGATTGTATTGATATAGTTGATTATTTGTATTGTAAATTTTCCAAAGGCTTGAAGCCGTTTAATCAATAAATAAATAAATAAATTATATGTGCTATCAAGGAAGTCACAGCAACTAGTAAAAATAAATTCGTTTCCAACTCTCTTTTAGCCTAGTTCAGGCAGCATGACAAATTGAAAACTATATAGTAGATACTAAACATTATTATATTGATAATTTCCAATACATATAATTTGCATTGTGTCCATGCACATATGATTATATCCTTCACTCATACATATTACATCATGCAGCTAATAAATTATAACAATTAAAGCTAATGTGTATCACTATTAATCATAATACATGACGCATTGCATTCTCATTCGAGTAGGATATTCAGATTGACAGTTCTTTTATAACTAACACCAGTATCCGAGTTTGTAAGGAATTCTTACCAACGATTCGAAATCATTTTTGATATCCCCTATATTTAAAAAAACGACCTGAAAGTCAAGACCTTTATTCACTCTTCATAATAAGGAAAGAACAGTAAATATTCTGGGAAGCAGAATTAACAAAACTTAAGTATTTGACATGTGGTTGGAGTATAAAAATTAAAATTAATATATCTTGCTTTATTTCATTAAGATTGTTCACGATTTATGTACGTTCTTCAGTCTATATTTTCAGCTGAATTCGACATACTGTTGTTTTTATTAAACAGCAACGAAACAGACAATCGCGCTTTCTATTTTAATAAATTGAACAAGTAAGTTCTTACTTGATCTCAGATAGTAAACCCAACCTTCATGAGTAACAATGTGAGATTTATAATTTACAAATTGATGTTTCATGTCAACCAATGTTGAATGTAGTAACAACCTTTTAACAGAGATTGATGATATTGCTTATGGAATTAAATAGTATACCGCGCCATCATACAATAACTCATTAGTTAGGAATACCTACTAATCTGAAAAAAATATAAGTATACACATTTCTTTTAGGTGATCCTTATACATTGAACCCTATATCCGCCTGTAAGAGAAAAATTATAAAACGCTGAAGACGAACTACTAAAGTCCAATAATGTTTTGAATTCATTAAAAAAAACAGAGGAAACGAATTGTCTTTCTGCAAAGTGACTCCGAAAATTTGAATAAATTGCTAAAGTTTTAGGTATTAATATCATAATTTGTTTAGATGGGTATTTTTTTTGTTTTTTAATATCAAGTGAATAATAAAATGTATAATATTTAGACATTGATTAATTTGTGAATGAATAGGTCTACATTGTAAGACAACAATCATTAAGTAAATATATAACAATATGCCACTTCCAAGGACCTTTCATTGACAATTACAATTGCATAACATGTTAATAAATTGTTATACCTAATATTAGTGCAGCGTATTACAGGTAATATTATTACATAGTGACAAACATTGTAGTATAAACTATAAGAAATTAGAGTGTAGGAGTCTGTCTCGTACAAAACGAGTACAAACTGTTAGATATAAATAATGGAAAACGTACGTTACTATTTGCAATAATAGGTACGATCTCTACCAGTATGGATAATACCAGGATGTAGATTGGTATTTATACAATAACACCTGTAGCAGTTCCATTTAGATAAGATACAATTTCCAAATGGAATGACTACGTAAGACACTTTTTAAAGTATCATATTTTTTATGGTCCATTCTAAGCTTAGGCGGATTTCACAGAGATTTCGTCTCCACTGTGGATATTTTTATTTTGAAAGCAATGCTAAAAACAGATCGAATATTATACACTAATGACATTTAAACGAGAGATGTGGGCACTTCCTCCATAAAAGAGGCAAGAGGGAACATCCCCAATGCCAATGCGGGTAGATAGAGACCGTGGAACACATTGTAGGGCACTGTCCCATCAAGAAGTTCGAGGGGGATATTTGGGAAATCCATGAGGTGAGGCCAAGGGCAATTGAATATCTAAGAAATATTGACGCGGAGCTCAGACTCAGACTCCCAGATCATTTGTACGAGTACAATGGTTATATTCGCAGTGGTGGCGCAGAATCTTCATTAATATGGAAGCAAAATAATATGTTCATTTTAAGTTGTTCTTGGCATTTTTCATTGAGGCTGACTTATTCGTAGTTAACGAAGAAATGATAATGTATGTAGACCTAAAGATTAAGGGTGACAAAGATAAATTAATAATTTTATAGAAACAGCCATGATTGACAATTCAATTGAACTTGATTCAAATTTGGTAAATTTAATTGGCAAAAATACGAAAAGGTTCGCTTTATATTTCAGTACAACGACCTTCATATATGAAAATAATATACTTTTAAACCAGAAATGATCTTTTATGTAACTGTTTATAATAATAACACATTCGTTTTTATTCAAAAACTTGTTTTCAGGCTATACTATTCTTTTAAAATACAAGATACATATTAATTGTACTTGTTTCAATTCCCAAAATAGTAATGAACCAAAATCAGGAAAATAAATGACACAACGGTGCAACGCCAACGCGATACAACTTACTCGTAGATACTGTGACAGAAATGTCTATACTCTGTTATATTGGTTTCTATATTGTCTTATTACTTTACAAACTTTTGCACAATTTGCAAATTTTTCATTCTGATTAAGACACCAGATTAAGGCTCTCCACATAGTCCGTAAGTTCAGTTTTCTGAATCGACCGTTTGCAAAAAAGCTCCGACCAAAACCTCTTTCTGTATTCAAATCATCAGGGTAACACTGAATTCAGAGAGAGGTTTTGGTCGGAGCTTTTTCGCAAACAGTCGATTCGGTTAACTGAACTTCCGGACGTGTGTGGAGAGCCTAAATCAAGTATAAATGCAAATCGATAAACAAGGGCAGGTATGGATGATATTTTGTCAGAAAATGAAAAAAAACTAAAGTTAAAACTAACAAATAATTTTATAGAGTTGCGGTGTAGTAGTAATAATTCTTGTAATAGCTCAACATCTGACTTTTCCAATCCAAATGCTCGGTAACACCTTCCACCAAACTCGCCCGTCATCGAGGATATCTCCTGAACTTGTCTCGATGTAATGTGAAGAGCTTTAGCAGGCGCACCCGATACTGTATGAATAAATTAGCAGTTTCAGTGCAAATGTGGAATGATGATTATGCATTAACAAGATTATATAAAAACTAGTCCTAATTTGCTCATGATGAGTTTGCACGGAATAAATCAGACTTCCAGATCTACCCAACTACATTTACATTGTAATAAGTCGCCCCAATTTAAATGTCTGTTGTTTATAAACAGGTTCGTCCATATTCAGTAACCTATAACCGTCAATAAAAACTAGGTGTCTTATTTGACTTTTGTCATAACTTATTGCTTATATCCGAAGTTGTTTTTGCCTTTTAATGTATTATTTCATTACGGAATCACAATTCTGCGTTATCCGCCCATATAAAATTTACGCATTTTAATTTTGTGACGAGAAAGCTCTTTATATTTTAAGAGCTAATCTCATGAATATTAAATTAATATGCAGTGATCTCTGCATTATGTTCCAATACAAATAGTTCTGTTTTTGCATTGATAGCATTTCTAAAAATAATTTATATTTCCTATGGCAGCGTAAAAGAAAATTCGTTTTACGGTTGTATTTTTACAGTTTATCAAAAAAGTCGCATGAAGAGATGGAATTAATTGCTGAAATACAAAAAATTCTGGTCCTTTTATATCACGAAATTATAATATCGGATCACATAAGAGAAATTTCAATGTCAATAAGTAAACAAACAATCACTTACCGTGAAGATGAAGAATAGGATGTTTGTTTTCATTCGCTGCATTTCCACTTCTTCCCCGGCACCCTAAGAGTGCCAGACCTTCAAACAAATTCCTGTTCCTGAACAATGTAGCACATTTTCAATACAACTTTCTTCACTCAATATTATTCATAAGATGCAATCAAAATGTCGTCCTCATTTCGATGTGGAATTAATCAAAATTATTTTTAATATCATAGGTAATCATAATATTTAAATACCTATACAATTTCTATAGTATTAAAAGGTAAAATAATATTATCAATTGTAAATAAAAACTAAGCGGATAAAATAGGCAATTTCACATTGATTGACCAAATTTTTCACTTCTTTTTATTTAGATCTATTTTAAGTTTATTATATTACCTACTATATTTATTTTCGAAAGCTTAAAAACACATAACCTATTTCACGTATCGACTTATCGGATTCGGAATAAAATCAGTGTTTTATTTTCTCGTCAGTTTAGTTTCAGGGATATACGTTAGACTGGACCTCTGCAGCGTACATTGAGGGTTGTACTTCTGCAGGGCACTTCTACGTTTGTTTTCCACCCCGGGGTTGATTGCGACTATTTAGGCGCGTCCCTCCTGGTTCGCTCGACCTTCGCGACTGTGCGACTCATGGCATAACTACACTCGGTTATACCCGCAGCGTAGAACAAACTGTTGTTCTCGTTATCATATCAAACAGCTGAGAGCGTGAGTACTGCCTAGTGTCTATATCTATGTACATACAACCTACCTATAATAAATATTTTAGTACCTACTTACAGTATTATGTTATTAGAGCTTGTTACTCTAACTTCACTTACATTATCTCGTAGACAGGTACTACCTACATTATCATGGTGTTGCTGCGTGCGTACTGGCGACATAGTAGAACGCGAATAACACCCCTATTACCTAATAGCTTAACACGATTAGCAGCAGGTGCACTCGAAACAGAAAACATCTAATTGCTTTGAATGTAAACCCTTGTGACCTCCCTTTGTTCCCAAGAGAAACATGTGGGCTTACGCAAGTTTCCATACAATAATGTTTTCTTTAATACATCGTAGCAACGCACGTTCACATCCAGACTTTTAATTTGCACCTTATGCGTTGTATCTGTACCAGTGGCGAAGAGTGGATTTCTGTGAAGCCGGGGCTAACATTTCTTATGGGATTACGTCAGATTAGACACTATTATACCTATCATTTTATTCAAAAGGTAACTCGACGGGAATCGTGTTCTTAGGTAGCTTCTCGCCTGATCTGTACTTGGTAATACTATTTAGTAATATATAAAAGTAATAACTTTGATGGAAACAAATTCATAAAACGGTTTCCAGAGTGCGATGAGTTATAAATATAATTTAAGATTAATAGGACGATATCAAAATACCATTTAAATACTTAGTACTTGCTTATAATCAAATTATAGTTAATTTCTTTCATATAAATAGAACATATAGTCATCATCGTCATTAGGTTGCATCTGGACGCTTGCCTACGGTCAATAAACTGTATAGAGTCATTAGACATAATTTGAATGCATTTGATAGAATTTATATGCAGGTGGGTGCTGAACCTAAATTACAATTAAATTAATATAATTACTATTTGAATATTAAATTATTTGGGATAGATAGATTTGATAATGGGAATTATTGTTGACTAGCATTTCTGCCTGTCCAATTACATTCGATGGAGTCTCAAGTTTAGATGGCTTCTTTTATGATCATTTTCTTCTTCTTCTGCTTCATTTAGGACTGCGTCCTGTCATTGCTCGAAGCTTGCTCCTGGGACACAGATGTCCAACTATCTCGCCATCTTTCATGTGGTCTTCCTGGGGGTCTGGTACCTGACCGCAGCTCGTTCGCTGCTACGCTCACCACTCTCTCAAAACAAGCTCTCTCCACGTGATCTCTCCATTTTAATTTTCATAAACTACTTCTTGACCATGTTGAACAATAATATCCTATCAATTTGTATTAAAAAAATCACAAATTGGGCAAACCTAGCATTGAGATTTACCTACGTAAAAATCAAAAGACAGGTTTCAACCAGGCCCAAGTAAATAGACGATAATTTGTCTAGATAATAATTACCACAAAATGTTTATTCATATTTATAATTTAAATTTGTGACAAGCACCCCACAGGAGAGGAGGCGTCGGGAGATTAAATATTGTCTTTGACTTATGTCCATTGTACATAGACTCCTGTAATGTAAGCTGGACACTTTTGCCACATGCAGTCCAGACATACACATTGGCATGTTGATATTTTTATTTATCAACTTGCACAACTGTAAACAAAATAATTACTAAATCAATCAAATTATAATTTCAATATCTATTATTCTGATGACCAAACTAATTCAATATTAATGACCTTAATACAGATTCCTTATGAGCGCTCGACTGTGAAATGTTCTGTTCATTCAGTCATAACCACAATAAATTAATCTTACTGAGTAATAAAATATCAATTATTACACGCAAGGCACATGGCATTCAACTTGAAATCATAACATAATTAAAATATTTATATACTCAATCAGTTATGCAACCAAATCTGAGATTAGACTAAAATCAAATTAAAATATAATCTTTTAATTTTAATTACATGCTTTCTTGGTTATATACGAGTAATATATGAGGAATTGCATGAATGTGACGGAGGCCCGAAGTGTGTGTCAGGATAGGAAAGTCTGGCGATATGTTCTCTCTGCATACCCCGCAAGGGTGGTGGCGTGAGGGTATGGTATAGTATAGTATAGTGGTACGATTTCAAGAATTAGCTCTGAATGGCAAAGCAGTAAAAAAAAATAGGAAACAGTTTTCAATAAAAGCTATTATTTATATTTGTTGGAATATAATTTACCCATGTTTTGTAATAAAAGTTTGAATTTGTAAGTATAAAATTAAATAATAGCAATAGATATTATAAAATACAATTAAGCAAGTAATTCATTAAATAAAAAAATTAAAAGAAATGACAAATTTAAAATCAATTATAGATTAATTAATACTATAAAAATCGCAAAATAAACATAATTAACCTTTAATCATTTTTATGGCTTTCCTCCAAACACTCCGTTCTCATCTACATGATCAAAGGCATGAGAGTCGTCTTCTATATTATCTTCTTCATCCTCACCATCCGCAGATCTAAACTTGTTAATGCTCAACTCTTTTTTAAATAATAGTCCATGTCCACGATGTCCTAAACTCAGAGGACGAATTCCGAGAATTCCACTCAGAGGTCGAATTCCAAGGACTCCATGATGTGCACCATGCTCATGGGATTCAGACTGATGATGACTGTGATGGGTTGGATGATTGATCTCTGTTTCATGACTGTGGCTTTGGGAATGATGGAATGAAGATCCGTGATGACTTACAGGAGGAGCAGCGTGAGGACATGGATTGTCTTCGTGTTGATCTTGTGAGTGATGACTGACGATATGTCCTTCATGGTGAAAGTGTTCTCCGGTAGGGTTGCTGTGGTACACGTTAGATTTCTGAAAATAAAAATGGTATAAGATATTGTAAACATGAGCACTTGGATAAAATAATGATGAGATAGTTAAAGTAAAATCTGCGACTAAAATTAATTTAGGTATACCTATGTCTTATGCAAATATATCAGAGATATATTAATTTGCTTTTTTTGTATACTTTCGTTACAGAGTTTTTGACTCCACCACAAGAGTTGTTCGGCAATAAGATTATACCGAAAACACATATGAAGACAATGGTTTCGCTCGTCTTCGTCCTGTAATATGTAGCTGTCTACATAAATGGATTATTGAATGTGCAAAGGAAATAAATTTCACCTGTTTCTTACTCCACACATCAATGAAAGGTCCAGACTTGCGATGAATCTCATCCTCATCAGATAAATGTGAAGCTTCTCTTCTTTGGCGTATGTGAGAATCGTCATCAACATCATCATGAAGCAATATCTCATCGTCATCATGTGGTGCACTTCTTCTGTGAAGGAGATGCAAGCCGTGAAAACCCAACTTTTGTTTAAGGTGGCCAAGTTTATGATGCAAGCTATGTCCATGATGACTGATATGTCCTAAGTGGCCGTGAGGCCCGTGATGGCCCAGATGACTTAAGTGAAGAGAGGACAAATGGTGGGAATGCAAACCACGGCTTTCTCGTTCATGGCTATTGTCATCTTCCTCATTTGCAAAGCAAACTGTAAATAAATCCCAATAATTAAATACAGATAACAGATACAAGATAATCAATACTATACTATACTATATACCCTCACGCCACCTCCCTTGCGAGGTAGGCGGAGAGAACGGATCGCCAGACTTTCCTATCCTTACACACACTTCGGGTTTCCGTCACATTCATGCAATTCCTAATACACATTCTACGATTACTTTTACTCAAAACACGTCCGTTCTTGAGGATCTGGTCAATATGGTCCAGTTATGTGGTTCTTGGACGGCCGCGTTTCCTTACACCTCTTCATTCATCCAGGTAAATTTACCTTGTTATCCTTTCATCGTTCATTCTCTCCACATGTCCCAACCATCTCAACTCAATGGATAATTAGATAATCAATGGACCAGATAATCGAAGGACAACCAGATAATCATAGGACTTTGAAATTACATTTTTTTTACTGTCATTCACTATTTAAAATCCTATCACAACTGTGTGACAAATAATTTGAAATATAAGAAAAAGGATATCACAGTCATAAAGAGGATTATTATGTATAATAAAATTAAAAAAACGTTATAAGTTAAATTAATAATTTTACAATGTACACAAAAAAATAACAGAATGCAACAATGATTTAGGAAAAAAAATAGATACCTCAAATTCTGAATGGATATTATTTTTATTTCATTTAATAAACAAACAATTTGTTAACTCACCTGATATTACACAGAAAGTAATTAGAAGCACACAACATATTCTGACAATATGTGTCATGATGAAATAAAAATACTTATAATAAATTTATGCTTATCAATAAAATTACGTGTGCTCCCGACAACGAGAGCGAACTACGAATTAAATTATTGTTACATGGAATGATTTCTTCTTTTTTTTCAGATTTTGGCTACACGGTTTCGTTCTTAGGCTCTTCACACACGTCCGCAAGTTCAGTTATAACTAAATCGACCGTTTGCAAAAAAGTTCCGACCAAAACCTCTTTCTGAATTCAAAATCGGGGTAACACTGAATTCAGAGAGAGGTTTTGGTCGGAACTTTTTTGCAAACGGTCATTCAGTTAACTGAACTTCCGGACGTGTGTGGAGAGCCTTATATGTGAATAAGTAGGCGAGTACCAAAGTACCTACCTATTAAAAAAAAACAAAACGATTTAATAAATTAAAATATAGGTAAGAAATCCTTCAATTAAGATAAAGAATAAAACTAATAAAGAAAACGAATTTATTAATCCTCTACATATATGATCATATTTTACACATTGATTTTTATAATTTTAATGATAATGGTAACGCAATAATTAAATAAATAAATAAATACTTATATTATTTTATACATCGAATACGTATAATTATATTAACGTGCGTTTAGTAATTAATTAACAATATTATATACGATAAAATAATATTAGGTACCTAATGCTTTGTTCTAATACACCATCAAAAATGGTTGCAACCAGCAACTATTGCAAGAGGCATATTATTTACACTAATAATTCATCATCTTTCAGTGTCCATACACTTGGACTCTAAAGATAATTATATAAACTTACTGAAATGTACACTATACGAACATCATTTGCAATCAACAATTATATGAAGTACCTATTTTTTTATTACCTTATTATATTAAAAAATGTGAATATAAACATCGCTTATGGTTTTTTTAATTCGTCTTTACCTCAATGCGGTTGGCTAAGAACACATCGACCAGTCTATTGTTTTCCAGTACCTCTATGATTATGACTTCAAGTATGTATAGTATGATGACTTTGATTCAATAAAATTGATCGCATTTCATAGTATCTCATTTATAAAGCTACAACGATCCAAAGTAACCAGAAACGCCTGAAATCGATTCTAACTCAATTGCTCGCACGTCTTTTTTATTCATGTTGTGTTTTTGACTAGGTTGCTTTTTTTGTAATCCACCTTGATTTATCACAAATATTTTACAGAAAGCAACACACGGATCACTCAAATAAAAACACATAATGGATAATAACGACAGCGTACATAAAAACTTTCTGAAGTTATCATCACAGTCAAATGTGTTGAAACCGCTGTCCATACTAAGCAACAAAATATTTTAATGCTGGCGCCAGACGCTCGCCGACCCTCGACGACCTCGCCGTGAATTCGCAACAACCGAGCGTGTCAACTATGCACATAGAACGGTTTGAATCACACAACCGGTTGACTCGCATCGATGATAGAACGGAGAATAATAGAACCATAAACAATCGAGCGAATCTTCGAGTGAAATTTAACGGACCCAAAACGGACCCCTGGTAACATAAGCCAGTAATATAGATATATAAAAAGGCCTGTGGTTGAAAATGTTTGTCTTGACGTGTAACCGACTGTTGACGCCTTTCTACTCATGAAAACCGAGCCTACACGAGCATGTGGATGAAGCATAATGATTTTGATAAAAAATTATCAAGCATCAGGATATAGAAAGCTATCTACTATTTTCAAAGCAATCTACAAGGTGGCATTTATAAAACACATATTTTCCAGATAGCAGTCACAAATATTATGTCCATCCTCCTACACCATTAATGATTTTGCTATTTCCATTGACATAAGAACGAAGGGTGATTAATTTGCTGTTTAAAGTAAATAATCACGCCTTCGTGAGGACGAGGGTCACAATGTCCCAAGGAGTCTATTCTTGCTAAGTAGATCATCGTCGAGATCTTCGCTGTCCGGTGGATCCAAGTAGCCCGAGTCCTCGTATCTTATAGACCTGCGTGACCAAAAAAACAGTGTAATAAGAAATTAAATAAGCACATCAAACAGGAAACTACAGCAGAAGTTTAAAAAAATGTGTGTTTAAAACTCGGGATTTCATTTGGTGAAACGCACCTTTCAGGAGTTCTGGCTAATCGGCTCGGAGGTCCAGGTCCAGTAGGTGATCTAGCAGCCATACGCAGAGCTGGATCATCGTACCTTCTAGACACGAGAGTAAAATCGTGATGAGCATCGACTAACTTTTGAAGCCTGGATATGATTTCATAGTCTGCCACAGGGGTGAATATACCCAATAATTTGGCTATAGATGTCCTGCAACAAATAATCATACATCACGAGTTAAAACAATAAAAACCTTTGGAGATACAAATGTTCTTACTTTGCTGTAATATAATTAATAGCACAAAGTGTAAAAATACCTGAAGCTTTGTAGTTGTGCATCTCTTCTATTTGCTTCAGCTAAAGACTCTTTAGTCCTCGCCATTTCTTCTTTGAGCATTGTAATCTGATGTTCAGTTAGACTTCTCTCTTGATCTATGGTTTCTCCAGCACTCCTCACATGATCTTTCAATTGATGAACTTTCCTGTTGTACTTCGTTCTCATCAACTCAGAATCCGTAAGTCGCTTCTGAAGGTCTTCAATCTTACGACCTCTTTCCAAAGCTGTTATCTAACGAAAAATATGAACAAAGGTTATCAAACTTATCAAAAAGACTTACAAACCGATATAGTAAGTTTCCTAGATACGGTCTAAGATCTATTGACCAATCACTTTTAGTTATTACCTTATAATCTGCTGCTTCGGCAAGTTGAGAATTGAGGTCTCTGATTTGCGCCCTGGCATCAGCTAACTGAACACTCAGTCTATCAACTTGTTTAGTAAGTTTCTTCGAACGAGCCAGCGCCTCATCTCTTTCAGTTTGTAAAATAGTTTTCATTTTTGCACTATCTTCTTGTAAACTAAGCTTGCGTCTTAACAAATCCAAATGTAAATCTCTCCTTTGGAGTTGTTCTCTTAGAATTCTCACACGACGCTGCAGTTGATAAACAGTGGCAGTCTAGAATTAAAATTTGTAAATTATTCTCACACAATTACAGAATGTATGAGAGCTCGACCTACTGACAATTGAATAATATTACGTGAAGTATTCTATTGGCAAACATTGGTGGAGTGAACATTCATTTTATTAGCCTTCCAAGTTTCGCTTTTATGATATAATAATCTAACATTGTTGTGTCGTGTACTTACCATGGATGAATGCTACACTAAAAGTTACCAAGTCTATTTTTACAGGTGTCCACAGCTACTATAAGTTTAGTACATGTGACATAGGTACGCTATTAAGACTACTTCGGTTAGCATAATTTTTATGTAAATACTACACTAGCAATACCTTCGAATCTTATTATTCTGATACTAAAGCATGGTGTTAGTGATGGGTTATGGTTATTGCATACATCTGGTAAACTAAAACTAAAAATTACGTTTAATTTCATTGTGCAGTAGTACGTCTAGTGGTAAAAGTAAGTTGGTCTTATGTCGCTTACTTCTTTCAACAACGGCAGATCATGCCAAGATCTTTCTCTTCTCAAACGTGGTAGCGATCCATAATATCCACAGCATAGAAACTGACGTGCAAAGCAAATAACAACAGCAATTTTAACATCGGGACAACAATAAAAAACACATAAAATCACACATTACAATCAAATACGAACACACATAAATTACAGATATAAAATATTTACAAGTCCGTTAGGTAATATACACAGGATATTAAAACGTAGGTTAAACTCGTTCAAAGCATGAAACAGCAAAAATAGAGGATACAATAAACAATATGGATTGCCTTTTAAAAAAACGCAGATATTATTTTCCAGTACTTACAACCTATGTACATTGTAAAACGCTGGAAATCTGGAATCAGTATAAAATATCAATCCACAAACAGGCAAACCACTCTTTATAGACGTTGATATATAACAAGCGACCTTTTAATTAATGTTCTGCTAATTTAAAGTTTATTCAGCTATTCAAGTTTACTCAAATATTTAAAGCAATGTCTGGAGCAAAATCTCAGTATCCACGAAGTAAGCAAACAATGTGTTTACTGTGGATTGATAAACTTTGAGTTTGTTCGTGTAGGTCCAGACCCTAAATGATTATGTGAAAACGACGTTCGATCTCAAATAAAATGAATTTAAAATGAGCTGTAAATATAGGATGGAATTATCATAGAAATACATAGAGTTACTAACATAAACCACCAACAACCAAAGCACAATAAAGCATTTCATACAGTAAAACATCCATAATTATACGACATACACAAAACATACCTTATCTACAATTTTATCACTTTCAAGTCTTGCAAGTTGTTCAGCTCTCACCAACATGGATTCAGTTTGAAGATCCACTCCAACTTCTTGTGATATTTCATCCATGTTAAGAGCTTTACTTAATCTTCCAAGGAATGTAATAAGCTGGAACCAAATGACAAAAATACTTTAAAATTATTGAAAACACAACATAGGTCATATAAAAAATAACAGTCTAAGAATATGACTTACATTGCTCTTATCTCTTTTAGCAGAATCTCTAGAAAGTTCACAAGAAGTAAGTTCTTTATCCAGATTGTAAACTCTAGACTCGAGTAACGCTCGTTCATCTTCTAAAACTCTAAGGCGACTTGCTGTCTGATCATGAGCCAGGACTTGTCTGTTCAAATGTTGTGATTCGGTATTCAATTTATCACGCAATGAACCAAGTTGCTGTCAACAAAAATAATGTAGAGCTAATGCAAGTAAACTAAAAAACATAATTAGTAAATAGGGGAAGATTATCAAACATTTCGCCACATCGTCGAGGAGTGTCCATTGCGAAGATTCCCAGGAGACCCAACCAGCCTGCACAGAGCTGGACAGGATGTTACGGACTGACTACAGCGGCTGGACCTCAACCACAAACGGTGCAGAATCCTGCCCATATACCGTACGAAAAGTAAAGTAATTAAGTAGATTTACTCACCACACTCATGTCTTTATTATCACAAAGAATTTCCCTAATTCTGTCTTTGATAGCACTCTCTGTACTCTCCACATATCTGGCTGGGAGACTTAATTGAATAGCCAACGATTCCATCACTGCTCTATAATCATGGGCAAGGCGTTGGTTTTTATCATCTCTTATCTTTAAATCCTCTGAAAATTTTCAATAAACCACAAATTACTTGCAAGAAGAGATACTTATCACTACTACAAGAAGGGTTACTAATACATAGGTACCTACTACTCACCTTTCAATTGACATATTACAGTTTCCAGTTGTGCCACATTTCCAACTGCTGAATTTAAATTTTTACTTGAAGATGAATACTTATCTCGTACATCGTGCAATTCCCTTTCTAACACTCTGTTTTGCATTTCGAGGCTCTCTTTCTCCTGCCGTAACCTGTCTAAATCCACAACCTGTGTTGTACATTGACGCTGAAGAATATCTCTTTCAGTTAGTGTCCTCTCTAATGTATCTCTACAATTTTTCAACTCTTGTTCAACACACGAAAGATTCTCCGTAACATTTATACATTTATTTCGTAATCTAGATGTTTCTTGAACGAGTTCAGTAGCTCTAATTATAACATTTTCAGCCGAGTGTAAATGTGGAGTTTCGCAGTACTCTGCTCCTAATGCAGCAGACAATCTTCTTACTAAATCCTGTAGTTGTGATTTAAGACTATCCTTCATTTGCTCCTCATTTGAACACTCTAGTTCGAGAGATCTTAACTTTTTTTCCAAGTCCTTTGCCCTGTCTTCGTGATATTTACAATCTCTTTGCAAAGTTTGTATTGCTATTTCATTTCTTCCTTGTGTTGAATATAGACTCCTTTCCTTGTCTTCTAGATCCTGTATTTTCTTCTTGAGCGATGCTACCACAGCATTCTGTCTCGCCGCTTGCTCCCGAAGATGCTCAATCTCTACTTGCAATTCTATTACTCTTTGATCTCGACAAAGGACTTGATTTTTCATATCGCTTATCTGAAAATTTATTTAATCAATTCAATGCCGTTATAGGAGAGAAATGAAGGAAAATATCGTCATTTTTTTAATGCACCTGAATATAATAAAATGTGTAATTTATGTAAACAAGAGATAAAGTAAAAAATAAACCATTTATACCTCAGAAGCCAGGCGATCTCTTTTGTACTGCAGCGCTGCTAATTCACTTCTCAATGCCATTGTTGTATCTAAATCACCCTCAGGTTCCATCTATACAAGAAAACATCACTGGTAAAGTTTCTTTCAATCACAGATTTTACTAAATTTAATATTACGTAGTTAATTAAACATTTGTGGTTTAGGTATAGTTTATACTAATTTTATTTACAAGCGTTTTACAAAAGGTCTAGGCTAATACTCAAGAAAGTAAATAAAAAATAGGTCGGATATTGGAAAGTAGACACACGGGTAGGTACTTACTCTTAATAATAATGCCCCAGTCACGCATGGTACGGGGAGAATTGAATAGGAATGTCCCTACCTGATATATTGACAGTCAATATTATCAAATTCATCAACAGACTTGTGCACAAGTTGTATGTCGAGGGAACAGAGCGCAAGGATTGGTCGAGGAAATTCGATTTTCCCGCGCTTTCTACTTTCAAATAATACTTTGGGTAAGTACCTAACTCTCTGTCAAGATGAATCGATGTTCTGTGCAAGGCACGGAACCTCTAAAGGGAACCATGGCAACCAAATTGTTTTTCGAACATATTTCAAAATGTATTATTGCATATAAAGATAAAATAAATATAGAAAATAATATCACATTAAAGATAAAGTTTCGTGCAAAACTTTTATCTAATGTTAGACATATATCTGCATAAAAACATTTAGATAACACAAATAGGTAGCCAGAAAAGACAGCTACCTCAATAAATACGAGTGATACAACACGAAATAACATACAAATAACGTTAGCTAATATAATATCATGAAATCTTACTTCTGAAGGGCAAAGAATCTCATATATTTTCCAGTCTTCTTCAGTATTGTGACATTCCTCGGCCATAGTGCACTGATTTATTTAAAACATCACGTAATTAACTTATACGGTGTTATGTACATATTGGTAAAGTGTTTTGGAAAAACGTCCTATGGAATCAGATGGCTGATGCCAAATAAATATCGATTAAATGTTTTCTTTGGTGCATCAAAATCCTTGGAGATTTCATATTGAGTGTGAAGGTATGGATTGTTGTTCTACCTATGCGCTATCCTTTCTGCTGAAATTAGGTCATGTGCTAATTTTACAAATTCTGTAATGATAGCTTCATCAATAATTATCATTCTACTAGGACCTAGGTAGGTGTATCTGGAAACGATGTAAGTATTTTACTGTCCACTCAATTGCCTCTATAGCACACCTGAATAACCACAATTTACATCTATTAATTAGATTAGCGTCCCTAATATGTATAAGCTAAGTTGAAATATCAGATTACCTATAAGAAATTTATTTTACCAATCCGATGAAGATTAATTCTTTTGCGAAAGCCCTGCCATTGCATTTGGATAAGAAATCCATTGGTAATTTGACAGATTGATTAGTTTGGGCTTTCACAGCAACACCAACACATTACGATCCCATGTGGTGATTTAATATATCATTTTTACTGCTTGTAACGATCCTATATGGTGATTTATAGGTACTTAAAAATGTAATGTTATCGCTAAACAGCGCCCAAAATAGTCCAATTATTATTATTATTACATTGCATGATATTCCTAGTAGGTAGGTATGTTAAGGGCTTATATGCACTGAGCAAAAATCGTTCTATTTTTGCTTCAACTTTTTCAAATTTTGTATGAGAATGTTAGTGCTCAGTAAGAATAACGTAAGCGATAATGTGAATTATACCTTTTCAAAAGAAACTTGGGAGGAAATTTAAAAATCTAAAACAGCCGATTTGTTAAGATTATAATTACCATTATTTTTTTTGCTAAATTATACTTTTATATCTGAAAAACTGAACGGAAAATCTTCAGATCCCGTAAATTTTAGGGGTGCTTTCGGCACACTTTTTTATTCAAGGAATTTCCAAATCCTGTAATTCTAAAACAGCCGATCTGTAGTCCATAGTTTCATCTATCACTGTCTTCAGTTTCAAGACGATTCCCTCAATATTGACTGAGTAAAATTCAGGGCGCCGAAGCCTATTGACAGCATATACAGCCGTAAACAGTGGGTACAAAATATTACATTGTACGTGAACTTCAGCTAGCTCTCCAGAACTCCATACTTGCCATCTAAATACAAATCGAACATCTTTGCTGATTCGCAAAAGTGTAGATGGAATGAAAATAATTTAGAAATATTTAAAGTCGTGATGCCCCATCATCACACCATCATGAAAAGAAAAGTGTAGTGAAAATCGTGTGCCTAACAATAGAAGCACCATCTAGTGAGGAAACTGAGAATTAACTCGCAGTAGTAGCTACGCTCCGTCGTCGTCCGTAATAAGTACATGGAATTGCAACGAGCGGCTGTATTCGAAATTTAAATGCAGTTCTCTAGTTGGTGCAATTAATTATAGACAAGAATAGGAGGAAATTCTATGCACTTCAGTACTGCGCATGACATTTAACTGCATTGTGAAGGAAAATTGTCAAAGCCCGTATAGTGTCGTAACATCGGTATTTTTTAAAAAATAAACCCCAAAATGTATTACTGGTACAATAGTGCATCACAAAAGGTCGCTACACCGTCTCCGATATCCTGCATCCTTCCACAAGTAAGTAAACTATCTGCAAAAGTTTTTCATGATTTTCGTAATTTGCATGCGGCTGTAATTACTACAGCAATTTTACCCTTGAATTTCCCGGTAGCGATTATGTAAACGAAAAATCCCATTAAGCGGGAGCAAAACCAAGATAAAAGCGTCTCAAATTCTTCTTTTTTGGCGAAAAATACGCCGATTTCAAGCACCGTAAACATTTATTACTTATTTTTGTATGTAGCTGGATATTTGGCAAAAATTTCAACAATTTTCTTGCCCATCGTCTTGATGAAAATCTGGTATCGGAAATATTTATGCAACACCATGCTTAGGTATATTAAAAATGCTCTATTTGGCCGCATTCACGTAGGTAAACTGACTTTGGCCATGCTGGGTTGAAGGCAGACTCTTAGATGGGTTCAAATCCCAAGTCTTAAGCAATGTATTATGTGCTTCCGGATACCAACAATGCGACTGCAGGGTGAAATAAGGACGTCGAAATGAATTCGAGTTTCTTGTATATTGTGCAGATTTCTGACATTTATTTATGATTATTTTTCAGCGTCTCAAGGTCAAGCCATGTGCCGTAGTACCAGTGCGTATGCAGTCCCAAAGGATGGTCCCTGGAACCAACATACCATTCCCACCAGTCGATCCGAAATTCAAGGCATTATGTAAGAAATTCCAGGTAAGAAAAATTAATTTGACGGTAAATATTATTTTACATGGATATTCTCTTTCCCAACGAATTGTTTATTTATATGAAAGAATTGACTCCTAATCGGAATTTTGAAGTATGCTGCCATTGTCCGTGGGCGTCGTCAGAGGGGCAGGGGAATAGGTATGTAGGCAGAATAGGTATATATTTTATCATTCTATATGGTAAAACCTCATAAAAAATCACATTACTACCACACATTTTCTCATAAAATAAATTTTTGAAAATTAGTATGAAAATCCATCAGTTTCATAAAAAAATTGCCTGCGGCGCGATTTTTTATCCTATTTGTATGAAAAAAAAACCACTTTTACTGTGCAAAGTATCACATACATTTTTAAATAAACCACATCACGACCTTCATTACTATGTCTCACACAAAAAATTCGCCCGCGGCGGTATTTACGCTTTTTTTATGGTATATCATTTTTTTTGGTGCCCCTCCTAGCTCCGAGGCTGGCGACGTCCATGCCTTTGTCGTTCTTATTTATTATGATGTTTATCATTGTGATAAAAATCAAAATGACTCCTGGGACATATGCAATCTCCAGAACAAGTCCCTCTCGCAATATTTTTATATCTAAACCAAAGATTATACTATAACTATACTAAACCCTTTTGTGGATAAGTCAGAATGATACCTATCATAGTTACCCATTCCCTGACTTGCAGGTTAGTTTGATCAGTTAGTTGCTTGAAACTCGAAAATTCTCTAAGTATCTTCTTCTTCGTCAGCCTTGGTCCTTCCACTGCTGGATGTAGGCCTCTTCCATTCGTTTCCAGTCCTTTCGATCCCTCGCCTTTCTGACCCACTGTCTACCCGCTACCGAGGTCACGTCGTCCGCCCATCTTTTCTGGGGCCTTCTGACACCTCTTCTGTTTTCCCATGGCCTCCACGAGTCTGGGAGTCCATCTATTCTCGTCTTGTCTTGCTATGTGCCCTGCCCATTGCCATTTGAGTCTTGCTGTACGATCCATGACGTCGACAATTTGGGTTCTTCGTATGATTTCCTCATTTCTAATTCTGTCTCTGAGGCTCACACTCAGCATCTGTCTCTCCATGGATCGTTGTGTGCATTTTAACTTTTGGCAACAACTTCTTCTTCTAAGTATAGGAAAACATATTTGCACTTCATTACATTAAAATTGTATCTTAGGTATTCAGGTGACATAGATTTTGAACTACAAAAAAAATGAGTTGGTCTCGAAACAATTTCTAACTACAATTTTGTTTGGTGGCAAAAATGACATTTCTATTGAAATTCTACAAGTGTTGCCACTGCGGTTGCCAAAAACCTACATGTAGCGCCCTCACCAAAAACAAGTCTTTGTTGATTGACTGTAGAAATAAAGAATTAAATTTTAATATTTTCTCTGCTTGTAATTTGTAAGTAACCAGTATTTTGCAGGATTATTGTAAAAATTGTTCAAACTTTTAGGAACCCAATGGACTACCCGTGCATCTTAAAGGAGGACCAATGGATGCCGTCCTAGTGAAGATCACAGGAGCTGGTATCATAATTGGAACAATGTGGTGGGCAACATGGTGTGCCAACAGATTGCACATGAAGTGAGAGATGTGACATTACATCTATATCTCACATAACAGTTACTTGGCTGCTTTGATGTTATAACTTATTAACTAAACATTCTTATTAAATAGTTGAATTTACTTTTGTCTCTTTTATATTATTTCACATTCTTTATTATCTGCATTAAACCAAATGTACTAGGAATCTTCACCAAATCCAGACCTTCTGAACAATTTTCCAAATATTGCAAGTCCCAATCCTTTATATGTAGAGAGTAACAGAGAGTATAACTCGTGGCAATTGAAAATTAGTAAACATCTCACTGCATGTGTGTTTTTTTTACTAGCAATAATGAAAAAAAATATTCATCCATTTCAATCATAAACTTAGGGAACTTTCTAATATTATAGTTTGTGAATCAAATTATTTTACCCACCATCATCTATTAATATGCAAATGGGACAATATGTATGTAGAATTTGTATGGAACTAAGTTAGGTCACCATATTTTTTCATACTAAATAGTGACCTCATCTCTCTCCACACCGTTGCCTTCTTACTGAAACGATGACTTAAGGACATTTCCCTAATTTTGAATATTCTATCAACATTTTATAGAGTAAATAACAAAAAACTAATATGCAAATAAAAATAAATAAAATTTGTTTATTCGAAACTACAATAAAATATGTAAAATGTAACAATAATTAGGTATACCATAGAATCATTATATTGAGATCACTAGTGTTGTGTTTATCCAGAACAGAAATCAGCATATTTGGCATAAATATGTAAAGACTTCTGTGATGGCTCAGTTGGGCCGTTATATCTATCAACATATTGTTTATAAATCTCCTTAGCTGCTTTAGTGACAGTAGGTGGAATCACACACAGAGAACTGTCTATGGAGAAGCCACTGCTTACTGTCAGGCCCACTGTATCACTCACACTGCGCTTTGTGGACTTCTTGTCTATGTTCACATAGCGCTTGTATCTGTTACAAACAAAATAGTAATATAGAATCATACATCATAAATACAATTTGTAAAAACTAAAAATATAACAGACCAAAATGGCTAAATAATAATTTTTCACTACAGTTCTTATCAACCCCATCAATTCTCTCGGGAATGCAGAAGAGCTACAAAGTTCCACTGCTTTGAATTATCTAAGTATCTATTTATTCTGTGCGTTATGTACAATTTCCTCTAAAATATTTCTAAGGAGTTACTATTCCAACTCCATATATTCCACTTCACTTACAAAAACAGTTATAAATACAAATCATGTCAATACTATTCCATTTAGGAACACAAGAAAGTCACAAGCCTGACTACATACATATTTGTAAATTAAATTTTTGTGGTTTAGAAAATAATTTCTACACTTACATAAATAGATCTGCTCTCGAAGGATTTTGCAGTGGAATTCTACATCCTCGCGTAACTATTGGAAAGTTATCCCAGTCACTTTCACACGGAGCAGTAGATGACGAAATGGAGATATTCTTATTTGGCGATGGACTGACTTGTCTCGTACTTGTATTGGAACTCGTCATATCGTCATCTGAAGATGATTCACTTGTGGAACTGAATAAATAAACAAGCCATAAAAATATGAGTCAAATTTTGTCTGTATTTGATGTGAAATCTCTCAATTGGAAAATCCACACAACCAATTGTACTAAAATATATTACAAACTAATTTCATAAACTTACTCGCTAGAATTGTTTGATCCTGTACTAGCTCGACCAGAGAGGCCTGGATTTTTTGATGTGGGTGCTCCCTTGACTTGTCCATAAGGTCTACCTTTTACTATGAACGGACTCAGATTGGACGTTGTATACTGATTTACAAATTCTCTGGCAGAGTTACTAATCTAAAAACATATTATAAAGGATTCTTTAGAATGTGACACTGAATATTTCCAAAAGATGAAAAATATATAAAAATTTTAGAACCTACCTGATATCCATAGCATTCATTGAGAACGCTCAGCTCGTATGGTCGATGGAAGTCGTGATACGCATCTACCATTTCAATGGACTGAGCACCATCTGCATCCAACCTGATTATTTCGGAGCATTTTTTCCTCATTTCTACAAGCGACACCGGTAGGCACTTTAACAAGTCTGGGTTCCACCACATGGTAAGGGGTCTCCTACAAAAAATTAATAAAGAGATAAAAGAATTAATGCTAATAGATTATTTATTGAGTAATGTTACACATGTCCACTGCTGATTTTTACCTTATTCTTTGTATTGCCATATACTTGATAGCATCAGGATGGTGCAGATAATAATCAGTGGCTACTTCCCACAGTGATGGCTTAGCTGGGTCAGGTACAAATAATCCCAAAAATAAATTTATCGTATTTTGCTTTTCCGCGTCAGAAAACGTATTTGAGTAATATCTGCTGAGTGTTTGCATTATGTCATTTCCTTGAGAGGTCCATGGCGCTGTCTTGCGATACGTTTTTATCCTGAAGGTAACATAACATTATATTATGAATACAAAAATACCAATAGGTATTAATGGATAAAAATCAGACTAAAAATTATGTGCAAGAGACAATAAAAGAAAAATATTTCCTAATTTCATGTTCTGTACCTATGTACTAGTTGAGATCCACCATACTGTAATGCAAGAGTATCTCCATGATCCTCATACAAGCATTCCAGTAACCTCACACAATCTGTATCAAACTCCAACACGGGACTATCCAGCAGTCCTAGAGCACATAACTGAAAATGGGTAAAAATAATTCTAAAGTAACAAACTACTTATGTACTACATAGTAGCATGGTGGCATATATAGATGGAGGAAGATTATTAACTAACAAACCTGATATCCCAATGCGCACTTCCCTATTGCAAATTGTGCGGTGTTTGTTCTATCTAAGCAATCTACACAATTGACTCTTATAATGCCAGTCTGCAGAGTGCCTCCTTGGTGGCCGGGGACTCCATACCATTCACCTTGAGGCTGGCTGCTCACAAATATTCCAGTTCTTTTGATACCCATGTGGGCAATTTCAGCTAATCTATAAAAATATGATGAATTAATAGATATTTGAATAGAAATTGTAATAGAATTGTAAAGAAATTGTAATGGGAATAAAGAAGTCATTACTTGTCGAATACTTTAGATTCTTTTCCTTTATTCATCCTCGCCATATCAATATGATGATATTGTATCAAATGCTCTGGAGGTAAGAATTGATTTAGATATTTAATAGATGAACTAAATTCTTCACTGAGAAATGATTCGTGTTTCTTCTTCTCATGTTTTTTGACTAGATTCAATATTACTGCAGGCGTCCCGTATCTCTCAAATAATTGATTGAAATGTTTTGATGCCACTTGGAAGTGTGGATCAGCTAAGTCAATGGAAATAGTTGGTTTAGGAACCATCTTAGAAATATCTTGAGACCAGTTGCCAGGGACGGATCCTCTTATTTGTACAAATGAACTGAATCTGAAACAGTCATAGAATTAATTATGTAAATACCTATGTACTTACTACTTTTCTATTTACTAAGTACCAAGTCAAAAATATCTGGCTTTTTTTAAATAAAAGGTTGCATATTCAAAACAATTACCTTCCATCATTGAGAGATGAAATCATGGAATCATGAACCATTTGTTCAGTTTCAACTTCATTAGCAACATCCCCCTCACTATTAGCACCACGCTTTAAGAATCTCGTTCCAGCATATCTGTTGCTTCGTCTCGCTACCACAGTTATGTAAATAGATCTACCGAACACAGACATGTTTGATTGTCCAACAAATCCATGTGTTACATATATAATCCAATCACGGTGTAGTAAGGAGTGCACTGGAGACAGTAAATATGAATTCCAAACAAATCTCCATTCTGGTACCATCCTTATACCATACTCCGACTCTTTCCTATAAAATAAAATGTCTATTTATCAAACACTAGGTACTAAGACTTGTAAGTAGTAATCTATTCAGATATACAACATAAAAAACAATAACAGAATTATTAATCCTCTACTGACCCGTGATCCTTTTGTCTTTGGTTTATTTGTTTCTTCCAAGTCGTAAACAAATCATCTTCGTAACTCTTATTATCGCACATACCATTCTTGTCCCTGGATTCAGAGTTTACTGCAGGGAATGTATCGAAGGAAAGTTCCCTCGGTGGGGCCAAGTTAACTTGTAGAGAATGTGTTAAATCATAACTATAACTGTAAATACATTATTTTGTTAAATGAAGTTTACAATATGAACAAAAGGATTTCTATTCATGGCAATTAGTTCTTTCTGGCACTCCATCTGTTTAGTAAATGATTTGAGCTGGTGGTGATTTATCGGGAAACGAGTTATTGTGTTGGTTTATGTGTAATTAACTAGTATACTGCTTTTAGATAAAGAGGTCTTACATAATCTAATACCAAATGGAAATGGCAATATTTACCTGAAATAAAAATTTGTAGAGAAATCCACCGCCTGAAACATTCGGACATAATGTGGTTCATCTGGATGTTTGGGAGGTTCGTTAGGAATGTATACCAAAGCAGAATCCTCTATCTTATAAATGGAATGGAAACCAATCACAGCCACTTTCCTCCTCTTGGTAGCCAGGATTATATAATAACCTTCAAGGAATCTAATGAAACCTACAAAAAATTATTGGTACTTTGTGACAATGTGCAATGATATATTTTTTATTCAACTTTTATAGGTATAAGCAATAGCATGAAAACAACACAATTCTTAATAATGAAATCTGGGAAGAAGAAGAAAAATGGGAAGAAAATGGAAAGTACCTACCTATGATTCCGAAAGCTGATATAACCTTGACTCCTCCAGATTTGATAGATCTATTACCAGTATTTATCATATCAATCAATTGATGGATCTCCTGCTGATTGTATTCCACTTTATCATCTACCATTATCAACTCTCTAGGATCCGTTCTGTCTATCTTCAACACTCTAAATCTTGTTTGTGTGTTGTTAGAGCCAATTAAATAAATTCTCTGTAATTCAGAATTAACAACAAAGTTGAATGGCGAATTTTGTCCCAAAAGTAAGTTGATGCCAATACTTTTCGTGCAATATTCGTAACAAACATAACATGTGTCTATTCGGTAGGAAATAGATTGTAAACATTTAAATTTGCAATGAGATTTTGAGCCCCCCAACAACAATGTACTTTTGATTAATATTAGTTTTGAACATTTTAAAGGAATAACACTATTAATGACAGTTTACTTACAGCTTTGGTTTCATATAATACGATACATTGTATGGATCCTATAATAGGATGGAATTTCAGTTTCTTGCTATCCATTGTAGTACTGAAATTGAATACTAATAAATAATTATTATTATCCCAATCAATAACAGCAAAACAATTTGACACTTGATTGCTTAAATCGCTACTTTGTTTGTCAGTGTAAATTAAATAGTAATACAGAATACTACGTAATCGTTGTGCACATAATTATAATTAACGACTACTAAACGTATTAAATAAATAAACCAGAGAATATGTGTTCTGTGAAATAAACTAAACTAGTAAAAGTTGGGGGAAATTAAAATAAAATAAACCCCAAAAAAATTAACACTATCTAATGAACACCACAGAACACATATACTCTCTAACGAGAATGAACACACAGCTGACAGCCCTTGATTGACCCATACCATCTTGACCATTCAAAAAAATGTTTCCGATTCTAATTTCCTTACTTTCTTATACCAACCTATCAATGAAAAATTTAAGCATTACCAACATGAGTAATGGAACATAGAGATGCGGCTCTTTGACTTAATCATCAACATCGACTGTGAATCAATAAAGCTCTATTTATTATTGTAACACTCTCTAGCGTACCCAGGGGGGCTAGGGGGCTGAAGCCCCCCCCAAAACCATGAGTACAGTACTTTATATACAACTAGTTTCCGAAGAATCACATTGTTACCGCATCGTTTTCTCATCACATGTCATGAATTTTCTAAAAGCACTAAGTATATTGTTTGGTAAAATATATTCGCCTGCGGCGCTGATTAAATCTGTTGCGTTTATCTTATCACTTAACATTTTCTGAAAACAAATTCGCCTGCGGCGCTACTTTTTGGTACATTATTTGTTTAAAGAAAATAAATCCAAAATCGACTCCTATATCCGCCACTGGTTACACTTCTTGTCGGGGTATGAACTATCGGTCATCGGTGCACCGTGATACTTCGATTTTTTTTCCAAAATTATTAAAATGTTCTCGATGAGATGGACTTCGTCAACTTTTTCGATGTAGACAACCTGCTGAAAGGGGATCCGGACAAACGGCCGACAAGACGTACGGCCGACAGGACAAATGGCCGACACGGACAAATAGCCGACAAGACCAATGGCCGACTGGTACAAATGGCCGAAAGACGAAAGGCCGAAATCCAAACGGCCGACATGGACATATGGCCGACAAGTACAATTGGCCGACATCCAATAGGCCGACACGGACAACTGGCCGACAAGGACGAATGGCCGACAGGACGAATGGCCGACACAAAAAAAAGATTGAAATAATGATCACATCACAAGTTTGAAAAACAAAGTTGCCAGTTTATTCTAACAATCCAAAATTTGGCTAGTTTTTTAAACAACAGTTCCGAAATATAATTTGAAAGTAGCGAAAAAATGTTACCATATCTTATTATCACATCAAGCAACACTAAACCAAGTTTGCTCCGTGAGACCGAGGCCGTCGCCATATTGTTCATGAAGGCCGGGCCCAACTGACGATGGTTACGCCATCTAAATTGTATGGGAAAAAATATTCCGTAATTTAAGTATTTGTCACCGAGACAAGGTGTTTGTCACCGATACAAGGTGACGTCACCACTCATGGCGGTGATGGAATTCGAGGATGTAGCTTGTACTCTACTATCGCAGGCTTCGGTGAGACTTCTGAAAAAAAAAAACAACGGTAACACTGTTTTTGCCAATAGCACCCAAGGTTAAATAGAATCTGCTCCTGAATTTACGTAACCACTGTATACTTAATAAGTAGGAGACATACTTGATAGAATTACCTACTACTAGCGCCGCGAGTAGCCGCTACACGAATTAGATCAAAAACACCAAGCAGACATGGGACATTACTTTTTCAACTTTCCAGCGAACATGCAGGTTCTCAATTTTTAGGCGTTAAAAACGGTTTTTCATTTGTTTCGGCTGCAGGTGCCTTTTAGCGCTTAATTAAACCTTACTAGTATAAATAAAAAACAACCTAACTGGTCAACATTATTTTTTACAGTAATGTCCCATGTCTGCTGGGCGATGCTTGTTAACCATTATCTTGATTGAAAACGTCATTGTCGGCCATTCGTCCTGTCGGCCATTCATCCTTGTCGGCCAGTTGTCCGTGTCGGCCTATTGGATGTCGGCCTATTGTACTTGTCGGCCATATGTCCATGTCGGCCGTTTGGATTTCGGCCTTTCGTCTTTCGGCCATTTGTACCAGTCGGCCAGTTGGTCGTGTCGGCCATTTGTCCTTGTCGGCCGTTTGTCCATGTCGGCCGTTTGGCATTCGGCCATTTGTAGTAGATTCTGCTGAAAGGTGGACATCCCTATTTCATTTTCTTATGTTGTCATACTTGCTATCTTTTATTTTCCTAATGTTGGTGAAATATAGAACATGACTGGGTACCATGGATTTATAATACTAGTAAACTGGATGGAGAACAAATCTGTTTGTCTATACATTCTGTACGATTCTGGGGAAAATGATCAGTTAGGCAAAAGAAGCAAAATGGAGTATTTTCCATACTAAACGGGTTATAGGAAACTGCGGTTTTCACATGGATTTTTGGTTTTCACTGTTTATATTTTAACTGAAAATGAATTATACACATCATATTGACATAATTATAGGACCAAGGGATGTAAATAGTCCATTAATCAGAATTTATGAGCAATTTTATAACACGTGTTTTCAGTAGTTTCCTATCACTAATTATGATATTGAATATCACGGATGTGAAGACGTTTTACCTATCATTTATTATGTAGGATTTTTTTTCTTTTTTTTGTCATTATTTTAAAGCTAATGTGTATGTATTTATGATTTTTTTGCAATGTTTAATTTATGTTGTAGGTAATTAATGACAATAAAATAAAAATAATTTAATTCACTTCAATCGTGTGCCTTTTCCTTTGTTAAAGAAATTGCTTATAAATCCTGATTAACGGACTATTTACATCCCTTGGTCCTATAATTAAGTATGTTAATAATATGATGTCTATAATTCATTTTCAGTTAAAATATAAACAGTGAAAACCAAAAATCCATGTGAAAACCGCAGTTTCCTATAGCCCGTTTAGTATGGAAAATCCTCCAATTTGCTTCTTTTGCCTAACTGGCCATTTTCCCTAGAACCGCAATAGTCGGCCAAGAGGAGAATCCAGTTTACTATAGTATTACTAAATCCATGAATTTGATTGACAAGTGGAAGCACAGAACACATACCCCCGTTTTCACCAACTTTTACCTAAGAAGGAGACCCCTAAGAAATTTCCATACAAAAACAGAGATAATATTCTATTTATTGACACGCAGGCCTACCAACCACACCCTAATTCCATACAAAATGCAACACGCAACTCACCTACGTTAGGTGCCCAAATATCTCTGCCCAGGATAGGTGAATTGCGTGTTGCATTTTGTATGGAATGAGGGTGTGGTTGGTAGGCCTGCGTGTCAATAAATAGAATATTATCTCTGTTTTTGTGTGGAAATTTCTTAGGGGTCTCCTTCTTAGGTAAAAGTTGGTGAAAACGGGGGATATACTCTCTGAGTGGAAGTGGTCGCGGTCCGAGTTCGCTCACATTTTGGTGTTTTGTAATTTTTGCCCGATTTAGCAATAATTCGCCCTTGGGCCTTGTTCCGTCAAAGTTTGGAGCGTAGTTGGTAGTTAGTAACGATTCGTATTGTATTCCCAAGTAGAAAGAGGAAGATTTGTTTAAGTAACATTAGTTTATCAAATAGAGGATGACGGGTGCAAATGTTGAATTGCAATGTTACAATAGAGGATGCGGACAAAAGTTCAATCCCAACGACAATGATAAAGGTAAGGATACACAGTTTTCCAGAATATTCTTTCATTCGGATAGTAATCGATGAAATTTTGATTAGTAAATGTTGCAGGAGTACAAATATGTACAACATAACGCTTCACCCACACCATAACCTACAACACTGCCTTGCAACTGGGTTTTCAAATCATAATACATTCCTGTCTGTCAGAAATAAATACCTAGTTTACGGATTCTTTTACTATGTTCTCAGATTTTGGAGCCCCTGCTGTATTCCTCGACAAGTTTTGGTTGAAAGGAGAACTCTTTTGAAGTTTTGCAATCCTATAATATATGACTATGTTCATTATTACAGATGTTTGCCAGCACCATCCAGGACTACCATTCTTTCACGATGCTTATAAGGGTTGGAGTTGTTGTAATAAGAAATGCATAGATTTCACCGAGTTTCTTAACATAAAGGGATGCACATTTTCTATACATTCCAATGAAGTAAGTTGATAAATAAAAATTATGGATTTTCATACTAATCTTATTCCTGTTTGTATTTTACCTTTATTTACAGTAATATTATAATAAAATAAATAAAATAAAATAATCTTTATTGCATAAGAAACATACAAAGGGTGGGCTTATTGCCAAATGGCAATTTCTAAGAAGTTTTACCTTGGAGTGAGTTGTTTGTTAATAGCTTTTGTCCCAATCCTATATAATTATATTCTTGTATTTCTAGAAACCTCCGGAAATGCCCAAGTCACAAGTTGACAAGGAAACGGCTCATGAAGTTATAGAAGTTAAAATGCCTAATCCAATGAAGGTGTCGACACTTGTGAGGCCGTCATTTGATTCTCCCCTAAGAATAATCCAACCCGCCATAGCAGAACAATTGAAGAATGTATTGAGTGACTGTCCTAACAAGAATACATGTCATCATGCTCAGTTAGATGACAACAGGTGTGTATCTCATATAGGTACAAAAATTATTTTATTTTACTACTACTTTACCTGAAAAATACGTAGGAATTCGTATGCAAGTTTTACAAACACCTGACTCATTCATAACACTTGAAAAAATATGAATATAAAAGAGTTGGAGGAAATACCTATTAAGTATTTGGAAAATGCCCCTGAAATGTGTGTACGACTAATTTTATGCTACCTGGATCGTGTCTCAATGTTCCTCATATGAGTGTTACGGAGTGAAGTCTAAAATAAGAAGAGTGAAATGAAGATTAATAAAAAGTACTTTGCCCATTTCATTTTTCTAGTGTCGCAATAGGAACTAGCTGTAAAAATGGGGGATGTCGCGGATCGTATGAAGGTCCGGCTAGTGATGCTGAGGAGTGTGTTCATCATCCTGGTGTTCCTATCTTCCACGAGGGCATGAAGTACTGGTCGTGCTGTAATAAGAAAACCTCTGATTTCAATAGTTTTCTCAACCAAGCTGGATGTTCAACTGGACTTCACAAGTGGAAGAAAGATGTAAGGAATACATAGTTTATTCAATTACTTACGTACTTTAACTGATTTCAATTTATATGTGTAAGACACACAGCTTTTAGTAGTTATCAGTGTTGGCAACAAGAAAGCGCGGCCGTCCGAGACTGACCTGGTCCGATCATGTCAACCAGATCCTCAAGGATGGACGCGTTTTGAGTAAAAGGAATCGGAGAGCGTATATGACTAATTGCATGAATGTGACGGAAGCTAGGAGTGTGTGTAAGGATAGGGCTGTCTGGCGCTCTGTCCTCTCTGTCTACCCTGCAAGGGATGTGGCGTGAGGGTATAGATAGATAGATAGAAGACACACAGCTTTTAGTAGTTATCAGTGTTGGCAACAAGTGAAATTCTGTATAAGGGAAGCCTGGGCTTAACATTTTTTATTGCTTTATGTCAGAGTAGATCTATTATTTTAACATCCTAAATACAAAAGGTAACTATGGGAGTCTTATTACCATGATCCTTAAGTCTTTTTATGAACACAGCTACTAAGACACTCATACAGACCCTTTCTGAAACTGTCAAGTACATATATTCGAAATAACCGCAGTAATTCATTTGATGGTAAATGTAAGTTTAGTATGTTTTTAATTTAGATGTGGAAAAATTAACAAAACTTTTATCGCATTTTATTTTTTATCCTCAATCTAGTCATCACCCTCAAATGTTGTGAAATGTCGATGGGATTGGCATCAAACTGCTACTCATGTTGTTATTGCTGTCTACGCTAAGAATTATAATCCCTCGTCAAGTTATGTTAAGGTCAATCCAATAAGATTATGTCTTCAACTTGTGTTTCCCAAAGAAGGAGATGCCAAGTTTGATTTGGATCTAGAATTAAGAGGGGTAAGTGATAGTCATTTGTACTTTGTAAAATACAACTTACATCAATTATTTAAAATATATAACTGTAGAGGATGCTTAGTATATAAAGATAATATTGTTTCCAGATTATTGACATAGAAGAAACGACAGCTAGTATGTTGAGCACAAAATTAGAAGTGAAACTGAGAAAAGCTGAGGCTGGTTCTTGGGCCAAATTAGATTTCCCTAGAATTCAAAAGGAAGAAATAAAAGCTGATGAAGATATTAAAAAGACTCCAGTGACCCACACTTGGGATACGAACCACGATGATGTGGATCTTGATGATCTACAAATACTATAAAATAAGATGAATTCATCGTTTTGTGTCCTCCAGAATATTTCTATAATTTCCACATTCATTTCAAACTGTGTAGCTTTTATCTTGACTGATCGCAGATGCAAATAATAGATTGTATAAATATTTTACATTATTAAAAATTGTTATCATGGTCATAATCATATATACATACATACCAGTACATGTATGTACCTAAAAAGAAATTGTTGTATGTATTTCTTTTAGTTTTGTAATGGTCAAGAAAACTAACTTACGTGTTACATAATTATGTGAAATATGTAGATGCATTTTCTAACCACACTTCAGTTTGATGAATAATTATCTGTTGCATTAGTAGAGAACTGACTGCCTGAACTATAATAGTAATGTTATTTCAAGGAAAGCCTGGATATTTGCCATAATATTGTATACATTACATATATTCCTACTTACTATATTTTCACAAATATTTTATTATATAAAATTATAGTATTATTCTACTCTGACACTGTTTTTTTATTTCATTTTTGTTCTGTCAACTGCCGTATCCATCCATCGTACAATGGCCTAATCTTCAAGCTCGTAAGATCTAACAAGTGACATTCTCCTCCCATGACTATTTCAATCAATCGACAAAGAAGCAAAACGAAGTTAGAATGATTTATGCATTTTATTGAAGGGTGGCTAATATTATAACATTTACGTACATAGTATTACACGAAAATGTCAATGAACATTTTATCACAGATATTATAATATATTAGAGTACAGTATCATTACAATATGTAGAATTAACATGATTAAGTACTTTTGACTAGCAACGATCAATGTGAACTGTACATTATATAGGTGAATGTATTCCTACATTTTTACTTATTAGTAAATTGTTTTCGTCCACTTATTAAACTCCTATTTCCCTAAAATTAGAGGTGAAATTAGCCACTTATTTTGTTTATGATATTTTAAAGTATTGTGCTGAAGAATTATATTCGATCATCGGTTTTATACCAGAGAACTGTAGATCGCAAACATACTCTAAGCTAAGTGGAGAACAAAGCAGAAAGAACCCTGACTTTGACGTAGACTTTATAAAAAATACCTACGCTCGTAGATGCAGCAGAATTAATTATGTTTTTTTTTGCGTCTGGATAAAATATACATGCTATACACCAATTCAATATCACGAAAACTCTTTGAAAAAGAATTTCAGCATTCAGTAGACTTTAGAAGTAAGACTTCAGTAGACTGTAGAAGTAAATTTAACATTAATATTGTTTAAAGTGAACGTTAATCTACTCGTAACATCTCACCTGTAAGACTAGAATATAATATTTAATTTTACTAACTACATATATTATATAGACATAATAAATTATGATAAAATTTGAAACTGGTAATATAATTTAGAAAGTATTACATTCATACAATATTTAGATATGTTTACATACATCTATTATCATACACATTGCACTATTTTACACCATTTTATTAATTCTAAAATCTAACACCTTTTTTTTGTATAACAACATTATTAATTTACAACTATACCTAATATTTGACCAGTTTACGGCAATACTTAATACAGTAATTGGTAATACAATGTTTCCTTACCTATCATCATATAATAATTGTTGAATTAAATGGTTTGACGTAAACATTCAGAAAACGATGAGATAACTTAGGTGTGTTTCGCCATTTAATGGTCTCCCATCTCTAGGGTGTGGGAATCCGATATTAAAGTAAACAGTTTTAAGCTTGCTCCTCTGTAGTTGATGAATGACAATACTTTCGGTCTGTTTCACGTGGGTCTAGCGGAACTGAATACCCTCTTATAAAAGCAGGACTTATTCGCTCTGTTACTCTCACGAAGTTTGTTGATGACCGTAGTGGGCTTCTTGAAGTGTTGTCTTCAAAGGTGCAGACCTCTGAGATAGGCAAAGGCGACCTGTTCTTGAGGGCTTGTACACAAATAATAAGACCCCAGAACAAACTCGTTAACTACGTAGTACGTGTGATTGACAACTGACGTAAATTATTGCAGTGTTCAGAAAAATCTATTCTACATATAAGTATTACCTACTCTAATGTTGCTTTGCAACAGTTTCACGGTTGTCCTGAATATTTCTCCATATTGTACATATCTCCCAAGAGTCTAGCGATGGGAATATCACCGATCGTGTCGCGGAAAAACAGAAGTTCTACAGTGCTGGCTCTGATCTGACGTAAAGAGGGTAAGAGGAGTAATAAACGTCCAAATCTTGTAGGTTGTCTCGGATGTCGTTGTCTTACATAGTCGGCTAAGATGCACTGCGCTTGATCTTGAAGCATCTCCACAGGTTGGACGTCACAAAGTCCTGCAGTTTCTGCAGAAAACACAGAAATAATGGGTACTATGCATTTAATAAACCACGTAAAATTATGTAAGGGAGGCCGGGGATGGTTGAAACACGTCATGGCTGAAACATTTCGAAAACCACAATTTTCAGCCAATGGATATGTAATGTATGTGATCGATTAAAACAAGTTTTCCTTTCGTCTACATGTGGTTATTCATCGCGAGCTGAATATAATATTCCAACCTAGTACCTAAAAGCATACTGACTCTAAATAGTGCAGATAATCCTCTAGGTGCCCTTAGAGCAAATTTGTTTCCACCATCATCGGTCTCCCGTCTTCCCTACTTATTTTAAAAATTTGGACCACGCTCTCAAAAGGCCCACATTATTTTCATCAAAGTGTAAGTGTAGCGAAGCAGGAAGTATTTTGTCCCATAACTGAAGGCATTGGGTATAATCTTTGATTATTGAAGTAGTACTTAATCAAATATTTTTTTGTCATACTGGGTATAATACTGACCTGGAGTAAATAGTACAACAGCTTTCATGCAACCGCACTCACTACCATCAGGTGAGATCTGTCTGAAGCGACATAGAATTTCCTGAAATTTAAATATGCAGTTAGATTAGATCACCAATCACATTTGTCGACATTATTTGACTATAATAGTAAATTAATTAATAGCGAATTTTTCGACTTCCAGAAAATAATATTTGTCTAAATTGGGCAAGTTTTCTCAACAGTAAATATGTAACTAATGGGTGGTATGTAAGAATAATGATTCCACAGACGGTACGTACCTGAATAATTTTAATTTCAATATCCGTAATCGCATCTCTTGGTAATCTATCTCTTGCCTGGGGACACGCTAGTAATGCTCCAAGTTCCCATGGCACGGACCATTGCGCTAGATGTAGAAGAAAGAGCTCCTTCCACGATTCCTGTAGTAGCAAGGCTTGATCTCGTCTGGAAAGGGCTTGAAATGGGGCCAAACAACGGACCCAACGAACTGCCATGAAAAGCAAGCGAGCAGTTGTCTCCTGGAAAACAAATGGCCATTATTAAGTGTAGGTAGGTAGGTAATAATATTTAGCTAAAGCTTTCCAGTCCAGAAAACCTGAATTTGGGTACCCAGGAAGTTAAAATCTAAATAAAAACCTACATACTTTATCTACCTAATGTTAATACGTACATATATATATTTTTTTATTTCACTGCGCATTGAAATCGTAAAATGGAAATGTATGTAAGTAAAGTCAAATTTCCATTATGTATTGAATTCCGTAGCTTCCACCAATAGGGTAGATGTATTGTCTGTAATCGTCACAAAGTCAAGGGGATGTAAGGCGTCGCGCCGCTGGTACCAGCGCCGTGTATGAAAAAGCTACGAGTGACGCAGTTTTGTAGGCGGGACGTCGAAAAGTCAACCCTCCTACTGGCCAATGAGTAGGGGGTAAAACAAAAGTCACGTGCCTATATAAATGCAAACATCTACCTCTAACATACATAATAGTATATTTCTTCCACATAACCTAGTCGCACGAAGCGTCCGTAACATTTTGTTTTCAATAGATTGCATATTTTATTTTTATTGTACCTAATACGCAGGCATTACATATATTCAAATATTGACATCTGTAGCAACTGCTGCGTCCAATCGAAACGATACCATTGGTCTACGAGTATGTCTGGAGATTTGAGATAGATGCGTAGTAGTTACTGTAGTGAATTATTTGTGTTATATGGAAATCTTACTTGCAATATTTCCCACGTAGGCGCCAGAGTGAATGGTATCGGCGTGGAAGGAGATCTTAGCGCCGATGTTTCTCCAGTTGATAGTTGAGGTTGTCTGCCTGCGCCCCACACCAGATCCTGAGAATAACCGCTATCAAGCTACAATACACCATACAACATACGATACTAAATATTTCAACATTGACCCATTATCGTGTCATTAAAAGAGGATTGGGGAGCTGGAATGGAACCCTACATTCTCTATAGGTACTTACTAAACTTTTTAAAGGCGAAATCAATATAGCATACTTGATTAGATATGATAAGTAAGTAGATATACTGCGAAGATCAAATATATGTATCTAAAAGACACAAAGTGGAGTAGGTACCTACTTATTAAAAAATATGTTGAGCTTTCTCATCGGAACTAATCTACATGCAACGTAATGAAAGTGTTTTCAAACCAACCTGATACTTTTCAGCAGACATTAGAATATGAAGCAAAGCTGGCGGAGGAGCCAATGAAGCGGGTGGTTGGAAGAAGTGCGGTGGAGGGGGCTCCATAGATCCCGGTGGATGTCCCATAGGGCTGCAAGGTCTCACAGATGATCCAGAACTGGCGATGCTCAACGGCTTTGAGAATACAGACCCAGGCGACTGTTGCAATTGGAATTTTGGTTGTGAAGGTGGTGGTAACTTCAATTCCTTGTGATGGCTCATGTGTGAATGCATCAATGCTGTCTGATGGAGTTTCGGTTTTCTTGGGCCTCGCTCGTGTTGTACTGCTGTTGGGAAATATATCACAATGATTGAGTTGGAAGATCTAATATATCACAATGATTGAGTTAGAAGATCTAATCTCTAACAATGATTGAGTTGGAAGATCTAATCTCTAACAATGATTGAGTTGGAAGATCTAATCTATCAAAAAAAGTTACCTATCTCACATATTCCATTTCGTGAATATTATTCAGAACGAGAGAAAATAAATACATAAATGAGGATATCATTTATAAAAACCATAGACTTTATGGTGTGCAGTGCACGTATTGTAACGTACGTCATAAATAAAATAAGGAAATTCCTCTGTAAATGATTTTCTGTTATGAAAAGTTAATTAAATCCACTTGGAATATTATTACAAAGAGATGTTGGTTGTTAGCCATAAGTACTACTACCTCTACATCTACATACAATATAATATAATATTAATGTTGCTTTTTAATAAGTATCTGCCGTTGAGAAATCACAATATTTATATTCCATTATTCTTACTCGGTGATTTCTTTTAAAAATTGAATCGCTTTTTTTCAACAACATTGTATTTTCCTACCCTTGCGTAAATATATCGTGAACAATAGAAAAATAATATATTTTTCTCTCCCCTCTTGTAAAAAGAAAACATCGGTAGGTGGTGCTGTGTGCATACCTTTTACCTACCAATGTTGTGTTTTATTACGTCACACCGCATTACTTTTGGGATAAGCAAAAAGGACTGAACGTCATAAGTTCAAATAATCTTAAATATATCATCCTTTAGCCTTTATAACCAAATAATGTGCCGGAACATATCGGAAAAGTTATGAAGAAAAAAATATGTCATTTTTAAAATGAAAATATTATGCAGCTATTTTTCAACCCACAGACATCTTAACGTTTTCAGCAATAATATGGGCCGACGCTAAAAATAGCTAATCCGTTAGTAGTTTAGTCAATGTTTTATATAAATGGTTTATAAGTATGAAAGTCACTCACCGCTTCGTTTTTATCATAACAAACTTGAAATGATTATAATGTTGATGTGTATTTCCCATCCCTCCTGATAATGTAAACTTCATGAGAATCATTTCATTGTTAAAACAGATGACGTTATCTTAGATGAATAATATCTGTAACAGTATTATTGGGGGAGAGAAAAACGATTACCCATTCCTGTTTCTGTTGATGGCCACCTAAACTGACTTAATAAGCACGTGCTCTAGATTACAAGTATAAGAGAACTACATAATATTAGGTATACTATAGGTAGATATAGGTACAACCAATGTTTTGATTGGTATTCACAATGCTCGCCTACAACTTGCCCCTATACAGATGAATGTTCGGGACACATAATAATGGTACTTTCGGTTATTTCATTAATTTCTAATAGACCACACGTGTGTCGAGGTATAAAGTGTAATACTTCATAAGGGAATTAGTTCAGTTGGTAATGGTAGGAATGAGTAGAAAAATGTTTCCATAATCTTGTAACATAGTGAACTACATAATAAATGTTCCTTACGAAAACATAAGGACAGGCACCTCTTTCCCACTACCCATTGGTCACTTCATTCAATTTCACAAAAAAAATCGGCGGTTTTTTCCTGTTTTTATGCCACATCAATATCAAAATTGTAATAGCTCTCCTTGCACTGGGTACCCTCCGTGAAAATCTCTAAGAGGCAGGTATTGGGAACCCCGGCTTTATTACATACCAATTAGAATTTTTAGAGCCAGTCTATATACCACGGGTCATGACCGGACCATTGTCATAGGGGCCCATTATCCTTAAGTGCCCCCGATATATTAAAGACGGCCCTGCATACGGAGGCAAAATGCTACAAGGAAAATAATGTTTTCTTTCACTCAGACGGCTCTTTCAAATTTGTCGTTTTAACAAAAATATATCAAGGTAATAAATTATAATAGGTAATAAATTTTATTGTATTTGTCCGTATCAAAATTTTGTCTACTAGTTTATATACCTACCTCGTGTGTGAACAAAATGTATACGTTAAAGTATATAGTACAAAGTAGGTACGTTAAAATTCCACACTACCTATAACAGACCTACCATGAAATTTTTTCACTAAGGTGAATTTATGGTAATCCTGCGATATCTTAAATCTAACCTCAGTAAAACTAAATTGCATGCCTACACAATACACACTTAGGTATATAACATAAACACTAAATAAAATATACATTATTGGTAATATTGGTATACATATGTCATATATACAATTCTAGTGGATTTATAAATCTAAATAAAAAATAATAGCCTATTTATTTAAACTCCATGTTATTAGGGAAACATGGCAGGTAAAGAGATGAACCCTAATTCATTAGGCAATTCTATAATATAAATGCATAATACACTGGGGCATGAATTTAATGCGATACGGTAAATAAAAACAATCGAATGATCAATGTCACATGTCATCCTTCGTAATATTATTCTGTTAATCTCCCCATGATTTGCACGACATACAGTCATTACATGATGTTGTTACAATACTCGTATATACAATACTACACATAGGTGAGTGGAATACTTGTGAAATATCTGGTGAAGTCGTATCGTGTTATAGGGAGGCAGAGGGGCGAACCGAACAGGAGCTTTCATATCAACTAACATGAATAGAATATGATATTTAGTAACATTTCAACTTAATATTTACTATATGCAGTAGGAGGGATATTCAGATATTAATTAACATGCTTTTGTGACACGGCATTGCCCAGTCAAACAATTTATTTATTTGTATACAGTTTTGGTGAACCAAATACAGAAATATGTTCACTGGGGCGAGCCTATCCCATTGCTGCGATCTCTGCCAGGTAACTCCAATTTAATTGTAGTAACAAATATTTCGATCGCATAGGTAAAATTAAATTTTCCCGCGCGACGAGAGTAATATGATGGACGTCAATCTTACAAATGAAATACAGATTTTACCTTTTACGTGATGGCTTTTTTTAGACTCATTGTCACTTAGTTATTTACAAACAGGCCCTATTATGATATTTTGATTTCTCAAACAAGTGCGATAACTCTTAGACAATACCTGGATTCTTATAGCTTTTAAAACGTCCAGATAAAATGTAGATATTTTACGAGTACCTTAGTTCTTCAACTTTGTCCTATAGCATCTTCATTATATTTTTACTATTCCAATGAGGGTCCTTAAACGGCCAGGTATGTATATTATGAATAGGTTCAGAAACTAAATAATATTCTTAAAGTTTGATTGTATGTAAATATTTTTCAACCCTAAATAGTACCTACCTTTCTAGCAGTAGCGTGATGTAAGTATAAGTATGTTTCATATTAGACCGTGAAGCTTTGATGTCCATCGGAACGGTGTTAAATCTAGTATTGGCCCCATAATATACTATTATAGAGTAGGTATCGCATAGTGTGTAGTATTATTGTGTAAGGGTAAGGGCGTGTTGGCATAAATAATATAAGATAAACCTATTTGTGGGGGTGGAATGAACACGTGGTTATTCTCACTCCCCCCCAGCTACCCCTTGATACATATACCTAATCGAATATAGATACATGTACCTCTAGAAAGTGAACAGCGGTGAGCAACTACTGTAACCTAGAAGTATATTATTTAATATTTAGTAATACCATTGGCCGGATTAATAATGTTAAATATTAAAAAGACCAGTAAAAGAAATGTTAGTCAAATCTGAAAATTTTCTGCTGATACAATTTAAACCAGTGGTGTCAGCTAGGTGATGGGTGTCGCCAAAAAGGTATTTTGAAGAACATATATCTCGATAACCTCCAAATATATGTAGGTACTTTGCAAAAAATAAGGTCCCATTATCTTGTAGAGATTCCTGAAAAAAAATGTGAAAGATACCTACGTACCTCTGAAAACTTTTTCTCGGAAATTAAAATACACTAAATTACCCTAAAAAACGTAAATAACTGTATTTCTTGCCGTAATTCCATGCATACAATTAAGAACCTTTTAAAAAGGCAGGGGAAATCTTTTCGGAATACTCTTCCTCTTAACTACCTGTGTGCAAAAATAAATTAATTACCTATGTATATTATTATTCTTAACTGTAAGTCAGCTTACCTGTGCTGACCTCAAGTATGTTTATTTACGATTTTCAGTTAGTCTCCTACGTAATTGTTCACTCCCTGATGGTTTGCCATCTCTGCTTGAAGGTATTAATGCTATACGAAAGGGCACGCATTTTAATTACGAATACAAAAATTGCCTTAGGTGGCTTAACAAATTTTTAATAGAATATCAACACTATATGATTATATCCAGCGATATGTATCTGCAATGAGTGGCGTAATTTAAAAAAAAACTTTAATTAGGTATTTAGATAAGTACAATACTGAACATAAACAAATACAGTAAAATGTTTCTCTCTAAGTCATTTTTGTGGATGAATAAGTTTTCTGGTAAATAATCTGGTCAAAAATATTTGTTGTATTTTTATTTCTATTTTCGTATAATGCATACATTTATAGTAGGGTGCTTCTTATATGGTCAAAAAAAATTTTTTTTTGAATTTTCGATGGGACACCCCTGTTTTTTATTCTGTGCTATAAAAAAATGCTACAGATTTTTTTTTAGAATTTTTCAACAACTATTAGGGGTCGCTACCACTTAAAGAAAATTTACTATGTATATAAAAAAAAAATTTCAAACATTTTTAAAATTTTTTTTTTTCTCTATATTTATATCCATCGAATACAGCAACAAACATAATACATTATTTCAGTTGAGTTTCTATTTCCCTAGGCGTACCCCAGCCAGGCCGGTGTATCAAACTGATTTTAATACTAATATAATATGAAATTTTCAACACCGGGTAGCGACCCCTAAACCATGTTTAAAAATTCAGAAAAAAATTGTAGTTCCATTTTTTACATAGGAGAACAGAATAACGGGGTGTCCCATTAACATTTCGAAATTTCAATTTTAAGAAGCACCCTAATTTATAGGCATTATTATGACATTCGTTAGCATTAGGTAATTACTAATTATATAGAAATAGTATACTACATCCTTATTTGGTGTAGCACCTGCAGTCTGCAGTCTGATTTAAATCGACTGAACTTGCCTATGAGTCAAAAATATATTATGAAAATAGCATACAACTTTTTTTTTTAATTTTAGGCATTCCACCCATAAAGAACGAGTGATCTCTGCCGTGAACTATTTAACTATTCAAAAGCTGTCAGGAATCGAAGCATGTATATAAAAAGGGCCGGCCCCTCAAACAATAGCATACAACTTACAAGAAAGATATTCTTGAAAAAAAAATATTTAGGCGTCATTATCAGTTCTTTTTTAATTCACACTTAACTTTTCATCTTTAAATAAAAAAACAGTTTTACCTGACATTCATTTTCACGGACATTACTGTAGTCATATGCCTACTATGTATACAATTATTCTAAAGTGCATTGTTTATGTATGTTTAATAAACACATAAATAAAAATTGTAACATAAAATTCAGGTGATTTAATAAATCACTTGTTATATTCTACTCCCCTGCATCTGAACAACATTGATGTTGAGTAAGTACCTATCTATATAAATACACAATAACAAAGAACAATCACTAATACAGGATGAGCAGTGAGCAGTGCACGCCAATGGCATACTTGAATTTAAAGCCGAGATAAACATTCTTCTTCTGACTTCATCTCATGTTAGGTATATGTAGATTGTAGGTATGTTTATTTATTTTATTTTATTTATTTACACTTTTGGTGAACAAGATACAGACATATGTAAACATTAAAATAAAATTATAACATTTGTTCACTAGGGCGAGCTTATCGCAGTATTGCGATCTCTGCCAGCTAACCCCATGTTGTCAGAGAGAGATAACTGATATTCTTTTACTTCTCTCTTATAATATATTGAAGAGTGTGCAGGTATTTGTACTTTATTTTTCAGTTAGGTATATAGTAATACCTATGGGCAATTTTACAAACGCATGATACAAAATATTTTTCACTACAAAAACAGAAATAAGTAATCGTCTGATAAAAAAATAACAAAAGCAATAATTATTTTATTCTAACTTAAAACATCTAGCACTATATCCACCTCTGGTAGTTGTAAAGCACTCGCACACAAAAGAAGTCAAGTTCTTGGAGGGCCCCTACTGAACTCCGAGAAGCCAAGACTTTTCACACAAAGACACATCGTGAGTTACATACACGACACATGGTGGGACTTGAGGGCAACACGTTACTTCGAAGGATGTCACAATATCTGATATATCTTGAGTACAGTGACACAAGTGATTCTTGGTCCCATAACCGTCCTTTAAAAAAACGTACAATTAATAATGGTACCTATTAAAATTGATCAGTACAATTACAGACCATATTGAATATATTACGATCTATACTGTATACGGAATAAAATGTATAAAGAAGGAGAAAATAATGATAAATTGATAAGAATAAGTGTATAAAGTTGTAGAGATATTGTATAGCTGTAGGTATATACTGTACAGTGTACAGATAGCGTACATCAAATGATTCAAAGTTTAAAATGTACTTTTCATAAAGCAGTCAATTGTACAATTCAGAATAAGCTTTCGGTTGAATGAGCTCTAATACGGGATCAAGTATCACTAATTCCACCCCCGCTTCACCCCTAATACATCGCACATGATGATGTATAATAGAGAGGGCATAACAAAATCAACCCTCTGAATAAATCGATCTCCATAATACCGTAAAGCGATCACTTTCACGGATGCTTTAGAGCCTTAGCGACATGGAAGCTTTACCTTCAGATCCTTTTGAACCACTAATACTAACATCCCTTCCCTTCTTCTCTTCTCTTCTCACATTGCATTGTGAGATTTCGAACATTTACATAAGATCTAACTAAAGCTATCTACATACGAACTTAGATACATATATAGGAAATCATCTATAAGTACTTAAACATCTACAGAAGTTAGGCAATTAAAATAGCCATGCAACAACAAAGAGATAACATTTTTTGTCAATTTTTTGCGCGTGATACAATTATTACGATACCTACTTCCAATATAAACTTGAAATATATGATGCAAACGAAATAGTATTAAAATGTTAAATACCTACTTGGTTTCACAATGCAAACAAATTAATTACATGTGTCATAGGTATCCACAAGTTTAAATATATTATTCGTGTTTGACAATCTTTAGTTTCTCCCATAAATGCCATGAAAATAAATTGTTGATAAATATTAGTTCCTAAGCTACCTTATTTTTCTTTGTAACGATGCAAGTATTTACGACCCAGTTTAGAACTCATTTCTATTAATTTCATTCCGTGACATTTTAGAAGAAAGACTTTGTAGTATCAATTAATTAATTAATAATTAATATACAAACATCTTAGTGAAGAGGTGATATGTCAGTATCAGAGAGAGGGGGAAACCACAACCTCCATCGCCTCCAATGACTCCCTTACTGATATACGAATATACGTCAGCTCCTAGGTTTTAAAGACGATGCTAGTATTTCCCATCTCATCAATTATTCAAGATATTCATTAGATACGTGAGAAGTAAATGATAAATTTATGTTCCTTTTGGAGAAATCTTGAATTTTTCATTAGTCACCCATTAGCGAAAAGAAGGCAGTCGATAATGTATGGTAAGTACAGTTAGGTAGCAATTTTTATATTTAAGTGGGTCTCGATTGACAGTGACTTATCTACATAAGAAGATCCTGAAGGTTATAGTCTGAAATCTGAGTTTGAGCCAATTGCTCATGGAAACATATCGTTGGTTGAAGAATGTAAAGTGACAAAAAAAAACGTTAACCAAACGATAGAAATACGAAATCGATTCTTATTATTCTGTATAGGTATAGAGGGGTGAAAAAATCTCTCTTAGAATTATCTCTTTTAAAATATCATAATAGAGAAGTTATGTTTCGGTTAAAGATTCGCAGTCACGTAATTTAGTATGAGCAGATCAGAGAACACGCCCACACAAGCGGGTGACTTGAGGGCGGGTTCACAGGGGGGTTGTTTGGGGTTTATGTCGGGTGGGGGTGTAGGGCAGGGAGCAGGCCACCTCCTGAACTCATGATATCGTGCCTTCATGCTTTAGTGCTCGTTGTGTAACATTATGATGTATGGCGTGTCAGTTACGCTGGACACCCAACCAGCTTAAATGGGCAGAATTTTCAATTCGCCGAATTTGTATTATGAATTATTATTATTGTAGGTATTATATTTAAATGCAAAGGAGTCCCTTAGAAAGGTTAAAGGATACATCTACCCTCACGTTGTGTTTCAATGAGAATTTCTTGTCACTCTGTAATTCAATTAACGTTATTATTTTGGTATTTCAATTTTCAATGGAATTTTTATTATTTATATAAGGTCTTAGGTACTTGTCAACATAATCCTCTTGCTAGTGAATATATGGACGAATAAGATACTTATTCCTAATCCTACACATATCTACTTCGATAGCATCAGGTTTTAAAAATAATGTAATAGGTATGAGTAGACCTTTATAAGAGAATAAATTAGAGTATATTAATTAATTTATTTATTTATTTAAGTAAAATATTACACTCTTCGGCATTACAGCGTTCAGCCTTTGCGTCGAAGAGTGTACACAGAACAAAGTTTCAATTCAAAACAATAAAAACAGGAAAACAAAACAACATAACATACCAATGAGAGTAGGTAAAAGTTATGTATGTAAAATTTACAATAATATTAGTTTTGTAGGTAAAAGCTCGAGACTTTGAATCACATGAAGTATGAAATTTCATATCCAAGTACCTACCTAGTTGATGTAAATCACGTCATTGCTTCAAATCATAGCATTGTTTGTTTTCCATACAGTTACCTACATATGTAAGATTAGTTTGTATCTAAGATGTTTATACTTATTTACTCGTATAATCCCATATTCCCCAGTCACGCACGACACGATGGCGTATAATAATTTTACATGAACCATACTTTATATTAATATTAGAAATCCTATCGCTTTCGTGTTTGCAGACGATACCGAAATTTCACCGCAGACTATGTAGCGGCAGAATTATTGGGTCATTAATCAACCCCCTCGTTCCACCATCTCATCTCATGCCACTACCCTCCCAGGATCCAGCCACTCTCCCAGGATCTACTGTACTCCACAACATTTCCACCTCATAACACCTTACGCCCCATAAGAGATCTTTTACAGCTTTCTCACACCAGCTAATTCACAACTATATTCATCCTTTTCTTTTTCACATTCCTGCAAACAAAAATCTACAAAATCCTCAATATATAGTATGAATGGGCCTGTAAGCACTACACAATTTATTTTATCAATATTAAATATGGTTTCTGTTAAAAGGTTGGAAAATGTGGTAAAAATGACCATATCTGTGGTAGTTTCAAAGTCGCAACCATTGGCGAAAAAGTGTCTAATGAAAATAAACTCAAATAATACAGGCATTATTATATGAGACTCTTCTTCTTCTTCCGCAGCCACTCAGGTCCATTGTTGGACATAGGCCTCCCCTTTGGTCCTCCACAGCTTCCTGTCTTGGGCACACTGCATCCATCCACCACCGGCACATTTCCTAATATCATCAGACCACCTTGCCTGGGGTCTCCCGACGTTCTTCGGCTTCGACTACCACAGGATAATATGATGAAAAGGATGATGGATATAGAGATATCTACACAAGAACGACAGATTTAAAGAAAGCGATTATTGGCTTCGTTCGCAAGATGCGAAGAACAGAAGGACTTGGAGAGCCGACCCCCAAGTAAATGGGAAGGTGAAGAAGAAAAATATTGTATCAAGTACCAAATTATTTCAGTCAAATTATTGTCGTGTGTGGAGTTTCCAGGAAATGTCAGGGATTACCGTAAAATATGACTTGCGGCATTAAAAATAGCAGAACTAACTGATCGCCCCTTCTCTCCTAGGCCCTAAGAAAATACCAAGAAGGTAACCAAGATATGTTTACATGAGAATTTAACAAAAATGATGAATTCTCATATTTTGTTACCTTGGTACGAAAATCGTAGGTGTTTTAAGCATGTACCTATCCTAATAATATACCTTGATGTTAAGTATATAGATTTGGGAAAATACACATATATAATAGAACTGCATACATACATACATACATATATTACCCATTCACATACAGTTAAAGGCGTTTTGAAAAAAACGTACTTTTAATTAACAAAAATGTAAGTGTATTTTTCTTATTCCGTTATATTAAAAAGCTCGAAAAACGTTAATGAATTTCATGTAATCTGAAGTTGTAGTTCCCTTAATGTAATTATACCTCGGGATGTGATTCTGTTACGTTTTTACTTGAAAGGTTTTCCAGGGTAGAGAGCAAAAAAATACACCCTACGTTTGTGGTTTTTTCCATTTGTAATAAAGGTCCTACCTATAGTGGTAACTGTATTACATGGCATTAGGTATATTATATAGAAAACCCTCCATCCACTGATGTACTTATAACAACCTGAACATAGAGTATTTATAAATAAAATACTGCCAATGCTAAACAATTTACATATGGGTAGAAAAATGAGTACAAGAATAGGCAATGCATATTTTTTTACGTTATACCTATTTTGATTGGTCGGCGTCGGTTTTTGCAGAAAATAATAATTAATAAATAAAACTTTCTTAGACTAAATGAGAAAATAATCCACGGAAAAAATAATACCAAAAGGCGAACTTAATACATATACGAGTATGTAGGTATATCTTAAAGCCAACTCACCATAGGTATTATTATATTTTAACTACTTTTTATTTATCAATATTATATTCTTCAACAACCGCATAACAACATTATCGTTTGTCGACCGCGTCGACCAAGGACGGACATGTTTTGAGCAAAAGGAATTGTAGGTCATATATGACGAAATGGTCGAAACGCAAGTATGTAACGAAAGCAAAAGTGCGTGTGTTAGGATTAGTTTAACAATCTGTTCTCTCTTCCTGCACGGCAAGGAACACGACGTTCTTGGAATATAAACATTTCACTATACATAATTTTTAAGGTGCGACTTACTTAAACCAGAATGAATTGGCCTGAAATCATATTAGAGATTAAATGTCGACTAAAACGTTTTTAAAAGCCAAAGATCTTTTAAAAATCAAACCAAATACAGCGATTAAAGGTTGTAACATCTCACTCCATGTTATAGATTAATCTGTTACGGGGAAGTTATGATAGGGAAGTGAGTCAGCTGAATTCATTCAATGGGAAGTTATTAGCTTTAGGTTCGCAATGAAGTGGTAGGAGATACAAGCAGAAGAATAAGGAGATTTGGAGCGATATGGTGGTCCAGAGGAGTGGAAGAAAATAACAATTATTATAATGTACTACGAATAAATGCTAGTTTTTAGTTAGCACTATACTTATCTCAATAATAATTTTCTTCTTTTGGTCTTCAATTTGGAATGTGTTGAGCGGTCACACACGTACTGATGACATTCAGTTTGCAAAAAAAATAATCAGGGTAACACTGAGCTCAGAGAGCTCAAGCTCGAGCTGAATACGTGTGTGGGGAGCCTTATTTGGATCCTGGAATATCAGTGATGTTGTCATTAATTCAAAATGTCCGAAATCTTTGTAGATTATTTTCATTAATAATTTTCTTTCTTTTTAGAAAAAAAACAGGGCTTGTATACACAAATACTTTCCTGCGCACTTCACAGCAAGCAAAAATTCTAAGTGCACAATACTTTGTCAGAGCCCAGATTCGATCCCAGCACCTCCGGTTGGATTTTCTTCAACCGAATGGGCCAAACATGTACAAAAATGAACTTCTTAATCACACTTTTTTATCATATTTATTTTGTTAGGATCTCTCGGCCCAAAAAATGTTCCTTTTGATCTGCAGTTTTATATGGGAGAGAGAATATAATTTTGACACGAACCAAATATTTTATGAAACCCCACGATCTCCCCGTGTTCCTTGAAAAGAGATAAATAAGTTTATAGTGTTTATACTGAATCAGTCGTTCTGATTGAAGAGGTTTATTTTGAGATCAAACATTAGCACCTTGAGTGGAGATGAATAATTTATATTTAGTAATTCATACAATCAACCCTCATAATGCAATTATAGCATTATCTCTGTATAGTAGGTACTTATACTGTAACGAGTATTAATATTGAGTTTATTTACATCAAAAGAGGAAACTGGGGCGGAATGGGTAGCTGGGGTACTTCTCTACACCGACATAACAATTTACCTTTTCAGTGAAAACATCGTATACTATTAATTCCGCCAGGAAGCTTACAATTGCGAAACCTGAAAAGGCTCTTCCTGCTGAAAAGGTACACCTTCTTATAGGAAAGCAATGGGATGCAATCCAAATTATTATATACGAAAATTATAATGCGACGAAAACTCAATTACTGATGCTGTATTCGAAATACTCATAGGAATACTGTTTTCTTACAAAATTAACGAAATTAAGTTTTGGGAATTTTAAAGAAATTGTAAGTTATGTAGAGATTGACTAATGCAGGCACTATATATTTTGTAGTAGTGAATATTTTTATAAGTTGATTATCCAGAGTTATAGCATAAATACCCTCGTTTTAGATTCGAAGAGAATCCTAAACCTTTCTGATATTTTTAATACCAACAATTTTTAAAGATTTTCCAAGCGCTTTCAAGTCTTTATGAAACTACTTCTATAGGTATATAGTTGCATTAATAATAATAGTATTGAAATGGTTTTGATGGAAATGGTGGAAATAATCAAATCTAAATAACACTACCATTTAAACCAACTGAAGTATTCAAGGTAATAAAATGAAATGATTCATCTTAGTAATTTCACAAGGAACTCGCTATGAATGTGAAAATAAACCAACCTCCTTCATAAGCCGTATAAGCATTTTCATGAGGCAGAGTCACATTCAAACCATCCCTCGACAAACTGTTCAATATCAGACAAGGACAGATAATACCTTGTCCGACGTTTAGTTTATTATGGTTAGAAAGGGACAAGAGAGGGCACACATCGAGAAGTGAGAAAGATGTATCCAGAAGTGAAATAGTCTGCAGGCTGAACACATCATCATTAACGTGGGGATGGTAAGGGAAGCTGCGGAGTGGAGCCTTGTGGGGGCACACCGTACAGGTGTGAAATATCCCACAGTTCTGTGGGTGGAAGGTGTCCAGGGTGAGTTAGAGGTGGGAGCCGTATTACATATTCTACTATAAATATCTCAACACATATGTAGCTAGGGTTGTGCACTGTACAGTGAAATATTGACAAATAAATACGGGACATTTTTTATGATCACAACATTGTCAACTCTCCCCCTTTTGTTCACTAAAGGTGTTGCATATTATAGTACAATGATGTTATTTCATAGATATTTTATGTAAATTGATATGCACCATGAAGTGAATAATTCCAATACATATATACAATACTGCAAACAACATTAAAAAAATAATTAATAATATTATTTATACTTGTGGTGTGGTGTTCAGTAAGTTTTGCAAATTTTATATTACCTACTATTACTGAGCAAAGATACTTATGTATGCAAAATAAGTGTTTAAAACTCCCGAGGATTTTTTTATTTATCCTTGGTTCAGCGCTAGCCTGGGTGTGATGTGGTGAAAAAATTAAGTTTATGAATAAAATAAAAGTGTCACTTAAGGGTCAGAGAGGGAGGAATGAAATAACCGCCGGCAAGTAAGAAGTTTGGGAGGAAGGAGGAGGAGGTTGGAGATACTAGAAAGGGTAAAGATGAATAATTCTTGTGAGAGCAAAGCGATGTACCATTAAGTAGGCCCAGGGCGATTCTTTTAACTTTTTCTTTTTGAAAAATTAAAGAGGGTGTTTTCCATTAAAGACATTGATTGAGACTTATCGATGTGAGAGAAGTTTCAAATTAACGAACCAATCAAATTTGATTGCATCGACGAATAAAATATCACTTTCTTTCCCATTTTTACTGACGCATATTGATGGCCTTCTTTGCTATCGAAATTTCTTTAAATATACGAGTACTTACGTAATAATAATCAATATAAAGATCAAATCAGTTTTATTTCGATGCACCTATATTTATAAGACAAAATAATTAACTCCCTGAACTCCTTTGGGGAGGAAGCAGGATGGGTGTTCCGACGCATACGACTCGTGAGCGAGGGAGTTCAGATAACGCTACATTATGTGACTGTAGAGTGTAGATACTTCTCGCTTCTATTAAGGAAAACTGTAATGTGTTTCCATCTGTGCAATGCAGAAAAATCCAGTCCCAATATTTAAATAAAATAAATAAATAAATAAAATCTTTATTGAAAAAAAAAAAATTCTCAAATGGCGGATTTATTGCCGTAGTTTAATTTAATTGAAAATAATTTAGGTATATCTCAAATCAGTTAATAAAATATTATCACTAGTAGGTATTAATATAGTTTGTTCTCTGATATATTGTTAAGGTTGAGTAGAGTTCATACGGTCCTGGAGAGAGTCATGTCCATGCTAAGCGGCTTAGTGATAGCTGACACGAACCTATTACATGAAATACTGTTAGTTCTTTGTTTGCTGTCCGCTGTCCTACACAACACACAATACTCCTATCTATTCCACAATACATTACCTTCCTACACACTACTAGTTCATTCACACTCTCATCTATTTTCCTTCTCTCCATCTTACTTACTTACATATATTTAATGTTCAGCTTTACCCGACCAAGGAACAATATTTATATTAGTGAGAATTTGTAATCATTACAATTTTCCAGAGATCTGTAAATATATGCTACAGTATAATATAATTTACTTTACGAATGTGGGCGTACCGAAATAAACCCAACTATCTGGAAAAGCTTGTGTTGTGAAGTGGAGAAGTCGTTGATACTTTCGCGCAAACTTCATATGTATCATGCATCTCCTCTCGTGAAGTGCAGAACACGTAGTCAAAATGTAGGTAGGTATATGCTTGGTGCAGTTATGTATGTTGCTTATCAAAAAGTTAGGAAACTATAGGTACCAGGCGCGAAGCTACCTAAGAACACGATTCTCATCGAGTTACCTTTTGAAAAAAATTATAGGTATAATAGTGTCTAATCTGACGTAATCCCATAATAAATGTTCGTTTCGGCTTCCCTTCCGCAGAAATCCACCCTTCGTCACTGATAGGTACCATTTCCAATTCTATGTTAGTTATGTGCCCATATGAAAAAAAAATATAACACAATGCATATCCGCGTTACTGTACTTAGCTACCATGAAATAAGAATTTTAAGAAGGTAGAACAACAAACACATAAAATATTTTTAGGTAGGTACTGGGATGCATACATATAACCTAAATTATTAAGCTGTATTGTACCGTGGCCGGAAAATAACGCACATGAAAAAAACGCATATGAAAAAATCTCATAAGAATATAGCGCATATGAAAAAAGCGCATATGAAAATAACGCAGTATGAAATTAACGCAGTATGAAATTAGCGCATAGTGAAATTACCTCAGTATGAAATTAACGCAGGGTGAAAAAAACGCAGCATGAAAAAATCCCATAAGAAAATATCTCAGTATGAAAATATCTCATAAGAAAAAAACTCATATAGAAAATAGCGCCATATGAAAAAAGCTCATAGTCTAGTATTAAATTTAGATTCTCTTTGATTCTAAATTATTGAATTACTGGCATGGTTACCTCGATGCCTCGCTCATTAGATACGCTTTACGAGAAGATTTTTTAACGGTCTTTGGGGGAATTGAAATATTTCCTTAACCCATAAAGTAATTTTGTCCCCTGTTTCTCTCATTACTGTTCAAGGTAAGTTTTTACAAATAATAGGCGCGACTGTTTGTTTTTCTACCTCCAGTCGATTCCGTTCAAGGTTGCAGTTTAAATTTTTAACATTTGTTGCCACATACTCCTCATAATGTTGTTCTGATTTCATGGTTTTCGGGGTAACCGTGTATAAATTGGCTTTTACTCGACGCTTCTACATTCCTGTTGATGTGCTCTGAAGAAGAAGATACTAGCATGAGTGTCGTCAAATATTCATCAATTCATTAGTCATTAGTTAGTTAAGAACTGCATCCATTAGATTAAGTATAATTGTTTCATAAAAAGACAACAACTTTCTTTCGAGGAGCTGTTCCGTGTCGAAATCATGTCTGAACACTTGGGCTATTTAAAAATTAGAACCATAACAAACACCTATTATGTTTTATACATTTAGCAATTTACCATTACAGCCAAGGCAAGATAGGGCCAATAACCAGAGCCGTCGCTTGTGTGCAAAATCAAAAAATGTCGCGGCCCCTATTCTCATTTATTTTAGATATATGGGTGAATTTAGGAACCTAGCCTAGCCATAGTAAGCATAACGTTGTATTATTTGAGGAAAACGAGTGCGGAGCTAGCACCAACTGCGAAAATTGCTTTGCTAGAACATGCAGAACCGACGGTCGTGAAGTAAATTTAAAATACTGTTTTTCTTGAAATAAAAAGTATTATAAACAATGCATCAGATAGTGACGATGCGATTAGCGCCGCAGTATTTTTTTATGAAACAATCGTAATATAATGGATGCGGTTCTCAACAGTACCTAACTTGTGATAAATACTTTCCTGCCTGCGACCGCCCCTTGTATAAGCTGCCTGAGTTTACAACCATCCATCTATTATTGACGATAATAAAATAATGAACAGATTAAAATAAAGGTTACATCAGGTACATTATTTCTACGGTTCACATATTGTTATAATTATAACCGATAAGGTAAATTAGGAAATACCATATTTTCAGAAAGACAGTATATTATTTTTTCAAATAATAATGCATGGCAGCAATTATCAAATCACTCTTAAATTCAGTAAAGCTTGATATATAGGCTTAGAGTAATTATAGGATTTCTCTGTGTACATAGGTAAGGTTCCAATATATTGTTTTGTTGGTAATCATTACTAATGTTTATCTCTCACAAACACATTTTTAAATAATTATATAATTGTGATTTAGAAGACATTGTGATAGAGTAGAAAGAATAACACGAGTAGATACTTAATTTAATACACATTTCAATCATGGTACGGGCTCATGCTCAGTTAGGTAGATCACACCGTATATTATGTACTTCTTATTTATATTCAAATAAATAAAAATATCCTTTTATGTTAAGTATATGAAAAAATATCCCATTACGGTAAAACGTATCTAATGAGCGAGGCATCGAGGCAACCATGCTAATAATTCAATAATTTAGAATCAGAGAGAATCCAAATTTAATACTAGACTATAAGCTTTTTTCATATGGCGCTATTTTCTATATGAGTTTTTTTCTTATGAGATATTTTCATACTGAGGTATTTTCTTATGGGATTTTTTCATGCTGCGTTTTTTTCACCCTGCGTTAATTTCATACTGAGGTAATTTCACTATGCGCTAATTTCATACTGCGTTAATTTCATACTGCGTTATTTTCATATGCGCTTTTTTCATATGCGCTATATTCTTATGAGATTTTTTCATATGCGTTTTTTTCATGTGCGTTATTTTCAGGTAACCGTATTGTACGTATGTATCTAAAACAAAGAAAGTTTGGTAAGTATATAGGTACCCAGTGTATACTTTGTATTAATACTTTCAGAATTTCCAGAAAACTTCATCCCTCATTGAGTCGACCCTCTCGCCAAACAGAGCAAACTGACAGTAACAAGTTGAAATGTCTTAAGGCTCGTTGAGAATATATTTCAGAAAACATTGGACCAAACCGAGGAAATTAATTTTGCCGTTACGAATAGGCAGCTATAGTAAGTAGTATAATAGGATGTATTATATGGAGTGGTATAGGTAAGTAGGTACTATAGGTATAGAGCTCGCGGAAGGGTACGGGAACGATAAAAAGATAATTGAAAAGTTTAATACTCTTTGTTGTAAGGCTAAAAACAAATAGGGGTTGACATTAGATTGGCTCAAACAAAAGTATTTTCATACAGCGAATATCTACAGAATGTTTTATATTATACATACCTTCTTACTTTCCTACTCCAGCTACATTTTATAATGTAAAAAATCGTGTTATACCTAATAATGAAGTAGGTATAAATTAAATATTTTCCATGACTCAAACGAAAATTGTAACGAAAAAATGATTGTTTTATGGGGAGTGAGTTCTAAGATATAAATGTATGATATAAGATCAAAATTTATCGAGTCGTGAATATGCATTACAATAATAAAATCATCGTCATTGTATTCTGTAGTACGAAAGATCAAACGCAGGAGTGATATTTTTTAATCATTCTGTAGAGCACACGGTTTGCCAACGAAGCAAAGCTTTTTGTCTGTGTGAATACTTTCCCGCTCAATTTAACAGACTGGCGCAAAAGCAATTTTCTACAAGACTTTCATGAAAAAAAATCCTTGAGGCAAAACTTCCCATATATACCTATAAAGACAAATACTAGGCAAGTATGTAATTATGTAATAGTCAAACACATTACAGGCAAAGAAAAATTTAACCTCAAATGCATTGCTTTTAAGAGCATAAATATGAAGAATTATTTCATAATCTGAGAATATTCAGAAAAACCTGCAACTAAAATATACCTAAATGAAAAATACAATTAGGATTTAGGCAAGCAAAGAAGCTCGGAATGGGTAAATAAAAAGAATTCTTTATTTCACAATTGACAGAAGGCAAAAATATATATTTTTTTTTATTCTCTTTCGGCAAGGCACCCGATCGCGAGTGATATATGACAAAAATATATATCTTGAAGTAAAAAAGACTACATCGAGATTCGAATTTACGACCTCTCGTTTCAGGTCGAGATGCGCTCCAAACAATTGTACCGACCCATGCCTAGATTCATTGAAAAATAAAGATAGCTAACAAAGGATAAAAATATATGTACCTGGAAAGACCTACAAAATACTGTAGGTTAAAATTAAACATATCTAGTACCTACCTACTGTGTTTGCATATCGTAATTGAAAGTGGCTGATTGGCTCTGATAGTCATCTGAAATATCCAAAACCATCCATCAAAATATACACTGTTGTAAAAGGTGTGAAAGCATTATTCAGAATTTCATTATTATTACAGAGTCAGTTGGATAACTTGTTATTCATTGGTATAATTCTGAAAGTGGTTTCGAGATTTTCTATTCCTACCCTTGGGGCACGTATCAGGGGATGGTCAACAGCGCTAACCTAACTTCCTCACGAACTGATCTTTGCTAAGGATTACTTCGGTAGAAGGACATCAGAGGGAAACTAAATCCGTCTAGAAATACCTTAGAACTTGAAAATAAACACGAATATTATTATAGTTTGAGAATATTGTCGAATTTCTCGACCACCTAGAGTTCTTGCCTATTCGAATATTCGTTATTAATTTGTAATAGGTATGAAGAGAAATTACAAATTACCTATACTCCAATAATTAATATGTGAGATCCAAAATGTTGAAAACAGAAATGACAATAACTTACACACATCACGATTTGTTTCGTACTGTCTTCTGCTAATGAACCGCAATGTGTATTCTTGTGTTCTATTTCTTTTCATATATCCTTCAGAATAAATAACACGACAGTCACATTAAATATGTTTAGTAAAAAAATAAAGTAGATACATTGAACCTTTGCCTAGTGTATTACAGTAACAGATCTTTCATATTTCTTACATTTTCGTGGAAAAAAATTAAAATGCTTCTGTTATTTTAAATGTTTTACTTCCCGAAAGTTGGAAACCGAAATATAATTTTCGTAAAAAATCTGCTGAATCACTGCTAAACTTTTTTGAATAAAGCGAAATCGTCCCCAAAAAATATAAAAAAAAAAAATTTTTATAAAATTTGATCATACAATTGTGCATACGATTTTACACACGGAAAACGTTGGAAGGGGATACTTATTTTCTCTAAAATAAGATTTACCGATGACTCCTACCTATACAGTATACAAACTTACTGAATTAAAACCACACCACTGAATTAAAAGACGTCGGTGTTAATAACAACTAACAACCAAGTAATAGGTACTCGTATGTAAGTAATATAATATATTATAATTATGACAATGAAGTTTCTCAAAGGCAAGTTGATAGCAAATGTGCCAAATCAAACTAAAGACAGGCGAGCAGTTGCCAAAAAGTTTACAAAGGAGAAGATTATGGTGGTAAGTAATTTGAGACTTGGCATGGATGTGCAAACCTGCATCTTGGTTGGTTGCTCACGTCTTAGAATAAGGAGAAGCCGTAATTATTTAGATTGCGATAGATACTAAATGAATCTATAACACTTCTCTTCCTGCAATTTACAGATAAGATGTATAGAGAGGAAATTGTAACGTGTTTGACAGATTATAATGTATCTTAGGAGGTTAGGTATCTTATTCTATGATTAAGTGCCTAGGTATAAATCGATGAATATCGCCCTTCGATATTTATCTCGAGAACATATAGATTATTATTATTATAGATAGATACACAACACTGCTGTGCAGTGAATATAAGTTATAAGGTAGCCTTAGAACCAATTGGTTGTTCTAATTACCACATTATTCTATTATATGGTTTAGAGCGAATTTTTTTAATCAAAAAAATACCTAAATAATGAACCTATATTCATACAGATCATTATTACACACTTGACATATCGCTACTAAATTACGTTTCTACCTATTTACCATCTATGTACTACCTAGAGTCTACACATTAGAGGTTGATGTTATGCGTTATGTTCTGTGGAATCTATATACTATATCTACTTATACATTATGTACTTGATCTTTACAAGTTTGATTCTACTAACTTAGACAGTTCTTGTGGTGACGTCTTTAGATGTACACCGATACGACCTATGCGTCGAGAACGTTAAATAATTATTCCCCAGATTTGGCGTCACCTGCACTCTCTTAAGCCCTGATAATGACAGATTATTTTTATAGACATATTTTTTTATAAACCTACAGTAAACGTTTGAATATGTATAGAGCTTAAAGTTGGTAATTATTCGCATTATACAAAACAAAATATAATGTAATCAGAAATATAAATTTTATTTGAATTTTAAAGAAAAACTAAAAAAATTCACGTGCTGAGTCCTTCAATAGCGCATTTAAATTACGATTGAATCAAGGCTGTATTGCTGCCGCATTATGAATTATATGACTACCAATGATCAAATTTAGTTGTGTGTAAAATATTGTTGTACCAAAAATCGAAAAAAAAATAGTTTTAATAATAAATTATCGACGCATTGTCTCAGAGGAAAGATTCCCTTAAAGTTGTTTGGGTGTGCAGAGATACATAAATAGGGTTGTATCACTATAGCACTGAGTTCCTCGTACAAAATACATGGAGGACTTGTACTTTACTCTCTTCCGTTGCCACCCCTAGACACTTTAACGTAGGTTCCTACCTACTAAACCTCTTCCTAGGAAATTCTCCCTCACTAAGTTACCACATAACTTTACAAGACTTCGACGAACAACTTCACACCAGCCGAGGATACATCAAGGGTTTCCTTTGAGGTTTTAATCTTCTCACTTTGTTAAAAAGATTAAATAGAATATATTCTACATAAATTCATTATAGTTAATATGTATCGTAGAAAGATTTTGCCAATAAGTTCGAAACTTTTTTTATAGACCCTCGTCGAAAATTGAGTAATGAAAAGTCGTCGAGGAAGAAGGTCCATTATCACGGGGACAAAACATAGAAAGTCATATACTTTGTGGATGATGATTGCCAACATTGATCCCAAGTCTCGTATCAATAACTGAATACTGAATGAAAAGAAGGATGCTGCGTGAAAATAAGCAGATGAATATTATTTTCCTCTGTACGTGTAACACCCGTCTGTAATATTTCTTTCCATTGATTGTTAGCAACAATAGAAAGACAAACCGTTTGTCATTCCAATGTTGAGTTGAAGTATATCTCAGCATGTCTCATATTGGTTTTATAATGGATTTTCTAGTTGACAATAAAACCCACGTCCCGATTGAAAAGCTTCGTGAAATATAATATAATAGCAATAATAAATAACAACAGATTGTGTGCCGACATGTTTTCTTTGCATATTTTTCTCATCGATACATCATTTCCATGAATTATAATTTTCTAACATAAATTTCTGTTTTCGTATAATAATAATATATCGTATTTAAATTAGACATTTATTTTATCGAAATGATACAAAAATATTTATTAAATATATAATAATAATATCCATTATTTTAAAGATAATGCACACTCCAAATAGCAATAGACCTGATTAAAGTGATTAAGGGCATGGCACCAGGAATGACGTCACAGACATTTCCCACGGCATTAAGGTTCAAAATCGCGTGACAATCGCATGCTAAAATGGTAAAAATAGCGTTTTTTCCATTTTTTGCGGTTAATTTTGCGTCTATCAAAAAACTTTTACGGTTATTCCCTAGATTTTGATGCATGTTATCAGTACAAAAAAAAATTTTTACTCCGCGACTTTCGGGAAACGAGTTTCCGTCTTTCGGAAAAAAGGTCAGAGGTGTTTTAAAATATTTTTTTTGAGAAATCTATACAAGATATAAAAAATCTTTTACGGGAATAATCCCTAGATAAATATTCAATGCATCTACTCTATTTTGTTCCAAAGCAAATTTAGTAACGGTTGTCGAGATAGAAGGTCTCCCGTTTTTAGAAATTTTTGAAATGTCGGTATGCATACTCTTAATGATTATTTATTATACTCGTACATGCAGCCGAAACTAGTAAATTCACTATAAATAAAAAATGTTGTATACTTAGTAGGTGTCTAAATTAAATTTGTAGATTTATCTCATGTCTAACTGAATCATTGTTTCTAGTCGTTTAAAATAATGGAGTTAAAATTTCACGGTATAAAAATCATGAACCATTAACCAAATGGAATATACCGTCCGTGGATAACATTCAGTAAATGAGAATATATACTCGTACAGTATACTAGATACATAAGGGACTGTATCAAATCCTGATGGTTTAAAAATAATAATATGTATGCTGCGCTTTCAACTCCTCTCTCATTTTAAAAAGGTACATTTTTTTACCTATGCGCACGTGAATTTGATTACACTTTTTGTCCGATGCCGACGGCTAAACATCTGCGGAGAGGATTGCTCTGGATTCCCTCGTAATCAGGAGGTACCCCCGGTGGATGATTCGACAGAGAGGTGGATTTTATTATACTCGTAGCTACCTTACTACCGTTCAATTTATTATTTTGTAGTTTTATATTCCGTTCAGCCATTCTGGCTTGAGGTACACCCACTTTATTACTTCATACAAGCACATCATAGGTAGTTATTGCTAGATAAATTTTACTATCAAATTAATGCAATAAGTAATTAGGTGTGATGGTCTTGTTCTGAATATAATAAAATTGTACTAACAAATACCTGCAAAACCGATTAATTAATAATAATTAGTAGGTATGTGTTATTCGATTATGATTATTGCTATATATGGATTATCCCTGATATCATTATAACAATTAATTAATAGATAATTTATTTTATACCTGATTAATAATAGGATTACCTATATTTAACACAGTGCCACACAATTCATATTTTTCTTTCAGTATAGTATGTATGAACATTTTCTATGGGATCGTCATCCTATCATCAGTGATCTTTGTAACGTGTTTTCTCTATCAAAGATCCGAGTTTAGATACACAGATAGGAGTATTTGTATTGTACCTAATAAATTAATTTGAATATGTAGGTACAGTGTATTTTTTATATTTTGGCAGCCAGCGGAGGTTAGCTGCAAGTGGAGTTCAAGATTGTATTGTTGGTAGAGAAGTAAGAGCTGTCAAAAGTCCGCAATATTCTCACGTTGTATCTTTTACAAGTAACCTACAATGCCGAAAATATTACAGAAAGGCGCTAGAGAAATCATTTTAAAGGCAAGATAGTTTTGCGAGTTGGAAAAAGAAAAAAATACTCTGATATTCCCTTTAAACCGCCGTCACAAGTTTGAAAAACAATCTTGCCAGTTTATTCTAACAGTCCAAAAAACAGTTCTGAAATGTAATTTGAAAGTAGCGAAAAAATGTAACCATACCTTATTATTAGATCTAGCAACACTAAACTCAGTAATATGAACTTTGCTCCCGTAAGGGCTATCACACACGTCCGAAAGTTCAGTTAACTTAATCGACCGTTTGCTAAAAAGCTCTGACCAAAACCTCTCTCCGAATTCAGTGTTACCCTGATTTTGAATTCAGAAAGAGGTTTTGGTCGGAGCTTTTTTGCAAACGGTCGACTCAATTAACTGAACTTCCGGACGTGTGTGATAGCCCTTTGACTTCTGAAAAAAACACACTGTAAAGTGTACTCACCGTCTTTGTTCATATTAGCCTGGAAGCACTTAGCTAGTCTGCAAGCTCTACATTGATTCCTATGTGTTTTGTCGACTGGACATCTTCCCTTCAGGTCCCCTCCAGCTTTACATGTGTACACTCTGTTACGATGTATTGACCGTTTGAAGAAACCAGAACATCCTGCAGGAAAAAGGATTCACTTTAAACATTTTAATTGTTTTATTCTTCGTCTTCACTTAAATCCTGGGAAGGAATTGATTCCATGGCAGCAGAAGCCTACGTCCCTCTCTAATGTATTAAATATTAATCATTTGTTGGTAACATAACAAAAGAAAATGCATATACGAGTATTTATTATTGAATTAAAACTCGTATTTATTTTATTGAGTTAATACAATCATTTTTATTAACGAATTGTTATTAGATAGGAACAATATTATATAATATATGCTAAGTATAAAAGTGTGCCTTATCCCATTTACCTATTTTACTTTTAACGACTTTCTACATATTAGTCACTAAATTGAATTATATTAAGTTTGTAAGAGAATGGAGAGCATTGGATAGTAGGTAAACTCACAAATAGTTAATTTTACTAGAGAAATGTATCTGAAAAAAGACTATTTTCTTACAAAATATTTTCTCTAACAAAGAATTGTTTAAAATATCATAGTTTTTCCTCTAGACGAGGATTTTTCTTTGTTTAGTTTAATTAAAGTAATACCAACCATCACAACTGTATATTCCATAATGTTTCCCGGAACTTCTATCTCCGCACACATTGCACGGAATATCAAGCAAACGATCTCCTGAAAAATACACAAAATACACGTTACAAAATTATACAACATTTGTGAATATTTCAAGATGAAAAACATATTCATATACTCGATTACTAATTTAAAAAAGTGAAACAGAATCGCTTTTATCTACCACTTCGAAATAGTTAAATGTTTGTTATAATATCTACCAATATTAAACTCTAAAGCCATAATCACTCGCTTTTAAATGCGTTTCCGCCCCAATAAAAAGCGAAATAAAAGATTGAACTAATCATCTACTATGTATTCACATAGCAAGCAAGAAGTTGTAAGTTCAAATGCCTACATATAAAATACCCTCGATTTCCTTACTTGATACATACTTAACTAATGGTTATTTCTAATGTGAAGATACACTGACCATTACCTACCAATTTTTCTTATATCAATCACGTAAATTAATATTTCCTAGACGAAAATTTAAGAATCATATACGAATATACTATACCTTAGATGTTTATATATTAATAGCTTATCTGGTTATATCTGCTTGTACCAGCAGCCATCGGTAACATCTTATTAAGACCAAAAGGAATTATATTAGTAGCTAGATACTTTCCACATCAGAGAATACAGTGGTAGATACAACTTATTATAACAATACGGGATTGAACCGATTACTTCTACACTACGATAGATATAATAAGCTTCTGATGGCTATTCACTTAAACTTAAAAGGATACCACATGTTGAAACAATAGTGAAATAGTTTCGGACAATACGAGAACAGTAACAGGATTAGTGAAGTACACGAGTTAGAAGTTTACAATATCCTATTCCTCCCGATAATAAGATTCAACAAAGTATTATGTTAGAGACATTAGAGTAGATAGACATCTCATAGGTACTTATTATGACTTGCAATCCTAAATGTTTCTGAATCTTCAGCTACTACACGTCATCCAAACTTTCGAGCAAAACGTTTTCTTTTCTTCGAGGCTCTTTATGTTCCTTGGAGGTCGCCTTTTTCTGCTTGTATTCTTTAACTCTATATGTTCCCTCACTTACAAAAATCTACTCACTACGATGCATTATTGAAACCTAGACCTTTCTTGAATTTAGGTACGCCTAGTTTATGATTTCATGCAACCTCTACAGCATTTTATATTTTTATTCTATACGAAAATTTGAAAAATTTTAGTATCGAATGTTAATATAATCCAGTGACAGATTATCCAACAGGCAAAAGTTTGATTTTTTGGCACCTCTGCCATCAAAATACCTACAAAATAATAATTTCAAACATTGACGAGGAGAGGGAAAACTGATAGGGCACTACTGCTATAATCAATCTTATATACCGATAACTTCCTGTATATGTTTGTTTTGTTCATTTGCCAACCTGAATATCACCGAGCACTAATGCTAGTAATAAATTATAAGTACAACAATTTAATCCCGATATTTCATTAAGCTATAATCGGATTGAAAATTCACAAATTCGGTAGTATATTATGTTAAACTATTTAAATATAATTGTTTAAAATCTGAAGTGATTCAGATGATAATGAGAAAAAAATATCTATCACTTGAAAGGAAAATAAGAACGTATCGATTTATTATGGCCTGAAATATTCTATATATTTTTACAGTACCTTCCGATATGCACATGTTAAAATAATTAATATGCATGCACCTTCCAATTTTTCTGCAATTTAAGATGAGCAGTACCATGAAAAAATGTCGTTCCAGTGGCTTAAATAATAAGTACCTCTACATGTATTAGAAAAACTAGTTTTATTTTACTAGCGGTCGCCTAAGTTTTATAATACACTAACATTTGTTGAATGTTTTTACAATGCAAAACCACACCAGAAGTGGGTAAAGTTACACGTATGTTGTGAAGTGTGTGCATATTTAGTGAATGTTTATTGTGTATAGGGAGGGTATACCTTCTTTGTTTAGGAAGAAAATCGTTTATAGTTATTTTCCTTACATGGCCGGAAGCGGATTTCGACACTTTAGTTGTTTATTTAGGAGGGGAAAGGGGAAGAATATACTTGTAAAAGATGGACAAAGCGACTAGAAGATACTCTAGGTCTAATTCTATAACTTTTTAACTAAAACAAAGTGTTTTAAATTTATTTTCTATGATTTTTTTTGTGCGTACTTAATTAATTACAGAATTGTCCCCATTATATACATAGACGACCGTTCAAGTGTGTTGAATTTGCAATACAATATAACTACCCTATATATTTTCCTATGGAACAGAACTTATTATATCCAATCATCAATTTAACTTCAATTTTAAAATACGATTGGAAGTACTCGTACAGTAGAAATAGTTGAATAGAATCCTGGGTTTGACATAAACTTTAAGGCATAAAATATCCACCCGCACGAATATTACAAAGAATTAACAGTATTTATCTACTGTACCTGATTATATCTTTAATGTCGATAACAGATCCATTGGTTGGTGCATAATAAAACAAGCAGTATAGGTTGCATAAAATCAGGCTCTAATTATTTTCCCTTTTGAAAAAAAAACCTGTGTAATTGAAATTAATTGCATAGTTTTAGTTTTTTTTTCATATTAATATTAAAATTTATACATATTAAAAGTGACATTAGTCCCCACGTGTCCCTTTCCCCGACGGTCGATTTACACCATGCCTGCGGCGCTAATTATGAATGTTGATACAATTTTTCTTAGAAAAATCTTGGATCTGCCATTGGAAGTGACAATATAAGTGACATTCTCTCTACTTCGGGAAGGGGTATTTTTATTAAATTTCATGAAATATTATGTTTCGACGAAAATAGTAATAGGTGAACGGAAAATATTTCAATATCAATTTTCGGAATATATATATTTTTTATTTTACCTGTGCCCATTCTCCTAAGCGGACCTAACCGCTGTTTATCCCAAAGTGAAGTCAGCTCGATAATTTTTAATTGGCAGCACTTATTTAGGTAATTATTATTCTATAATTATTATTGTCATTATCACAACTGAACCAAAAAATACACGTTTACTTTCATCAGTTTTTGAACAGGATTGGGATTAAAAGAAACTTTACAATTAATCTTAAAATATTTGAGAGCAAATAATTCTGTTTAAGAAGAAATTTAGTTGTAAAAAATTGGGTAAATTTCTCTAACAAAAATAATGATTTCTACTGGGATAAAATTCTAAATATTTATCTTAATGCAATTTATATAAAGGTATTCATTTCATTGCAGCAAAAAAAAATCTCGTCGTTTGTCAAAAATTAATCACGTCAAACAAACGTCACATTCACTTGAAAAATTGGTTATCTGCTGTCACCATCTGTAGTTAGTAGTCGACTGACATTTTCTGCCTTGGCTCCCAGCATCCCTCTGTAGTCTGTGATATGCTCGGTGCTCCCCACCCTGACGTGATTCATCCCCCAGCTTGCGGTCAAGAGAGGGATGGGAATAGAGGGTAATATCATTAAGCATTCGAGAAAACGAGATAACAGTTGTGAGGTTATACGACTTTGGAGTCTGCATGCCATTTTGTCATACTCTCATTTCCCCCGGAACGCCACCCACCAACCATCCCTTGGTAAAGCAGACACCTCGCGCCTCATTTGAGCGATGAAACTTTGTTTAAACTTTAAATATTTTAAACTTTCGTGTCTTTGCAATTATAAGTAAAATCATCATCTCCTTTAAATGTTTAATAATGTTTTCTTTTTTCTATGAAAATTTTGATTTGGAAAGTGAAATACTTTGAAATTATTTGTGAGATGAGTATACCTACTAGTATCTACCTATAAGATTAAACATAAACAACTTTAAATTAGCGATTATATGATGGATGAATTCTACAGCCTTTTGAAATTGGATTCTGTAAAAAGAAGCTGCTTATGAATTACCTACTTAAAAGTAGGTACCTGGTACCTACTCGAAAAAATATACAGTTCATCTACGTTTAACAAAATATTATTATTTTGTAATAATTGACTGTTTGTGCATTCTGCATATACCCACTTTTTTTATTCGATATATTTTCTATTTTCTGAGTTATGTAATTGTACCTAGGTATATTATAGACCACATAATATGTGTGATTCCAAAATCTTCTTTTCTAGCTTTATAGCTGTCATTATTGACGTTCAATTTCGGAGTTGTAAGTCTTACAGACATTTTCTTTTTCTCATTATTAATTCAGAAAATAATTCAATTCAAGGTGCAACTTTCGCCGATAATTTCCTTGCAATTGCCAACCACGAGATAGGTATATTACTCTCACACGCGATTTCATTACACAATATATAAACTTAGAATGCATTTGAACCTAATAACTTTAAAAATCTATGATTTAGAAAAATTGACTTCTAATTAGGTAATTTTTTTTAGTTACTTTTCTGCATACATACCAGTTTAATGGCAAACATATCCATTACTGTAGCTACTAGTATATAGCTACTAGTACTAGTATAGTATAAACGAATTAGCTATTAACTGGAGTGTGAATAGAATGCAGCTAGGTGTAAGGAAATTATAATTATAAATATGGAGATACAGTAATGCACAATATTATAATATGATATAATATCTTTGTGCATCTGCATCTTGTCAAGTTAAAAGCTTCCAAGTTTGCTTGCGGGAAACTTTGCCGACTAGTCGGCCTGGGTGGGCGGTGATACAGCGGTGGCGACCAATAGCAAGCCAGCTGAGCTTTCAGAGGGAGGGGCGTAGCGACATCAGACGCTTCTTTACTTTTAAACAAACTAAAATCTTTAGCTTTATAATTAATTTGTTCAATGGTTCCAATTTACACAGCTGATACCTATAAGTATTACTTTTACAAAGAAAAAATAAAATACGCAATACCTACGTAGGCACTTTTATGAAAAGGGATCTGGGCTTTTAGCTTTTACAAGTTATTAACTCATATAGTAGAATACACGTATAAAGATCGAGATTCGAGACTGGCACGTCCTAGTTGGAAGTTCACGCTCATACTGAATGCGCCAGTTTTATGATTGGTTTTATTGATATTAGAAAGAAGTATAGATTTGACTTTGTAGATTCTGTGTGAAAACTCAAAACCTTCAAAGTTTATCAAAATTCAAGGCAAGTGACTTCTGTACGATTCAAATTTTACTCATCTGCCTGCTTTCGGTCAAAATCTAAAAACTAAAACATCAAAACATAAAAATTCCAACTACATAACTGTAGACAAAACGATGTTTTACATCATAACATTGTGTGAAATTGTTCACTGGGGCGAACAACTGCGTATTCTCTATCGAGATTTTTCCCAGTTAACGACATCGAAGTAAACCATAATTATTTTTTGTAGTCTTTGCAAATCCTACGTGCATGTTTGTAAAAATATAGGTACCTACCTAAGGAATTTTTAAAAATCATGATAATTTTGAAATCAATTCCCTTTTCTATCCAGTGTATCTTGCAACGTTGTTGAGACACTCAAAACAATAGATAAGTATTTATTACTTACCTATTTCCTTTTGTATAAAAATAGTGTCTTTGCAACTTATGTAAGTTTAGTATTTGTAAATTCATAAAATAATCTTTAAAATGCAATAGACAAATTCTTAATCATAAGTTTCATTTCATTGAGGTTTAGAGAAATACCTACATAACCCAAATGCAGTTTTGTACACTTCACAGTAAGCTTTTTAAAAGCTTGTGTCTTGAAGTGAAGTAAGTCGGCATCGGGTATCGAATTCGTGTTTACCCGATTGGCAGCCGAGCGGGTTACCAACCAATTATAATTTAGTATTATTACCTATAATTCTTCTATGATATAAATGAATAGTATGATAGGAATTTCAATTTTGTATCCATGAGAGATAGGTCCTCCATTAGGTATATGAATAAATGCGATATGTTGGAATTAATATGGATTTCATATTGTTTCAAGCATAATATTATAAAATGGGGTGTGCATGATGCAACATTGGATGGAACGAGTGATATGCCATAGCTGGTGAATGTATTACTGATAGATAGGTACGATATTTTATGCCTACTGTGGGTGAGGTGGGCCTTGTGTATCGTTGGGTGGGTCAGGGGTTAACAACACGGCGATGGTACTATTAATTCTGATCCGCATGTTCGCGCCTACCCGCGTGTATTCTCACGCCAGACTGCCCGCGGTATAATACCATCACATCAGCAGCGATAGCGGAAATAGAAAAGGGTCACCAATTACACGAATTTTCTTTTTTCAGTATTCACAGCTGACTTTATTTTGCTTGCTAATTTAACATAAAACATTCGTTATTTACGCGGTTTTCAGTTCCTAGATACAGGGCCGGATCTTACCTAGGTTCAAATGGAGCAAACCACCAGGGCGTAAAGTCTATTAAAGTGTATGAGGGCGCAAAGCGTATACAAAGTAATGCATAATAATATTCTCAGAGTCTATACTTAACTATATTGTTTGTAATTCGCGGGAATCGGTAAGTAATGAAGTAAGACCTACAACGCCACACGTCGGACGTTGTAGAAACTACATCTCGCACCAACATCATATATACGTATACAAATGCGTGTTCATGTATGTGTATTCTGTTCCTACTGGGTGGTGCCCAATACCATCATACTAATACATTGATTTCCGCTAAACGCGACCGCAAACATAGAGATAATAGCTGTGACACCCTATATCGTTGTTGGTTTTTTTTAGCTGATTGTTTTTGGTTGCTTGCACCAGTATGAATTTCGTACGTAATTAAAGATGTTTTTGTATTTGAAAGTTGGTACGATTTTTTTCCAATGTCTTTGATTAGTGATGGGGTAACCCCAATAATTGAATAATTGAAAGTCGATTATCGCAATAAAGAGTAGGGAGAAAATCCCGCTTTTGGGTAATTGTAATAAAACATTGACTTGTCGAATAAAAAAGATAATCAATGATTCGTTATATAGATATTTATTTTTTTAATCGTTTTTAATCATTAAAATGATAATCGAATGACATTTGATTATCTTAATATTTAATAATACTGGTGATCGAATTATTCGATTATTTCATTCTATCATCCCAGTACTAGTTATGTCAGATTCTGCGTAGTTATGTCAAGTACTGCGAAGTAATTAAAAATTTGCGATTTAATGTTTGTAAAATAATACTCTTAATAATTTTTCTAACGGGTTGTGCGGTAAGACGACTGTGCTTTTGGTTTTTGTCAGTTTTTTGATAATTTCGTTGTATTTTGGTGTTTGTGGCGTACGTTTAAGGCGTTCAGTTTCTTCTAGGATCTATAGATCATTCTATCAAACAATATATTAATCATTTTAGATATTTCTGATAGTTCCAGTTTTAGATAATGATTTTCTGATATCGAAGTTTTTCATTAAGTATTTTGTGAATAATAATATTCTGATTTTTCTTGCATACTTCACTCAAAAGTTTTTTTTAATATTCGTGAAGTAAACGCATCTTGATGGTCAAGAGAATTATTTCAGCAAACAAGTAAGTAAATTGATATTGACGAGTAATTATTAGATTAATTAATTCGTTTAATTAAGATTGATTTACAGTTCGATATTTGTAAATAAATCATCTACATCTACTACGTTGTTTTGAGGTGCAGGTGTTCGAATAATTTTCAATATTGTTTTAATTTCCTGGATTGTTTGTTCATTATTATTATTACAATGTCTTCTCAGCCCAAAAAGAAATTATCTGGGGCACAGTTCCGAAACATCAAGTTACAAAGAGAAATTGACGAAAAAGTGAAACAGATCCCCATTACTATATGTAAATTGTTTCCTTCTAATCCAGTCAATGTTGATACGTCTTAAATTAGTATTCAGACTACTATTCATTCCATCCTCATGGAAACAAATAGATAATTTTATGGAAACAAATTGCCATCAAAATACATCCCTTCATCAATTTTCTCAATCTCAGCACAATATTCCAGAAGCGAGTACATCGCAATCTACATTCCAAAATCTCTGTGATTTCGAAGATCCAGGCCAATGATAAATAGGGATGTTCGCAATTTTATCATTTAACAGGCTTAAATATTGAAAATTAAATTATTAAATTAAAAACATGCGAGGTATCCAACCATTAATTAGGATGTTATCCGCTTTCGCAACTAATTGGTGATGCATTGTTGGAGGATGGGGGGGGGGCGCAATTTTTCTTCTTGCACCACAGCGCAAAAACTAGTGGATCCGGCCCTGCCTAGATAGTATATTAGGTACCTATTTAAAGCTCAGATATTTTTTGACAGCAAGGTGTCCATTGAAAGCATTTTTTAATTTACTTGCTGTAAAGTAGCATCTATTTTCCTTTTTTCTCTACTATCGCTAATTTTCTTTTTCAAGTGTATCTACAGGTTGTATGATAGATGGGTGTATACGAGTATATCTACAGGGGTGATATTAGAGGTCATTTGGGATCTTTTGAGCCAAAACTTAGCTTTGTCCAAAGTCTCACGGTTCTCGAGTTATTCGAGATTTTCACTTTTTATCGAAAAACCCCGAATTACTCTAGTTTTACCCCAATAGCTTCGTAAGTAACTGGTAGGTACCTACTTAGTTCTGTAATTATTTTTTGTTACTTGAGTACATATGTGTTTAGTCTATTTAACTTATTATAGCTTCAATCTGAAGAAACAAAATTGATAAAAAATATTCGATTAAAATTTCGATAAATAGATATTTCAAAAACGAGTCACGACTTTAGAGGGGGTTTTCCTTAAGAAAAAAATGTCCTTAAGATTCATAAATTTGAAAAAAAACTCTGATTTCTACTCTTTCAAATGATGTGTACAAAACATAATAATAAAACATTAGTTTCATAAAAATACGATAAAATAACTTCAAGAGATCACTAGATACTAATTTAAGCGAATTGAGGACATGATAAAAAAAGTAGAAATTTTAAAAACAAAAGTGATCTTTGTCAGCCCTGTAATATTTATTGATACCAAAATGTACGTGAGTAGGCAGTTATTTGTACACAGCATCGGTAGCCATAAAGCCCTCAGGTTGATTGCATAATCAGTCATGCATATCTAGTCCCGCAAATTACTTATCTATGTATGGTGACCGTACAACCGCATCCATCCATAATATCACACCATACCATATACTAGTATTATACCCGCTAAATATTGTTTCATATTGTAATCTCATATCCAATACTAGTTTCCATTATTCACTACTCTACTCAAATCATATCATTACAAACAAATCATGTTATTAGAAATAATGATAATCAAGCAGATAGATATTTTTAAAAATACGTTATCATGGTACACTTACTTCATCACGATTTACGTCATGCCTAACAATGCATTTTAAACAGGTTAAGTTAATATACTCTATACCTATCTATTTTTTTCGAATTTCAAAAGTGAAATACCTTTAGGTTATGTAAATTTCCTGTGACCAAAACCTTCATTGATAGTTTTTCTACAACAAATTATGAGAGAAAATATTAACATATGCTTCCTCCCCAAGGGAGTTCACATAACGCTACATTATGTGAATGAAGATCCCTCTCGACTCTGTTGAGAAAAAACTGTAATTATTATGTTATGTTCACAAGTTAAGTTTTGACCATTATGTGAAAAAATATATCATGAGTAGAAAAAAATACAGCCAAATATGCAAAAAGGGTTCACAAAATTTTTTCGTCACAGGAAATTGACATAAATTATAAGTACTTCACTATAAAAAATATATAAAATATTTCGTATTTATAAGAATTGAGGAGTGCCTATATATAGAGTAAAACTAGGGACTAGATGAAACTGTCCTTAGGAATTTTCTACACATTTCTACTTGGTTTATCATGCAAACTAGTATTCTTGTCGCTCGATACTCCGAATTGTAGGAAATTCAGCGATTGCATGAATCTTGGGTAAACAGGTGAAACATCTACTTATTTTTGAAATTATTCATTCATATCTATTTACACCATTATTATTAGGTTCACACATATCGTGGTTTAATGGCTCGTTGATTTGACACAACCATAAATAATAATACCTATATAATAACGATAGATATAAATGATCACAAATATACAAGGAAAAAATACTTCGCTATATTTGCCTAATATTGTCGCGGCCACAAATTTCCACCTCATCAGTTACGGTAAATTTTCGTAATAAAACGTGGGGGGAGTATTTCATTTTGTTGTCATCCGGTATTAATATGTTTCTGATGGAAAGGTATTTATATCTGTATTTCTAGAAAGAAAGGGAGAGGTTTAGTGATTAACGACTGTAAATTCAAAACTTGATGGTGGAGAAATTAGAAGTGTCGTGGATTTTATTAACAATATTAGGTTTTCACATCCTCAGTATAACAGAGCCTCGATGTATCCTTAATTCAGTAGAAAGGACAATCTTATCTGAATTATTATTAAAGTGGGATGAGATTAGGAGGCTTAGGAATAAATGATGTGGAAAAATTTGCCTTCTTGATTTTCCGAAAGAAAAGATGAAAGGAAAAGATGTCTCAATCTGATATATACGAATTTCAGTTAAAATAGATGAACGGCTATTTTTAATTTAATAGTGTATTTTTTATCATCAAATAGTAAGGATTATATATAAGTATAAGAACGAATGAGAAAAATGGCGGAGAAAGGATGGTAGAATAAATTTCTGTATGTATTGTATACATAATGTTATTAAACAAATAGGTCTTTTTTTAGGGAATCCAAGGTGTGTGATCACGAAATGATTATCACAATATGTCTGTTCGTAGGTAATGTATTGTAATGTGTGTATAATTAGTTTAATATGAACTTGTAAATAATTGTATCTACTTCCACTTAATATACTTATTAAATACCATTGCGTGTCGCTTTGTATCATTGTATTATTAGTATTATCACTTATCATCCCTTACAAAATAAATTTTATTTTGTGTACTGAGAGAAGGGTGGTTTGAGCCAAGGGGCATAGAGTAGGGTGGTCCCGCGACACTCAGCCTAACAAAAGGCAAGCGATTATGAACGTACATTCCCCTAACTAGTTCACTCTTGAGTGCTAATCCATCTTTCAAAATTAGGGAATGAAATGGAATTCGCAGAATTTAAAATCGCCGATTTAATTAAAAAAGGCATTACTGTTTTAGTGGATTAATATTTCTCAAATTATAAGTGAAATTCAAACGTCTTCCAAGATCTGTATTTTGTGTTGTCGCAATGTCGAATTTTTATCGCAAAACTGTAAACGGCATTCGTTCCCAATTTTATTTTAGCAGCCACATGTACCTTATCTTTCTTCTGTGTATTAAAGATGCAAAAAATACGTCGATTCGCACTTTTACAAATCTTATTAGCGATATGAATATTATACCTACTGTCATGGTTTTGGCGCAATGATCTGCCGAGTCAATTTCATGCGAATCTACAATGAAGTTTTGACGCCTTTGCTCAAAAGCTGCCACATAGTCCCTATTCTACCTATTCTATAGGTTCTCATTTCAAATTATGATGAAAAGTTGTATGCAAAAAAACTCTTTAATATTATATGTAAAAACTTTGTTTACTACTCCACATCAAGCACTGGACTAGCGATTCAACCCTTGAATTCAACATTGCCTTATGTTTATATTAAGCGCCACGTATCTTCGTACGTCGCAGTGTGAATGATGTTTAAATAATGCAGATTTTGATTTTATATTAACAAATACAAGTATTTATTTTAAAAATTATCATCTCTTTATTGGTTTATTATTTTAAAAAATCGATTTAATTATTTTATAATGGGACACGCCGCCGCAATTCTTGTGAATAAAAGGGTTCAAAGTAAAAAACATATTGTCCTATTGTTGCATTAATAATGCATTGAGTGTTTACGATTGTAGGTTTTGTATTTTTCCCACAGTCAAAAAAAATGAAGAGTCCATACGATCATAAAAATGGCATTTGAATTTTAATATTCCAAGAATAAACACGAGAATAAGCCAGGGTTACTGTATAATCTGTAGGTATATAATCCTGAGAGGATATTTTCTTCGTTTTCATTTCGTGTCCTCTTCAACTTTGATATAAGAGTATCGTCCTTTTTCAAAAATTTGGCGTGCATTTCACGATTTTCGATAGGGATAAGATAGTATATTTTTTTTATTAATAGTCATAAAAACATTATAATTTATGATTAATAATAAAAATTTATTATTAAGCACAATTTTAATTTTAATTGTTTTTTGGGCAAAAAAGCAAAACATTTCTTTGAAGTGGAGTCAGGGAAGGTTGAGATAAGAGATAAGATACATACAAAGAACTTAGGTACAGAAGGAATCTCAAAGAGTTGTTGCTTTATGTAAGCAAAATATTAGTAACATTTTTGAAGATGGAATACCAGGGTATACCTCCTATAGCTGGTAGCATAGTAAGTATTCACAGTGATGTAATGTTATAATTATTCCCAGACGTGGGTGAACGATCAGGTACTTACGAGTAGGTAGGGTAGGTGCCTCTTTACTTTAAGATATAATAGTTTTCACATCTTGTTAATTAATTAATTCCAATTTATATTTTACCTTATGCCCCGGGGACTATATAACTAACTATACTAGGTTGTGTAGGTACTTAAAATTACTGGGTGATATAAGTACCTTAGACATTTTAAGGTAAATATGAGATGAGTATATCAGATTATTATCACTATACTTACTGGATCAGAGATCATGGATATTTTTTTCACGATTATCACATCTGTCATCTAGTTACAGCATTTCGTTTAGAGAAGTTTTTTATAAACCTTCTTAACTTGCTGGAATTATGATGAACATTCTTAAATAGCGATATTTTTTATATATTATGTTATTTAATTAATAATACTCTGGCTCACCTTCACAATATAATCTAATCTAAAGGCTCACATTCAAAGTATGATAATACTTAATATCGTAATTGTTAAATATAAATTGTGATGGCCTGCATAGATGATATTGGGCCTTATTTCCTACGGAAAAAGGAATTAGTGGCGAAAATAATAATATATTTTACGAATTAGCTGAAAAAAATGCGCTAAGTATACTGAACATTTGACGTATTGTGCAGTCACAATTTTGCTTTTTTTTTTTAATGAATCTGGGTTTATCGAAATGAACCCAAATACACATTTGTACACTTCACAGTAAGCATGAAAAGCTTATGTCGTCAAGTGGAGTGGGTCGGCATCGGGGATCGAACCCGCGCCCACTGGACTGACAGTCAAGTGCGTTACCAACCAGGCTACCGACCACCTCTCTACAGCTTAGTTCATTTTATTTCGTTTTTATATCCAATGTTGTTATCAAGAAAATTATAAAAACTAAATATGGTAATAGAGTAGGAGCATTTCGTAATGATTGTATGAATATTTCAATTCATTTTGAGTCTTCGCTTCATAACGCAGCATGAAATAAGCCCTCAGGCTACCATTAGCTGAACAAGGACGGAGTACTCGCTGTACCTAGCTAGCTACCTCCTAGCATGTTGTATAGCTAGGTGCATGAACACACTAAGTAGGTATATCAATTTTATCATTTCAATAGAGGTATCATACTTGAGTAATAATTTCATTGGTTTATTTATACACCTGTTTTATTTATTTATTTATTTAAAGGTACACATACAGACATAACTTAAAAATCAATCACAATGGAAATTATACACTATTACATGAAGAATTAAAGTAACGCCCAGTTACAAGTGCACGCGCACAATTAGTTTAATCGGTCAATATAAACAGCAAATATATAAAAATAAAATTATGGCAACAAAAATATTAAGAGCAGTCAGATAAATAATATATTAATACAGGAAATAAAATAATATGTCAGAAAATTAAATTATGTCAGAAAATCATAATTTTCATATTATGAAAATTATAATATGTCAGAAAATTATACTATTATATATCTATTCCTTGCTGGTAGACAGATCGCCAGACTTTCCTCTCCTTACACACAATTCTTGCTTCCGTCACATTCATATACCATTCGTCATAATACACTCTACGATTCCTTTTACTCAAAACAAAATCCGTCCTTAAGAATCTGGTCTACATGTTCAAACCACGTGATTCTTGGACGGCCGCGCTTCCTTGCACCTCTTCTTTCTGACAGGTATATTTTCTACGTTATCCTTTCATCATTCATCCTCTCTGCATGTCCCAAACATCTCAACTTTTTCACTTTCATTCTAGTCACAACATTCGTTTTATATAAATTATTTACTTAACTCTCAGATCACTTTTTTTTAAATTAATCTCCGGCTTATTAATCGAAATAAATCCAAATAGGTACACCTTTGTAGCTTTGTACACTTCACATAGTAAGCTTAAAGAGCTTGTGTCGTGACGTGAAGTAAGTCGGCGTCGGGAATCGAACCTAATTTCTTGTTCTATCTCTCAACATTTTGCCACAGATTCCACAGAGTATTTATACGTGATTCGTTTTGCTTCAGCCATGTCCACAATCCAAATATACTTATTTTGTAAACCTACATTTATAAGTAAGTTCTACGAATACGGACCTACAATGATAGTAGAGATATACCTATATGTCTAGAGACAGGTATATGTTTAGATACATTAAATCTGAGAAATATAATAACATCACTGGCTTGTCACATTAATGTAAGGGCGTGTGATGGTAAAGGGGTGTACCTAGTGTGTAGCAGTAGATAGAAGTATCATCACTTATATAGAGGTAAACGTGATAAGATAATTTATCATACACTCCGCTAAGTAGGTACACTGCTCACCTAACAACTCCTTGTCATAACTTTTATTTACCACAATACTTTTTTGCCCCCGATGTATAATGGCAGAGGAAGAGTGTGCAGGATCGAAACCATCTCAAAATTGCCATCCATATCCATCGACCAATCCATATGGATTCCCATCACTCCGTCCTGAAATCCTTTGAGCTTTAATGGAATCGAATTTACGAGTACCAATCGCTACTAATTCAGTGATTTGACAAAGCTCTCACGAAAAGTAACTTCGTAACTAATCACCGTTAAAAAATGAAATAAAAAAATTACTTATGATGAATATTAGGCAGGTACATGTTTTTCCGATCCTGTAACTAATTAAGTGCGTACCAACTAAAGGAAAAATAGTAAAACCTTATTTTTTTTTCAATTATTTCATGGTACCTACCTCAAAATGTTACAGAATTTAACATATTAGTTTAAAAAAATACAATACCAGTAGGTACGTTGTAATTTCCTCTCAACTAACCCATTTGTTCCTTTTTTATAGACCTTTACATCCCTTCTTAAGTTCATCTTCATGATAATAATTATTAGGTACTGACATCGAAATATTGTATAGAGTACAATTTCAGTATAAATAAACTTCTTCACCACGGCAAACTCAAATAAATACCTTCTGCGATTTCTTCCACTTGTAACTTTGTTTAGGTCCTACTTTTTTGCAGATTTCAGAGACCAGTTCAGAGAAAAAGAAAACAGGCCCAGATATTTATTTCTACAATTGGACGTTGACTAGAAGATATTTCTTCATCAGCCCTCTGATTTTTTCTGTTATCGTGTAAGCATATTTATTTTTTGTTTCAGTCCAAGCACTAACGCTTAGTGGATAATGTCACGACGGATCTGTGTGTGCATCATCAAGTCTTAATGGATCACTTAACGCCACAGATTTCTGTGTGCTTCTCTAATGTAAAGTCTTTTGTCACATCATGAAGAAATGTCTCCAAAGTGTAGATAACTTGCTTTTAAATTCGTGGGAAGCGTAACAACTTGCTGTCATAATTTACTGATGTACTGTCACTTAAAGTAGAACCTATTATATTTAATATTATACGTTGGAAAATGTTCTTGAGTGTTATATACCTACAGGACGACATAGTAAATTTTATAACATTGTCCACGATTACGCTGGATATTAGATCTATATATTAACATTACTTAAGAGACCTAGATAGGGTAGATGATATAGTACTCATTTCTATTAAAAAGGGATGAATTATTTATTTGTTACAAGCAGTGTTTTCAGCAGAGATTTTTTTTAGACCTCCACATGAAAATCAGCGCAGAGCACGATTACTCGTAAGCATAAAAAAAACAAATTAATATTTTGTCTAACCTATGCAAAATCGGATTGACTGCAAGATTATGCTTTTATAATATGTCCGCCTTTTTGCACACTCTATTGTCTTGTTTTGTAACTCTTCATACTTAATTTTTGGCTAGTAAAGATTTCTTTATACGCAAAACCGAGTGCCCAGCATTACCTACAAAAAGTCTTCACCGTCTTCAGAGAAACTGGAAAATCGGAACTTTGTGGCAGCCCAGATATTATACGTAGGTAGGTAGAGGAGAAGAAGAGGAGATATTATCTATTCTATTCTATTCTATACCCTCACGCAACCTCCCTTGCGGGGTAGGCAGAGAGAACGGATCGCCAGACTTTCCTATCCTGACACACACTTCGGGCTTCCGTCACATTCATGCAATTCCTCATACATACTCTCCGGTTACTTTTACTCAAAACACGTCCGTCCTTGAGTATCTGGTCAACATGGTCCAGCCATGTGGTTCTTGGACGGCCGCGTTTCCTTACACCTCCTCTTTCACCCAGGTAAATTTTCTTCGTTATTCTTTCATCGTTCATTCTCTCCACATGACCCAACCATCTCAACTTGTTCACTTTCATTTTATTCACAACATCCTTTTTACATTCACTCAACTCTCTAATCATTTCGTTCCTTATTCTATCTCTCAATGTTTTTCCACACATTCTTCTCAACGATCTCATCTCGACCGCATTTATACTTGATTCATCCTTCTTCAGCCATGTCCATGTCTCACTTGCATACATCAGTGTTGGTACCAGGATGGCGTTGTGCACCAACAACTTTGCCTTTGTCGATACGTTGCGACTTTTCATTATTGTCCCAATTGCCCCATTCACCCTGGTACCTGCTAACTTTCTTCTACTTTTTTTTAATTAGTCAGTCCACCCTAACTGGGTGATTTGTGCCAGTTACATATTATGGAATTATTAATTGAGTATTTTCTTACCTTTTATGATAATTTATGCCCATTCATGTTGTTTGACATCAGCCATTAAAAACATTCAAAATTTATTTTAATAAATGGTTTTTCGACACATTACTTTTACATATTTACCTTTTTTGAGAAGACCATATCTACATAATATAATCTAAAAGCACTTAATGGAATAAAAATAAAGATAAGGCACCTACCTACATAGAATATGAAATTAAAATATTCTTTGTTTAAAAGTGAATTATGTAGAATCAGAGAGTAGACTACATTACGTATAAAAATAATATTTGCTTGAAAGCGCTGACACAGTAAAAGAGAGAAAAATCATAATGTAAAGTAGACAATAGAAAGGGAGAAAGAATAATATAATACAAAGCTTTATGATAATAATACTTCTATAATATAATACTCGCACTAGGCCACTCGCTCTGAAAAAACATTCGCAATGAAATGTGGAAGCTGTGAGAGCATACGTACCATATTATTCCTTTCCAAGCTGGATCAAAGAATCTTTATGAAACGTAGGTTGCCTGGTTGCACGGAAAGTTAAAACAAACACACATTATTTGATTTCATGAAACGGAGGTTGCAAACCCATTCTAAATGTCACATAAATGTTTGCCGAAATGAATATTATTTTGAGTGTTTTATCCACATGGTACTTCCTGATTATTTGGTAAATTTATACCAAACACTGGATCTACGTACATACTACATACTGACCTACTTAAGAATAAATTCTACCTAATAGTCCTTCATCTTAGCTTCTGTCGGCTTATTATACCTACAATATCATTAGACCACCTTTTAGTAAGTCGTCTTCTAACACTTCGGTTTTTCGTCGAGAGCCTCCGTTGGAGAATTCTATGTAGGTACTGTAGGTATACCCATCTGGTATCTTCTTGTCTGACCTATGTTCAGCCCAGTCTTTGTACGAGTACTTACTGAAATACAATAATTGGATCAATTAATGGTATTGCTCTAGAAAAGACTATAATCGACAATAGTGGGGCAAAACCATGAGTGGCGTAACTGGTATGGGGCAAATTTGAGGATCGACAAATTGAACGTCGATACTACTTTTATTATGACGAATTCTCTAGTAATTTTTATACAATTTTTCCATGTTTTTCCTAAATTTCCTTATAACTAGGTAGATATTTTTCTTGGGAACCCACCCCTTTTATACAGGTTTTAAAGAAAAACGCGCTTTGCATTATTCATGTCAAACGCCTTTTTAACACAGTAGATTTAATTTCTCGTGTAACCTGGCAACTAAGAGGGTGAAAATCTGTGCAAACAAAATGAAATCCTCGAGTGCCACAGAAAAAGTCCCGTTAAAAATGTTCGATCACGTTTTGCGGCCTAACTGAGACACCCCATTAGTTTATAAGTGGCAAATTGTTGATTTACACATTATATTCAGCTAATTCCCATTTTTGTTACCACTTTCCTCACATTATGGTGGGCGAGTGCTGAGTTCCTATCTAGGTACCCAGCAGATACCTATATACCTAATACCTACTGTAAGTGAGTATATGGTACGAAAAATAATTTGATTAGCTACTTCAATAGTCTAAGATGGTACGTAGTAAGACGGTACAGAACAGCGCCAATCAGGTCTAGGTACGACAGTCGCATCAAATATTATAAGTATACATTCTTGGTGCTTAAAGTAACATTCCTAGATCACTCGCAGACGAGTGGAGAGCCTTAAGTAGGTATAATAACATTATTTTTTCCAAGTACCTACCTATACCTATTATTTTATTATCCGTCAATAACAATAATAATAAGTACTTGGAAAAAACACCTACACTCATAAGATCTGAGGTACCTGTGGGTAATTCCCCAGGGCCCCACGATTCTAAACGCGATCACAAATTGATAATCGATATTACCGATGAATATAATATGATTATTTTACGAAAATTAAACAGTAATTACTCCATTAAACGAATTTCTTTAATCAAGTTTAAAAAAATTAGCCTGCGGCGCTATTTGCTATTGTTTTTTTTTCCGGTCCAAATTTGTAATCGCACTCTCTACTACAGTAGGTACTTCCGTAAAAAATATCTTGAAGAAGGTAGGTACCTACTGAGAGCACCGCACCGGCTTTATTACCGGTAACTTGAAATTTTGGAACCAGGCTGCCACTGATGGGGCCTGAGGGGGGCCCGTTATCTTAAAGTGCCCAGGGCCCCCAACAGGTTAAAGACGGCTCAGACTGCAGGCAATTTTTTAATGAGACAACTAGTGATTTAATGGATTTTCACAATAATATTTTAAAATTGATTACATTATGAAAAAAATATTGTATTTTTTTTTCTATAGGTACAATAAAGAATTTTGCTTTTTTCCTTGAAAATATACCATAAAATTATATCTGAGAATATAATTCTGAGAATACAGCAAATATACCAACTTTTCGGAGAATACTAAAAAAATACTAGAATTTTCGAAATGCCTTAAAAAATACTAGTTTAGTATTAAAAATACTAGAAACGGATGTGACCTAGCGAGACTTGCTGTTTGACAAAGAGAAGTAAATATTTTACTCTATGCCTGGTGATGCTCTTTCTCTGTGGTTTATCCATTTGTCAAAAATGGTCAAAATGTCACTGAACGACTGAAGTGGAGCGTGGTTTGCGATAATTTTTCTTCGAGTAAATGATTGAATTTATTGATTATTTAATTTAGTTTGCTCAAATTTATCTCCAATCATGCAGCGCGAAGAGAAACAGTTAGATGCTGCATTAAATGCAATCATTATACGAGTAAATGATTTAAAAACTACCATTGCCGCTATGATTCATAAATTAGAAAATGAGTATGAGACAATTAACTGGCCGACTCTTTTGGACAACTATGCATTACTTTCAGGACATGTGAGTGTATATTATATATTAATTTGCGTTTCATAAACTAGATAGTAGATAGTAACAGATCTCATCGCCCTTTACAGTATGATTGGTGGCAGCAAAAAATAGTTTCAGTCCTAAGGCCATTCTCTGGGGAGGAATCTTGCACTAGAAAATAGGTAGGGATAGTAATAACAGTGGATCTTTATTTTTGCCCAGATAGTGTGGAAGGGCGATCTCAGCATTGACATACACTTCTTGCTTGCATCGCTGATTGTAGAAGACAGTAATTTGTTTGCTTAACTTGCCTTCAACGTGGTTCTTGCAGCTTACAGGGTTGAGCAAAATATTATCTACAGAGATGACTCCATCACTCAGAGGTTTAGCCGTTTTGCCTTTACTACTGAGTTGTGATAGAGATGAAGCTTTAGCAACTCTTACTGAAGGCAGAGTGTCTGCATTCGCACACGACTTAGTACCAGATTATCTCAGAACGAAGCCGGAACCTCTAGCTGAAAATAGAACTATCCAACTCACTCAGAAGGCAAATGCACTCAACTTTGATGCAGCTCAGGTCAGTGTACTCGACAGATAATTATTAGTAGTTCATCCACTGCCATTTTATTTCCAATAGGTATTTGTCACGAACATGTGTATTTTTTTTTTCAGAAACAAGTGAGTCAGTTTAATAAAGTTGTTGGGCATGTGTGGGAGATCATTTCAAAAGGCAGAGAAGACTGGGAAGGAGAGTCCCTCAGATCAGGTAAAGACCAACAAAGAGGAAATGCCTGTAATTATACGATGCCACATTTGGAACTGAACGTTATACAACTTGTTATATTGTTTCAGGAACACAACAAACTCATAGCTTAGCCGACACACAAGCCCTCGTGACGGCTGTGGGAATGGGGAAAGGATTGCGAGGCGTAGGTGGGGGGAACGTTCCTTTAGTAGTCGGTGGACCCGGAGGCCGCGCCCCGCCACCATTGCCTCCTTTACCTCTCCTTCCAAAAGTTCCCTCCGCAATTAAAACTAACATCAAGGCTGCCACGCAGATACATCCATACCAGCGATAGACATTACAAAGTCATCTGTTTTTCATTGTAATTCTTGACGACTTTGCTTTTTGTGGGGTGCGTGAAATCAGCCACACGGGCAAACCAACGTAGGACAGATGCACATCCTAAATAAAGTTGTAGGGAAGCTGTTTGTCTATATGCTCAAGTGTCAACTATCTTCACCATTATTAAGACTAGGAGCTATGTTTAGTCCGAGAGCCCGCTGCTTAATTTATGACGTATCTGTTTTTTGATCGAAATGTGGTATAAACGATAGCTTACCAATAGGGTATTACATCGCACTAGGGTTGCCTATCAAAATCTTGCCGCAACCCCCCCTGCCCCCCCCGAAAAGGTCCCTCTTCGCGGTTTTTCGCATTTTATAGGAATATGGTAAGAGATAGGAGAAAGTAGTCAATGACAAAAATTATCCTTGCTAAATTCTCTACAAAAAAATATTAAGTCAATTTTTTCATAGGACTAGTAGTTTATCCGTAATGGCCGGTCAAAAAACAGGATATTTTTTGAAAAAATAAAAAAAAAAGTTTGATTTTTTTTCTTTCACATTCATCCACCCATTACTACTAACATTTTATGGAAAAAAAAATTTTGGCCTGCGGCGCTATATCACTGGTTATTTTATGAAAAACTAAATTTTAATAATTTTCGTCACTGAGTTTTATTGTAATAACTCCTAAATTATTAGATGTATGAACATAAGTTATAGTTCATTTTGTTGCTAAGACTATGCTAATTAATTCGTTCTTTGACTATTTTCCTGTAGCTCTTCTCAATTTTCAACCAATTTAGTTTAAATTCATTTTTTTTGTATTTTTAATGAATTTCGGTTTTGGGCCGGCCATTGCGGGTAAACTGCTAGTTCTACGAAAAAATTGACTTAACATTTTTTGTAGAGAATTTAGCAAGGATTATTTTTGTCATTGACTACTTTCTTCTATCTCTTACCATATTCCTACAAAATGCGAAAAACCGCAAAGAGGGACCTTTTCGGGGGGGGCAGGGGGGGTTGCGGCAAGATTTTGATAGGCAACCCTAGTGCGATGTAATACCCTATTGGTAAGCTATCATTTGTACCACATTTCGATCAAAAAACAGATACGTCATAAATTAAGCAGCGGGCTCTTGGACTAGTACTCATTAGTCACTTTGTATGAGGGTGAAATATAATAAAACTAGTTAGTAATTAGTTAACTTTTATTAAGGCAAAATAATTTTAAAATAAAGCTATTTTATATTGATCATTGGGTGTATTCATTAGTAACCAAGCAAATAAAAACAATACATGTTGTGAGAGATACAAAATAAATAAGTAAATGCAAAATTACATCGATAATAAAAATGTAACACCCACAATCCTCAGGGTGCATTAAGATTAATGTCAGTTTAATTAAAAAATAATGTATTTTTTGTAAATCACAATGCTGCTATAAGAATGAAATGGACTATCCCGATATACATAATATGTACCAGCATAATAAAGGCGTTGTGTAACATCAACAAGTTTCTTTAAAAATGTAAAGCTTCCATAGTTCATGACATCATTTATTATGCATATTTATATGTAGTTCCTATACATAATAATCGCTGGTGTCGTATTCAAGACCTTGCTTGGAAGAAGTACAATTAACAGCTAACATTATAATATGGTGAGATAATATAATAATACTATGCGATAGATAAATAAACCTCCAAATAACTTGTTGAGATTTTATGTGAGAGTGTTAACCTGCAAGAAAAACAAATCATATTGAGGAAATCATACTTTACATTGAACACTGATAGACAAAACAGATATGTATGTATATGTAATATGAATGTACTATGAGTAGTATTGTACTTACAATATCATCTATTTTCAATATAGAGCGAACAGTCTCGGTGGCCAGTGTAAGGGCACTGGTAGAGACCAACAAGGGCTGAAGTACTTTCTCTTCTACCATATCAACAATACAACCTCGGCGCACAGATATTCCAGCATTGTTCTGACCAGCAGCGTGGGCTGCATGCAGCTCCGTTACAGTAGCAATTGGATTTAAACCTAAAATTAATCAATAAATGGCACATGTAAAATACATATTGTTGAAATGGGTAATAGATGCAGGCATTACATAAGATGATTTTCCTCACAGGAACCCTCAGAGAAAGGTCCTGCGGGATAGGTAGATGGTACAAAAAGGACAGATCCAGTTCATTTACTTTTCAAAACAAAAACTGCATAATTATTTTGTCACGTAATCTAAAAAGTCTGTTGAATCTTACCAGCATTTTCAGCCAACGTTGATGGAATGACGGTCAAGGCATCGGCAAACGCTCTAAGACAATAGTGGTCAGCTCCAAGTGCCCTTTGAGACCTGGCAGCGAGTTCCAGTGCCAAGCGGGCCTCACCAGCCCCTCCACCTGGGAGGAGAGCAGGACGGCGCACCAAGCATCTCACACAGCACAGGGCATCGTGTAGGGAGCGAGCAGCCTCAGCCAACATCAGGCGATTTGATCCGCGCACAATCACTGACACAGTACGTCCTGGGTTTGCAATGCCTGTTATCTGAAGAATAGACAAATTATAAAAAAAAATTGTAATGGCTACAGAATTGATCTTCCAAAATTTAACTGATTCATGGATTGGATAGTCATATTTGTAAACCAATTGCCTGAGGAGTGGAAACATATTTCATCCTGTTATTAATAACTAACAAATAAGGTTTATTTCACTGTATTATGTACAATATTGTTTTACCTTAACAAACTTTCCAGATGGCTCACTAATCTCTTCAGCCAATTCAGCCTTAACCAAATTCTCAGGAACAAAGTGATCGAGGGAAGCTATGGGGCGGCATCCTAGGGTTTTGCACACAAACTCAATATCCTCACGTTCAATGTCTTTAACAACCATTACTTTAATCTTATCCAAGAAATGAATGGCCAAATCAGAAAGAGCATCTCTGAAATAACAACATTAACCCGGTTATATTATAGTACATCAATAGCCCCTAGACAGTAATCATAATACAATCACAGCGATTAGTCTATATTACCTGAGAATAGATTTTTGTACCAAAAGCACTGTGCATTTACTGGCCTTAATCTTCTTGACAATATTCAAAATATATTCCCTTTCCTCTTTCAATACACGATCCATAGCTGCATAATCTGACACAATCACATTGTGATCCATCTGTAAGACAAAATACATTTAATAGAGCTTATCGACTTCACATATGACAATAGATAATTAACAACACCATTATAGGAACAATTCTTACGTCAGTTTTTGGTGGTGAGATACAAAATTGAATGAGACCAATCAAAGGCCTGTCAACCTTTCGTGGTCCAGACACATTGGCAGTTCTCTGCGGTAAAACCAAACCTTTGATCAACTCAGAGTCTTCTAAAGTTCCTCCCAATCTCTCTATTACACGGACATCCCTCAGATCACATGAAAGACCTCCATTTGTCATTGGAGACTGATTCACAACTGAAATAATAACAAAACAATATTAAAGTCAATCAGGCGAGCAGCTACCACTGAATAACTTGTACCACATACTCCTTAATCAAATGCGTCTTAAAATTATTGTAAAATGTGACAATTCCAACTGACAATTTCATCTTTATTCCATTGTTTTGTGTAAAAGCAAAATTCTCCCTTCTTACACTGGGATTTTCAAGTGTGGGAGAAATAACAAAAGCAGGAAATCAATGCTTGCTTGTGAATAATTCTAACATATTGTCATAAACGAACCTGATAAAACAGCTTTGACAGCAATAGGAGCAAGAAGACCAACATGTTGAGAGACAACTTTGGAACAAAGAGACGTGGCGGCAGCCTGGATTAAGGAATCTTCATCGTTTAACTCTACTGGTGTAGACATTTCTTGTAAGATCTGAAATTCACAATAACCCATTAATATAACATAATAATAGCAATCTTTACCGCAAAAACAACATACATCTAAAATATTATTCGGGTCTTTAGTGGCAGCAGTGTTTTGAAATAGTCGAATAATGTGTACCTGAACAGACTGTTGAACTGCTCTTTGGAAAGCATCTGATACAACAGAGGGATGTATTCCTTTTCCCAGCAACTTCTCCACAGCATTAAGAAGGGCTCCTGCAATAACAACTACTGACGTGGTGCCGTCACCAGCTTCAATGTCCTGAGCACGAGAAAGCTCCACAAGCATTTTGGCAGCTGGATGAATAACATTCATCTGTTTCAGGATTGTAGCTCCATCATTAGTTATGGTCACTTCACCATTCCCTGCTTGGATCTACAAATACATATTGAACACCAACTGGTTATCTCACAATTAAGTATTATACAAATTATTGTAATTACAATAAATTATTATCAAACAAATCTAACTAACCATTTTGTCCATGCCTCTTGGGCCCAGACTAGTTCTGATTGCATCAGAAACAGCTAGAACAAAGAAAAATTCATAGTTTAAAACAGAGGTTCCCAAACTTTTGACAGACCCCTTCGGTAGATTCCCCTATTCAGCTTGATTTTCCCTAGGTGACAAATTTTAATCTCCATTTTTTTTTATTAAATCTCTCTTATAGGGTGAAAAAGTAAGAAAATGCATGTTAATTATAGTTAATATGCGAATCTATAGTTAAATTATGGAATAAGTAGGATTTCGGTAGCGACCTGCTTAAATGGGATTAATTCTCTTGGACCCCCAATTTTATTTTCTCACCACCAAAGACCCCTTGAAGCTCGAAATCATAGACAACTTTGGGAGTGACTGGTTTTAAATGATATCTATTCAACTCCCATTTACCATTTTTACGAACCTAAGTGTATCCATTGCAAGAGGAAATTGTTACTGGGAATCTACAGCCTCAACCATTAGGTTATGTATCCAGATTTTCAAATTAAAATTTTATGTGACCAGTGTTTGCACAAAATATTTCAGATGCACGGTTAAGACAGACTCTTCATAACACTTTTTGCATTTTTGTATAAGGTGATCTGTTAACCCGATATATTACAATTCATGTAGGTACCTATGGTCCCCAGAATCCCGAAGTTTCACTATAGGATGAAAATGACATTAGATCATGTGACTCAAATCTCAAAGTACGAGAATGAATTATTTTAAACTGTAGTGGTTGAATAACCCCCGAATTAGAACAGAATACAGTAATTTTCAGTAATTCCTAAATGTAAATGAACCACCTACACAATAAATACATCTATAGCACCTGAAACTTTGAATTGAAAACAAAACGAAACCAATACGATGCTAGGGGCATATTTGACACTATAAAATATAAACGACTGAAAAAATGCATCTCCGTTAAACAGCAAACAATTAAATTCATATTAAAAGAGAATTACCTTTAGCTGCAGTAATATTACTTAACCTAATATCAGTAGGCTTGCTCTTGTCTTTATACACACTAGATGGTTGTTTCCTAGCAGAATCGCTAACGGGTTTAGGAGCAACCATGTTTACTTTTATTAATATTACTCAAAATACACCAAATTACAAATGATCCAAAGGATTCAAGGAGATTACAATTTGCCCAACCCGGTATTTTATTTCAAAAACAGAAGCTGACAGAAACAAATGGAAGGATTTGACAACTGACAACAACAAAAGCATAGAAAAAAAACATTAACAAGTAAACTCTACACCAGACTACTACGATTTTGAACAACTCATCAGCTTAATATCTGTGTCTATCAGCGCAAATAGTGCAGATATATTTAAGACCTTTTTTGTCTTATTCCCACTCACGAATACAAAGAGAAAAAATCTCATGAGATTTCCAATTTTATGATTATTTTGATCATTTATAAAACAACTATTTTGTTTTTAATTTTTTTCTATGATTTTTGTACATGGAAATGAGAAAAAAGGCGTCATTTTTATGTACCTCTCACTACAATAGACACAGATGATGATTGGTTCCAGTTGTTTTGCAGTAGTAGTAGTATCAGGTTCACTGTTTGTATCATAGACATTATGTTGTAATTTTCTATGTTTTCTATGGTTTCGTTTGTTTCTTATTTCTGACAGAAATAGAAATCATAAAAATCGGGCATCGGGATCGATTTGAATGTACTTTCTAAGGTTTATGATTAATTGTAATAATAGCGAGTGTTAGTTAATAGTTTCGCATCTGAGCTCTGTAATTAAACGATGCTATGCCGTTCCTGATTATTTACATTCTTTATTTAGTTTTCTTCAGCATTCTTTGTGAATAACTTTATGTTGTATCGCCAAAATGCATTTTATAATGTCGCTTTCGAGTTTTTGTTTTTAACGCCGGATTTGAGTATACTTGTGCATTATTGTAAATCATAATTATATTATTATGAATGGAATAAAAGTGTCATGTGTGTTGATACTTATATTGTGTTTACAAGCAATTTGTTCCGATGTTAAAGATAATGAAGATCTTGAAGTCGAAAACAAAAAAGCGTCAACATCTAGTGATACAGAATATTACTTAAAGTTTGTAAAGGAACCTGGAAATTTCACATTGAAGAGCCTCGGGTCCCACATTAAGCTACGATGTGATGTTGCACTTTCTAGATTTATCAATGAAACACTTAATTCATCAATTGAGTATAAGGATGTACAAAATACCACTGATATTCTCCTAAGAGATGTGAGAATCCGATGGCTAAAGAATGACGCCCAAATTGTATCGGACAAGAGTCGAATAACTATTAAGAAAGGCAAAGGCAATGGAACTATATGGTCTACCTTACGAATTCGTAATGTGGAGGCTTCAGACAAATCTCTATATTCATGTGTGGCTAGTTTTGGAAAGAACAGTATCAAGTCGTCGAGTGGCGAGATAGATATTGTGGTAGAGAAATCAGGTGGGGACGATGGTGACAGTGAGGAGGGTGCGGCAGAAATCCCCATAGAATATCTTTACACTCACAATACTAAGGAGCCATCAACCACTGTTAGTGGAATCTATTCCACTAATTACTTTGTTCCTGATGACACACAATACAAATCCACTGCTCAATCTCTCATTCCTCCTGAAGAAGGTATCTGTCAGCTCTACACTGGGAAAGTTTGTATTGAGTTCCTGGACAATCTGTATGTCTTTATTCCGTACCCAATTACACAAGCTGAATTAGAGAAAAAACTTATTGCCGCTTTTAAAGTTGTAAAGTATTCCAATGAAATCAGTTCAAATTGTGTCGGATATGCCATACCAAGTTTATGCTTCTCTACATTTCCAGTTTGCATAACTCCCAATGAGACTAATGCTCTGTTTTTTAAACATTTTGATGAATTCAACGAATCAAATAACAAAATAGAAAAGCAAGATCAAAGGGAATCATCAGAAAGTGGTGATGACGATCCAAAACTTCAAGTTCAGTTTGAGAATTGGCCGACTGGCACACTACCACCTTACCTGGATCCTAAACACAAACCATCATCTAACAGATACAGTCATTACTTTAATAGTGATAGAATAAAAAGGTTTACAAAGGAATATAATGTAGGCAACCATGGTGGTGGATCAACAGTTTCTAAAAAGGAATTCCACAGAAGTTTCAGTTTGTCTCGTTCAGCTAATGCACTGCGGAGAGTCTGTAGAGAAGATTGTGAAATGTTGGAAGATGAGTTGTGTCAGAAGGAGTATGCCATCGCCAAGAGGCATCCAGAAATTGGCCAAAAATTAACTTTAGAAGAATGTAAGGATCTCCCACTGGAGGCGGAGGATTGCTTACAAATAGGAATTGAAAAGCACTTTGGTGCAGACACATGCTATTGGGAAACTGGAATATATTATCGTGGTAATGTAAACACTTCAGTATCTGGCTTGCCTTGCGACAAGTGGTCATCACAGTTTAGATATAAGATGGCGAGTTATCCTGAGCTAACTGGAAAACATAACTTTTGCCGAAATCCAGGAGGGGAAGAATCTCAACCTTGGTGTTATGTGGAAACCAAAGAAGGGCAAATAAAAGAATTTTGCGATATTCCAAAATGTTCTCAGAAAATATGGATTTACATCATTCTTGGCATGTTGAGTGCTCTACTTTTTCTTATCCTTTGCCTTATGTTAATTTGTTGTCGGCAAAGAAATTCAAAGAGCAACACTGCAGCCATTCGGAATATTAATCTTCCAAATGCTGATAAAAATATTTATGGCAACTCCAGGTTAAATTCTCCCATTGAATTGTCAGACTTATTGACGCACAATCCAAACTCTCGCAGAAATGGCATATCTCGTGTTCCCCAATATTCCCTTGCACAAATTAAATTCATTGAGGAGTTAGGAGAAGGTGCATTTGGTAAAGTGTATAAGGGAGAATTAGCAAGAGACGGGGAGAAAGTATTTGTTGCAGTAAAAGCTCTGAAGGAGAATGCTTCACAGAAAACTCAACAAGACTTCAAAAGAGAGATTGAATTAATATCTGAATTACATCATGAGAATATTGTTTGTATACTTGGAGTCGTGTTGAAAGAAGAGCCTCTCTGTATGCTATTTGAATTTATGGCCAAAGGTGATCTACATGAGTTCTTAATGGCTAAAGTGCCCCCTGAAGGGTGTGGACTGTCTCCTACGCAGTTTCTAATGATTGCACAGCACATTGCCTTGGGAATGGAATACTTAGCAGCTCACCATTATGTGCATAGAGATTTGGCAGCCAGGAACTGTCTTGTTTCTGATAATTTGGTTGTAAAGATATCTGATTTTGGACTTTCAAGAGATATCTATAGTTCTGATTACTACAGGGTTAGTATCACACAATAGTTTTATTTGTTCTTTATCCTGACATTCAAAGAGTACTAAATGTAGTATTTGATTGTTTATTTTATATTTCCAGGTGCAGTCTAAATCCTTATTGCCTGTCCGCTGGATGCCACCTGAATCTATTTTATATGGAAAGTTTACTACAGAGAGTGATGTTTGGTCGTATGGTATTGTCTTATGGGAAATCTACAGTTACGGTCTACAACCATACTACGGGTAATCTATCTATTTTCATCTTTACCATTTAACTACCTACATGATTGATATGACAACAAAAATAGTGTATCGGCAGAATATCACAATTTCTTGTCTTTTTAGGTATAGCAATCAGGATGTTATTAATATGGTCCGAAACCGTCAACTACTCCAATGTCCTACTGATTGTCCTCGAGCTGTTTATTCTCTGATGAGAGAATGCTGGCATCAGACACCATCTAAAAGACCAACGTTCACTGTAATCACTCAACGGTAATCTTCAATAATTTCATATCTATTCCCTTACTCCCTCATATTGCTGTTACTATCTTCTCTGTGATTTGATCTTGGCGTGGCACAAGTTGGCATGTGATTTGAACTTCTTTTGATCAAATTCCAACAAACAAGTTTATTAATTGAATTTAATTCGGATTACAGACTGTCTGGCTGGTTACGACCAAATAGCAATCTACACTGTGACACTACGTCAGATTCCAGTGGAGCAGCAACTAGTCAGAGAGCCCCACCCTCTATCGGAGACCCTAGAGAAAGAATCCCATTGATCGGAAATCATTCTTCCTCCAATGGCTCATTAGCCGGATCCATGCCTCGTAAACTAAGCGGTGCAGGTTCTATTAGAAGCCAAGGCCGTCTTATGATGTCCAGTAATGACGTTATGACTGGATCCGATTTAGGTGAAAGTAATTTTAGATCAAAAAAGTCCAGTTGTGGCTCATTGTTAGAATCTAGCGAAAAATTGCCTCAGTCTCAAAGGGAAACTGTTGTTAAAATACCAAATGTCTCCCAACCATTTGATATTTGATTGCAAACAAATTAGTAAGAGTATTATTGTAAGTGGAAGAAAGTTTGCATTGGATCAATATTATTGAATTGTACCTAATTAAAGAAATAATTGTGAATGTTTTCTATTAACTGGTAATTACTATATTAATGTGTGTACTGATAGATATATGATGTATGTATTACTACTTATCAATGAATGTATGTGTGTTGTAATAATACATTTTGTATTGTTGTTTCTAAGGATATTATTAATTTACCAAATATGTTTTGTATATACGTACCTACTATGTGTACTACAGTATTCTCTATGAAGTATTCAATGTGGCATGGCATTTAATGTCTTTTTTACGTGATTATTTCTTAACATGTAGAATTACTTTGTGTGTATGTGTGAGTGATTAACAACGGTTGTGTTTCACTTTATTTTACTAAAACAGGTGTTTACTATTTTGTTTGTTTAATCCTCCCATTACATAAAAGACATTATAAAGTTTAAGATTTTTCGAGTTGTGTTTTGATACTAACAAATATTTTTACTCTTTTTTGTTTGTGACTGAATCTGATCTCTCACCAAAGCAATTTTGGACTCGATATTTTTTAAACGTATGGAATTTCTATTCAACAGCTTTTCTTTCCCAGAATCATCCTCATTTTGGGCTTTCTATTTATTAGTCATCTTTGTAGTTGATACGGCATTATGTAGTTTTAATGCTTTTTATGAGATTTATTTGATATTATTATCCTTCCTGTATTATTGAGGAGTATTTTTGAAATATGGCATTTTGTAAATGTATTTGTTCCTAATTAATATAATTTAATGTTTAGTTCATATATTTTATATTAAATGTAATTTTAATGCCAAATACAAATTATATTTTATCACAAAGAGTAAATAGAAGAATGTTTCTTGTAAGAAATAAATTATTATCTAATTTTCCATGTGAGTATTGTAATAATGAGATTATAACTACTATAAATTAAACCTCTTTCGTTCCTTATACAAACAAATCAGCTTTTTAATAATTTAACATAATATTTACTTACTTACTTGCCGTCTTGTGTTCGTTATTGAACAGAGGCCTCCCATTTGGATCTCCACAATTTTTCTATGTATTATTTTAAGATGATGTATTGCATTTTTTATATTATTCCAATATGCATTCAATAGCAATGTGAAATAAGACTGAATTATTTATATACTTTTTTACAATTTTTTTTTATTTATATTAATATTGTATTTGTGGATTTTGTTTTGAATCGCGACAATTAATGATCAGACCCCAGAATGTATTAGGTATTAATGCTTACTCAAATCTTTATTTATTTATAATTAAGATCAATGAGTACAAATGCCAGTGTATATGATTATTAGATTTTGTACTCTCTTTCCATATGAATGAATTACCCCCTGATTTAGTGGTACATTGTACTATTTATTATGTATGTAGTGCAGTATAGATTAGATACATATCAACGTAAACATATGACAATATTATACTACTTAATATTGCTTGTGTTTTTTATTATGTATTTTCATTTTATTATAATTCTAATAATAATTCATATGATGTGATCTTGTATCTAATCATCGTGTTGTGAGTTTGTTAAACATTTCCAGAGAATGTTAAGTAAAGTCATCAGTTTTTTGCTTCATTTCACTCAACCAAGAGATTAATAATTTTATTGATTAATCTGAATAAGCAATCAAATACCTAACGAGTACATGGTTGGCTCAGTTAGTTGGGGGGCTATTTCGGCCTAAAAACCTTGAATCTCATAGTCCGAGAGCCCGCTGCTTAATTTATGACGTATCTGTTTTTTGATCGAAATGTGGTATAAATGATAGCTTACCAATAGGGTATTACATCGCACTAGGGTTGCCTATCAAAATCCTGCCGCAACCCCCCCTGCCCCCCCCGAAAAGGTCCCTCTTCGCGGTTTTTCGCATTTTATAGGAATATGGTAAGAGATAGGAGAAAGTAGTCAATGACAAAAATAATCCTTAATAAATTCTCTATAAAAAATGTTAAGTCAATTTTTTCATAGGACTAGTAGTTTACCCGTAATGGCCGGTCAAAAAACAGGATATTTTTTGACAAAAAAAAATAATTTTTGATTTTTTTTCTTTAACATTCTTCCACCCATTAACACTAACATTTTATGGAAAAAAATATTTGGCCTGCGGCGCTATATCGCTGGTTATTTTATGAAAAACGAAATTTTAAGAATTCTCGTCACTGAGTTTTATTGCAATAACTCCGAAATTATTAGATATATGAAAATAAGTTATAGCTCGTTTTGTAGCTAAGACTATGGTAATTAATTCGTTCTCTGACTATTTTCCTGTAACTCTTATCAATTTTCAACCAATTTAGTTTAAATACGTTTTTTTAGTATTTTAAATGAATTTCGGTTTTGGGCCGGCCATTGCGGGTAAACTGCTAGTTCTACAAAAAAAATGACTGAATTTTTTTTGTAGAGAATTCAGCAAGGATTATTTTTGTCATTGACTACTTTCTCCTATCTCTTACCATATTCCTATAAAATGCGAAAAACCGCGAAGAGGGACCTTTTCGGGGGGGGCAGGGGGGGTTGCGGCAGGATTTTGATAGGCAACCCTAGTGCGATGTAATATCCTATTGGTAAGCTATCATTTATACCACATTTCGATCAAAAAACAGATACGTCATATATTAAGCAGCGGGCTCTTGGACTATCAGTGGTGACTCTGTATTCTGCTCTGCACAATGCAAGCAAACACTTACTGCGAAATGTATGGGAAAGTATTTGAGTTTGTCTAAGTGTAAGGTTTAAAAAATGTATGAGGTGTTTCATGGTAATGAAAATATGAATTTAGTTATGTGCGTACTGCTTTACATTGTAAATATAACTTGTGTGTAAAATACTCGATTTTTATTAAATAAGTTATTTGCAATTATTAGTCAATGGATGCCTACCTGTGGCGAAGAGTGAATTTCTGTAGAAGGGAAGCTAGAACTAGCATTTTTGATTGAATTATGTTAGATTTTTATTTATTTATTTATTGGATCTTAACATTATACAGTAAAACCTGTCTAAAACGGAACCTGTACAAAGCGGAAACCTGCCATTCCGGAAAAAAATCTTCGGAACGGTCACTTTTTCCACACAAAATGACCTGTATAAAGCGGAAACCTGTATAACGCGGAAACGGAACGTATTTTACAGAACAAAATTATCAATTTGTATGAAAAATAACCTGTCTAAAGCGGAAGAAAAATTTAAAAATATATATACACAAACCAAGTTAATGTATTGTAACTTGTAACTGTACCTACTAACGGCCTTATCTACGAATGTAATGGTGATGAAACAAAAGAGTACCCGGTTCCAGGTAAATTGTGTATTTCGGAATCCACTAGAAACTATTCGTAGGTACTATTGCTATGCGGCCGCATTGTTCTATTGTTTACAAAAAAAACCCAACTGTAATCAAGTCTGTCCTAACATAATTCCAAGAATGTATGTACATGTAGGTATGAATATACGCACTTTCACTGGTTACACGCCCTGTCACACGGGGTAGGTGGGTAGGTACCTACCATTTAATGCGTTGTTATTGGTTATCTACCGTTATCTTGAAGGATCGGGGTGGGGTGGAAGATTGACCTGTTCGTGAGTACATTGCAATTACGATCAGTTCAAACCCAGCGACTTTTGAGTGCATTTATTTCGCGACGATTTTAGAAGTTTAGAATTTTTACATTAATAGCGCGCTATGTCGGGAAAAAAACACAAGTGAGAAGTGATTGAATTGACAACGTACTTACTTAATAATTTAATGGTTTTTCTGTGAATACATACGTAATACAATTAATATTGAATGGGTTTTAATTTAATAGATAATAAGTACATATAATCCACAATAAGAGTGTAAAATGTGTAACAAGTGCAATACACGTAACAAATATGTAATATGTAGTAGGTACACGCATTCACTATTAATATTGCTGAAAATCGCCTAAGAACACGCGATTCAAACGCCGCATCCTGTATTATGAGTATGAAACCACCTGTGTATAGAAAAGTGCTTGAAAAATTTTCAACCTGTATAAAACGGAAACCTGCCAAAACGGAAAAAATATTAGGGAACCGAGCGATTCCGGTTTAGACAGTTTTTACTGTATATATACATTGTTTATATGTTTGCCTCCCCCACTAGGAATATCCTGTGTCGGGAGAAGCAAACTCACATCACAATAATTATAATAAGAACATTACAAACAACACGATTGACAGATAAAGATTAGTCCTATAATTTTATCATCCTAAACCGAAGAGGTAACTCGATGGGAATCGTGTTCTTCGCTACTGATGCCTAATAAATGCTATTGGCGAATTCTGATGATATTTGGCACAGTATTTCGCATATCACACATTTTTAAGAACTACCCAAAATCTGAAACGTGAATAGTATTTACTAGTACAGCGTTTACAAATTGTGTTTTTCTTTCTTCTACAATTTGTGACTAGTGTAAAATTGCTCAATAAATTGTGTAATGTTTTTACTGTACAAGTTGTCAGTTTTCATTGTATTTTATACGTTATACCCGTTTGGATGTAAAGAGTGAATGTTTATGTTTAATTATGAAAAACATTCAAGCTTTGCTGCCCAGTGATGTATCTGTGATTTTTAAAATCAGACAAGCTGCACAATACATTCCTAGCTGGACCATTTTTAAATCCGTCTAGTTGTTAATCAACTGAGAATGCCAGCAATTCCAAAATAATGGTTATAAATAGTACTAAAACTCTATGTACGTAATAGTGGATGCGTAATATTGCTGTATCTGCAGCCCAAATAGGACTAAATCAAGTGACTTCATCGATTGAGCAACTACTATTTCTAGCAGCTTAGAAACTTAGGCAACTTTTTACCTAACATTTATATATGTATTTCAAGTCTATTGTACTATGTATGTATGTAATTACTTATTGTATCAAATTTGCTTGTGACAAATTGTTCTTTCTTTTTATACATTTTTTGTATCAAATTTTGTTTCAAGTGATGATGTTTTTTTTATCGCTACCCTTTTTTTTATTTCCACAGCAGAATAGACAAGCTCTTCGCCTCAGTGCTGAATGACAATGAAGAAACAAGTGACGATTCATTCAACACTTTTTCCACTCCACCAATCCAGTGGAGTTCCATTAAAAAACAAATGGGTTATGGGCTACACATATGTAATTAAGTATTGAGTGTCAGGCTGGCCACACACGCCCCGAAGTTCAGGAACTAACATTCGGGAACCGGATTCCGGAAGCTCGAAAATGTATGCAATTTGGCATTCTCCACACACGTCCTGAATGTTAGTTACAAACTGAATGTCAGGACGAACCGGGCAACCGGAGAACCCGTTTCTTTTTTTTTTTTTTTGTGGCCTATATTGACTGCCTTGATTGCCTTTAGCCAATACTGACGATTGATTTCCTACATTTCCAAAAAGCGAGTACACACCTTTCGTCAACATTATTGAGCTGTATAATATAATATTGAAGCAATTAATTAGTCAATTTTAGTTTATATTAATATTTTCTTTTTAAGGTGATCGATGATAAAAACATTTTTTTTAAGTTTTGGAACATAATTGTGTAGGTACTTATTAGTTTAATTAGTGTTTTCCAATGTAGGTATTTAGTTTTTTTATGAATTAAAAAAATTGCATTTTTTGTCAATTTCTGGCAAATTGAATTAAGACCAATTAAAATGGCAGTTTTTTGAAAAACTAAACTTTTTGAGAAAATAAAACGCTGCCTACTTGCATAAAAATAATTTATTTCTTTTTGTACCTAGGTACTACATATTTTCATTCGGTTTGGATTTTTTTATGTTTTTAATTTGTAGCGTGGCTCATTGTTATTGCCAGTAATACAGAATGATCTGTTTTGTTGTCATAACAAGACAAAATAGTACCCACCCAATAATAGAACAACTCACTCCAGTATAAAATATATAGTTTACCTATTTATTATCAAATTTTAATCATGCTCGAATGATTTTTTTAAATTAATTTTCTGATTTATCATAGACTGTCCAATTTCTAAAAATCTGTATAAAACTCACCAAACTAGAGTAAAATTTGTTAACTCTGACAATAGCTTAAAATCTGTAGGTATCGATACAGATAAATCCATTGATATCCTATACTATAACTTGATGATGAATAAGTAACGTCTCTTTCCGTGAGCTACATGAGACACATCGGCCTTGAGGACGAGCTGTAACATTGAAGGGTGTCACAATAGACCTACTCTGGTCGCAGTGACGCAGGGGACATGCGGTCCCCTGACCTAACAAAGGAAAAAAAAAAAACGTCTCTTTCCATACATTTGGCGCGTTTAACATATTTTTCCCAGCTGTTAGGAAAACTTCATGCAATTTTTTTCCTCGGATTGCGATTTGCTGCTAAGAGAGTAGGTAATCTAGGTAGGTACTTACTAGGTAGTGAAAATGAATCAAATGACTATTGTTTATGACTACTACAATATCAGTCTTGGTGGTCTATGGTTAACTGAAGTTCAGTCGCCTAGCCACACACGTCCCGAAGTTCAGGAACTGACATTCGCCGGTTGAACTTCGGGGCGTGTGTGGCCAGCCTTAATGTTAAACATTGTTTAAAGATTATTCTCGCTAATTGAATAAAATAGGTTAGACTGTCGTTAGTATTAGGAAAATAATTACAAGATTTTTGTATAACACAAGCATTTAGTTTATTAATTGTCTTTGAATGTCACTTATGAAACTGTAACACAAAAATATTTGAGTTGAGCATTATTGTGCGTGATGTATGTTTATAATAAGAGAATGATACGTAATAGAAAATTAAGAAGTTAGCTATGAAGTTATTTCTATATAACAGAAATGTCAGCAAATTTATTTAACATGAGTACATTAAGATTTATAATTCGGTCATGAAGTCTACCATGTTCGTTACAATATAAATTTATTCAATTCCTTGTAGCTATCAAAATTTTAACCTAAATTATATACATAAGTAGCTCGTCTATTAAGCCAATTAAATGTATCAATATTAATTAATAAAATATGAAAAAATCAACGCCTTAAATATTACAAAGTATTGTAACAAAATTTCACTCCGATGTCATTTTAAATGAAGCATTCTCCATTTGATGGCAAGAATAAAAAGATCATCACATAGTATTAGTGCTTAATATAAACAAGTATAGGTAGTAGACATGAGCGCCGCGCCGGCGCGCCGCCGTTGATCATGGTCGGCGCGCCGCCGCCGGTTAAAACGCTCACGCCGGCGGCGTGGGATCCGTGTGACCAAAAATATTTATCTTGTGTTTCTTGATATAGAAATCGAAATAAGTACTTTTCCAGGTAATAAAATTGAAGCATTCAGCTGTAGGGACGCTAGGGTTCAGTAATTATATAAAATGTCGAATAATAACTACTTAATGCATTGTTAACCCATTCCGGCGTCTCACATATTTCGTTCATTTGGTTTTGCATTAAAAAAATTGGGAATTTTCTGAGTCTTATTTATTCGATTCTAAAACAAGAAATAGGATGGGATTTATTTATTTATTTATAGTTTTGACGGCCACAAGGCATTAATAGTTTGGTTCTTCATAGTGGAAATTAAATAAAAAACAAACGTTATTTTATGTAACTGGGAATTATAAGGAAAAATCAGAATTTATGGTTTTTTGTTCGATTTTATCATACCACGCTGAATTTTTTAAACCACGTAAATTTTGGCAGAGTATCTGACCAAAATATTCGGCCTTTCATATTTTCGGTCAACCGTTCTCTCTTTTCATTAGTTTAGCCTTTGATTATCGAAGTACGTAATCAAAATTATTTTCATTCCACTTGACTATATTCGCTATATTTCATTTGTTTCAATACAGTACTGTGGAAATAGTAATGACTTCTTTTCTCTTGACAAAAAACGATATTCATTTGGTAATTTTTGAGGTTTACGATCTTCAAAGTGTCAAAATGTGATTATAATTAGATATTTTAAGGTTAAAAACCAATTATTTCGCTCACCTAAGGCGGCACTATAATAAAAAACGAAATTACTATCCCCTAACGTGGTTTCTCAGACTGTGATTACTGACTACTCTCAAATTGTTTATGTTTTGATTTACTTTTTTATTGTTATAATGCTCGTATATTTTGTACTAATGGCCTTAAAAGCCGTATGTGATTAAAAATAAATAAATAAATTGTATTTTATCTTTCCACCGGTAAGCATTACGTATTTTGGTTGATATCATTATTAATTTATCCACCTTTCGACTAAAAACACCACAATTTATGTTTATTTGATAATTATCCTTATTTTTACGCCTAAAATCACATCGCAAATATGATACTTTTATTAGGTAAATTACAAAATTTTATTAAATTACCCTTCAATCCAAACAACAGGACATATAACACGTATGTTTTTAAAGCTTTTGCTCAACTGTATTTCTCAGCTACATAGGAGTTTTGCATTTTGTGGAAGGTCGACCTCGTCATCGCAATTTATTTCAGAGTTTGAATTCACAACACTGTGGAAATAGTAATGACTTCTTTTCTCTTGACAAAAACGATACTCATTTGGTAATTTTTGACGCTTACGATCTTCAAAGTGTCAAAATGTGATTATAATTCGATATTTTAAGGTTAAAATCCAATTATTTCGCTCACCTAAGGCTGCGTTATAATAAAATAAGAAATTAATATCCCCTAACGTGGTTTTTCGGACTGTGATTACAGACTACTCTCAAATTGTTTATGTTTTGATTTACTTTTTTATTGTTATAATGCTCGTATATTTTGTACTAATGGCCTTAAAAGCCGTATGTGATTGAAAATAAATAAATAAATTGTATTTTATCTTTCCACCGGTAAGCATTACGTATTTTGGTTGATATCATTATTAATTTATCCACCTTTCGACTAAAAACACCACAATTTATGTTTATTTGATAATTATCCTTATTTTTACGCCTAAAATCACATCGCAAATATGATACTTTTATTAGGTAAATTACATAATTTTATTAAATTACCCTTCAATCCAAACAACAGGACATATAACACGTATGTTTTTAAAGCTTTTGCTCAACTGTATTTCTCAGCTACATAGGAGTTTTGCATTTTGTGGAAGGTCGACCTCGTCATCGCAATTTATTTCAGAGTTTGAATTCACAACACTGTGGAAATAGTAATGACTTCTTTTCTCTTGACAAAAACGATACTCATTTGGTAATTTTTGACGCTTACGATCTTCAAAGTGTCAAAATGTGATTATAATTAGATATTTTAAGGTTAAAAACCAATTATTTCGCTCACCTAAGGCGGCACTATAATAAAAAACGAAATTACTATCCCCTAACGTGGTTTCTCAGACTGTGATTACAGACTACTCTCAAATTGTTTATGTTTTGATTTACTTTTTTATTGTTATAATGCTCGTATATTTTGTACTAATGGCCTTAAAAGCCGTATGTGAATAAAAATAAATAAATAAATTGTATTTTATCTTTCCACCGGTAAGCATTACGTATTTTGGTTGATATCATTATTAATTTATCCACCTTTCGACTAAAAACACCACAATTTATGTTTATTTGATAATTATCCTTATTTTTACGCCTAAAATCACATCGCAAATATGATACTTTTATTAGGTAAATTACAAAATTTTATTAAATTACCCTTCAATCCAAACAACAGGACATATAACACGTATGTTTTTAAAGCTTTTGCTCAACTGTATTTCTCAGCTACATAGGAGTTTTGCATTTTGTGGAAGGTCGACCTCGTCATCGCAATTTATTTCAGAGTTTGAATTCCACCCAACATTTAGCTAACAGCCCAGATATTGCCAAATGAGAAACCTGTTCGACTGCACTACTGCCCATAGTTAGGCTCATTCTGACGCGTTTGACTTTATGGATTTGTTTTTTTTGACCTGCCCTCCAGCACCATAAAAAAGCAATAATGAATTTTTCCATTATTTTTCAAATATGAGCTTTTATTTCACTTTATTATTGAAATAATCATAGTTTTTCAAAATAAATAAATCGATTTTAGCATTATCCTTTTCACACATACATATTTAATCATTTAAAACAATATTGCAAAAAAATCCAATGCTTCCCCCCACTTTGGATCCACGCCGCCGGCGTGGCGCCGCCGCCGGCAATTTTAGACATGGGCGCCGCCGCCGGCTTTTTTGCAGCCGGCGCACATGTCTAATAGGTAGATATATAGGCTTATATAAGCGTGTTGTATGACTTGTAGTTAATTGTATAAAATTATTATCAAATTGTGGTTTAACTTGGGCAGTGTTTTATTGGACTAATGCAGAAGATATTGTTGTCTTACTGAATCGACATTAATTCATCATTTATTTAATCAAAGTTGGTCTTCATTCAGTACATCTTGTTCATCGTACTTGTCCGGAAGACAAATGAAGAATTCTATCAAGTTCAGTATGGGTCCTCTGGAGAATGGATTTTGATATCTTCCCCTTTTGTCTCGCAAGTACGGATATCTTTTGTAGTTAAACATTTCGTTTGTGGTCAAATTCATACAGGCATGTAGGATCTGAAAATAAAACATCATTATTTGATGTTATAACAGTAGTTGTGAAATCACATAATGTACGTATTAGTAATGTATTTCTACTTACTGATGTACAAGTTAATATCCAGCCCAATCCACAAAAGACAACTGCCTCTAATAGCCCCAATATATACAACAAACCAAATCCTTCTATCATAACACAATAGCATGCAAAGTATATTGTAAAGGAACAGTTGATAGCGACACTCATGACGAATAAGAAGAACCACATTCTGTTCCGCAGTCCTACACAGTTGTATATAAATGGACAGTGGTGATCAAAGTATGAAACACAACGATTACAAACACGGCAATGTTTAGCTCTCAGTGGTCTCAAACATCTACAGCTGTGACATAATCTTGACAATGTTACATTGCGTTTTTTCCATTTATCAAAGTATGGTATCTGTTTAATTGCTCGATAATAAGTGTCAGAATTCAAAGGGATGTAGCCGGGGTCTCTTCTGTTGGCAATAATCCAACTTAACCACATAACAATGTTCCAATAAATGAAACAATAGTGAGATCTTCGTAGACTGTTCCATGTAATTGGTATGCACTAAAAAGAAAGATATAATGTGAATACACACATGTAGTAATGAATATCTATGCAAGAAATATATGAAGTTAAAACATACTCGTATAATATACATGGGATATCCCCACAGCAAGACTGATATGAGGAAGAGAAGTAATGGTCCCTTGGAATCTCCCGCTCCTCCAAATAAAAGTCCCCACACTTCTGATATTGGAGGGAACCATCTGCTTTTCTTTTTCATCTCTTTTTGTAACATTTTTACAACTTCCGTATGACGGTGACTTTGTGCCAGCATCAGCGGTGTTTTCCCATTTTTATCTCTTGGTTCTAATTCAGTTTTGACCTGAATAAATAAAGTGAGTCCAAAGTAAGTAAATAATATTATGTAGGCAAAGGAATATGAGACATTCCGCTAACTGACCTTCTCACATAGTAATTTAACACAAATCAAATTTCCAGACAGGCATGCTAAGTGCAGAGGCGTAGATCCAAAGTTATCAGTTTTATGTAAATCAACTCCTGAATACATGAGTAATCTGATCAAATCTGCGTGACCTTTGTATGCGGCCCAGTGCAATGCTGTGTCTCCATTAATATCAGTTAGGTGAGTCAGGGCTCCCATCCCCAGAAGGTAAGCTGCTGTGGCCGTCCTCCCATACATGCACGCTGTCATAAGTGGTGTAAGACCTACAAAACAAAATGACAAATGATGAAAAACAAAAAAAAAATACGGGGTACATATTTTCAAATGTAAAATAATATTTTACCTTTGAAATCAGCAGCATTAACCGCGACTCCGGCTTGCAATAACACCTGAACAACAGCCGCGTGTCCCTTCCTACAAGCCCAATGAATTGGCCTAGGTCCTTGTGTGCCCAAACACGACAGATCTACAGGGGCACTTCTCTCAACTAAATGTCGTACCACTTCTACACTCCCATCCAAAGCTGCCCAGTGAGCCGCAGTGTATCCGTGACGATCTCTACCACATAAAGCTTCAGGACCCAACTTTTCAACCAAATGTTCTATTTCATTGATGTCCCTGAAAAATAATAATTTGGAATCGTGATACAATTTAGTATTTAAAAAGTCTGTTAAGATATTGTATAATATAGTAATCACTAACCCTGCCTTAACAGCGTCAAACACTAATTCAGAAGCTTGAGAGCCTAACAAATGAGCCGACTCAGCACAATCTGCATCTTGAGCAGCCAATCTTTCAGAGTCTGCGACCATGTCACATGGAGGAGGTAATGCCCACACTCCTCTAGCAGCTCCCGGACTAGGATGGACCTTGCTGCTACTCAAAGACAATCCTCCACCCCATTCTCCCCCACCAGCCTTGCCAGGTGATGATTCTGTTGTATTCATTTTAACTTCCATCAGATATTTCTAAAACAGAGGTAAAGAAGTTAAATTTACAAATACAATTATTGTTTCATAAAATACCCATAAGCAGACACTCAAAAATTAATTTGTAGTATTTTCACATTATTACTGACTTTTCTTACCAAAACTAATTATTTTCACATCACTGCGTGGCAAGGAAGATAACAATAATTGTCTTTACTCATTCACTTTGCAGTAATGAGTAATAATAAGTTCGAGTACCTAGTGAAAAGTACTACTTTGTCATCAGACTTTAGGGAAATGAAAATATTGATTTTTCCCGCAATATTGACATGTAAATGTCCTTGACATACCATGGATGAAAATAGTACTGGATATGATGCTTTCTTTTTTTTCTTGTATCTTCGTGATAAACTAAGTTTTGCGCAAAAATACGATGCGACGAGAGTTTTGTATAATGATTTTAGTAAATTATTTTTCAAGAATATTTGAGTTATGTAGGTACCTAATTTGTATTGGGAAAAGTGTTTTAGTTATTATTTGATTGTTTATGTTGGCTAAACTTGTCAAATTTTTATAGCTACATTGGCAACACTGGCCCGTGAAAAGGAAATCAATAAATTTGGTTAGTTTGGTTTTGGCGGGAATTTGAAATATTTCAAGAAATAAACTCACCCAAGCCAGTAAAAAGTAATTTTGTTATGAGTTATCATGTTATATTCCATTCATTTTTTAAACACTCATCATATTGGCACGCAATTATTAGTCACTGCATGTACTCCATACTGGTTGGAATAATTGCAGAGAATATAATATATTATAACTGCCCTATATTACACTTCTTTAAGCTGGTACAACAGTGTAGGTAAAATAACAAGAAATATTGCTTGGATATTGTTTTATTAACATTTTTTATACAACATTATGTTAATAATACCTTATGATTAATACACATTCATGATTATTTATTTTACATACAGTACATCGTTACAAATTAATAAAACATCGCTATTAATTTGTAGTTAAATAATCAAATGATATTATTGTCAATTAAAATATTGTCATAAGTAGTAAGTGAGTTACTACTCCATTGCCTCGAACAAATTACTTTATAAATAAGTTTAACACCGTAAAATTTGAAGACAACGCTACTGAAAGTGTATCCATAAGATGTTCAGTTACAAGTCATTTCTTATGTGTGCAACTTGTAGATTCATTCTAAGTCCAAAACCAAGACAGAATACTCAATACATTCCCAGAGCAAAATAAATCTGACAGCGAAAGTATGAAAGATTACTACTTACTTTACTTTACGGGTCCGGACTCTAGACCTTGCCACTCCAATGTGCAGCGACAGATATCGCTTTGTGATTTGCCGTTTTTAAGTCCTCCATATTGCATGCCATCCGCATCAGCGGGCACGACAGCAAATGCAAATCGTCCTGCAGCGCCCCACAGTCGCAACTCGCGTCATCTCCCTCGAGGAAGCCCCACCTCCGTTGGTTCACTCTGCACCTGGTCACCCCCACCCTCAGTCTGTTCAAGGTTTTCCAGGTTGGAAAGTCGAGGTTTTGCGCGGTGTTACTGCCCTTTTTTGTTATTGAAAGATTAATATTGAGGGATAAATCATGAAACATCTATAAACTATCAAGCAATACAACTTTAAAAATTTAAACATAAAGAATACTAAGTATACGAATAACATTAAAAAATAAAGCATTTGATGCCACAGATAAATTAATGATGAACACTTTAAACAATAATCAATCATTTCACCACGCTCCTTACACCTTTGGTAACATTATTATTGCATATTGATAAAATTATTAATATAAAGCAATTCTATCCTTGTAACCATTTTGTAAAATATTCAAATTTAATCAAATAGTGTATACATTATGAAACACTTATTTTATTTTGATAACATGCTTTGGGAAATAAAAAAGAGAACATTTAAAACACATAAAATTAAAAATTCAGCTAACATTATGTTCACAATGCTGAACACAGTACGATAGAAAATCTTGTGTTGTGGTAGTGGAAGAGATTACAGACAGGACTAGATCCTATCCATTCGCAATCATGTTACCAACAACCTCATTTATTTGGCATTACATAGTACAACATACAAACTACACTAAATTAAAATAATACCGTAACAATTGGATTGCTCGAATTTACAAAATCAGGTCTTTTTATAATAAAAAAATTATATGGGAATAATTAACATCTGTTGTATTCTATTTACATTTGTATTGCGTAGTACAAAACGCTTTCAAGTGGCTACATTTATACTTAATTGAGACATCTCATTATATAAAATCAATTGTTTTATTTAAAATGTAAAACAAATAAACTGAAAGTAGTTTACTCGACATAATCCCTTTTTGTTCGACATCTTAACATAATAAAAAACGTATCAGAAAACATTACCTCTATCCACTTCATTTCTCTTCTTAAACACAATTACACAGTTGAAAATATACAGTAACTTTTGTACTACAGTAAGTTCAATGTCATTTTGAGAAATTAGAAATCTTTTGACATGGGAGCCAATAAAACAAAAAGAAGTAAATCTGATTTGGAATGGAAAAAAACAGAAATCACTCAGAATAGACCAAAATAAATTTTAACATTTTACAATCGAAGAAGATAAAATATCACAGTCGTAAAGCATTCCACGTTCTTCTTACACATCTATAAAGTCATGGATTCATTTGTGACAATGTGTGTGATAAACAATGTTTACCACTGTGCTTTTAATATATATGTAGTAATAAATAAAATATATGGCGAAATTTATGATGAAATAAAAGAGGATAGTTTGGTTCACTATCTTCCTACACAATTAAAATGGAATGAGATTAAATTATACACGTATATAAATTAGAGATTTAGAAATATTATATTTTTATTATCATAAATAGTATATCACTCATCAAATTAGATTACTTAATGGAAAATTACTCATGGATTTAATTATTGTCACAGTTTTCAGAGATCCTTAGAAAAGACATTTTCTATAAAATAATAAAATAAAGAATGCACAATACACAAGAGGAATTAGACGACATTAATAGTGTCCACGTGAATAACATTTAAAAAATAAATTATTACAAAAAATGTGAATACTTAAGTGTAAGATTTTATGAAAATACTAATAACAAATTATTTTGTTTAACTTTCAGAAGTCGCTTTGCTTAAAACTATGTGCATATATATATAAATAATTATAGTAGTAATTACATAATGCATATGTCAGAATATAAAATAAATTAAAATTAATCAACTACGTATGTTAACTTACTAAACACGGGAAGGTTAATTATAACTTAATTGTGCAAAACACAAATCAATACAAATGTGTAAACAGATTTTAATAAAATCCCTTAGTTTTCTGTGATAAAAATATTTGAAACAAAGTAACAGCAACTATAAATAAACATAAACAAAACATTATGATATAATATCACATATAACTCTCAACATTATAACGGTAAGTATAGTACTAAAATGGTTTATAAATATTTTGTTTTAGATCAAGAAATACCCAATTGAAGTACATACTACATATATTAATATTATGATACATAATCTCTATGTAATATGATTCATAATAAAATAGACATTTTCACTTTACACAATATACTGGAAATGTTTAGTTTACCACAAAAGCGAGTAATCAATACAATGTATTACTCATAAATAATATCTTATTTTAATAAGTAAATGCAATAAGATTTGTACAATTATTTTGCTAGTAACCACAAGCCTATGTTAATATATTAGCGAGACTAGCGTATGTTCCAAATATAAAACCAGCAAAACCAAAGATAATGATGGCAACATCTTTCCACAATATCCATCCATGTGTGCCGAGCTTATCCGGCCAAAATGTCACAATCTCAATGATGGGTGGGAATATAAGGGCTAGAGCTGAACTGCTGAAAGCTCCCACTAAAGAGATCACAGCTCCGAGGTTAGGAATCATGGCTGCCAGAGCAACTGTAACATGAGATTTAAAGAAATTAGTTTAATAAGGAGACTTCTACTTGAATCTCGTTAGATCAGCGCAACAAAAATGTCCATATGAATGTAATGGAATATTTCTTACATGTAAATAACACAAGGATGATCCTGAGTGCATTCTCTCCAATCTTTTGTGCTTTTTCAGTCTTGAGACTTGGTTTCAGCATTGGCCACAATATACTCATTGGAACATAAAACTGCAGACAGTATGACATGAAAATGGCTACAGCCATGATGAGACGGACACTTTGAGCCATGCTGGAAATACATGATTACAGCCAATGTTAAATAACTGATACAAAAGAAAAACAGGGAAGGAATATAAGATGACTGAAGATACATATATTTACTCACAATTCACCCGCTGGCAAATTCAACGTAATACTTCCTTTGACAGCTTCTCCATACTTCAGATAACCAAAGAATCCAACAGCCGTATAGAGACAGGCAACAATAACCATTCCTGTATTCAGTACACCAGTCCAACCACCAAAGTCTTGTGGAGTTTTCATGTTATTTTCCAATGGCAATACCTTAAAAACAAACCATGAGTGATTACTGATTATTAATTGCTATTTTATTAGTAACAAATTACAGCGATTAAATAGACTCGATGGTAATAGCTTACCACTCCTATTCCTTCGAAAGCATACATCGCCGTACCAAAATACAGAGGCAGTTGACTCCAAGACGAAAATGCTTTGACTGAATTGACATGTGGTAGTCCTTGTAGCATGTAATAGAATGTGATAGCAAGACCTCCAACAGTTAGCAGAGCAGCAATCAGCGACACTGGTGTAAGATATTTCAAACTCTTAACGAGATTCAGGATAATCATTGGAATTAACAACATGATGAGATACCAATGCACTCCGAGATCATATGACAAATAATGTGAGGCTACATCTTGAATGTTTGCTGCTACAAACAGAAAGTAAACACAGCAAAATCCTAGTTGAGTCACGCACAAGAAGATGTTTATTACATTTCTGAAAAAGAAAAATTACTAGTTAAGGGAATTATATGCTAATATTTGTAATGAATACAAAATGATCTAATAATGACTTACTTAATAACGCGTGAATATTTTCTTAAAGGCTCTGGTCCAGTTTCAAAAGCAGCAGCTACAACATCTGAGAAATCGAGAGAAGGCACCCGACAGCGGAAACAGAGTTCATGTGCACAGGCAACTAGCATATGCATGCAATGAGTGCATATCACACCCATGAACAAAGTACCAATAAAACCTAAAACAAGAAAAATAGCGAAAAAAAAAATAGTAGGTATTAATTAATCCAACTCACAGTTTTATGTATGATAAGTTACCTTCAATAGTATTTAACAAATAATATTAAACCACATTAGTTTTGGTAATGGGTTACGTTTTGTGAATATTTACGGAACCTAAATACGATAAAAATTATTAGATAAATAGATTATTGTTTGTTGGGCCAGGAGTACAATAAAAGATTTGATACAAATTAGATTTAACTTTTATAAGAGTGCAAGAACTTATCAGTGAAATTACATAATGTTGACCATTACACTAACATTATAAATAAACAATAATATGTATGAACCATGACATGTTGAACTACATAACGTAAATAAAAACCAGATAATAATGGTTTAGAATACTAAGGATGATAGGATCGTGTTTTATAATAGTGTGATAACAGTTATTACAGTACATTATATCTAACTACCATACATGTATTATACATACTCTCATGGGAAAATACATTTTTTAACTACGAAAGTTTTAACTGAGAAGAAATACTCACCAACAACTAATCCTGCATTTTTAAAAGCATCCGGCATAGCTAATATGCCTGTTCCAATGTTTCCTTTCAGGAGATGAATAAGAGTATCCAAATTTGACGTTGGATGCTCTAGATTTCTGTCCAGTAAGGGATTGTAACTGCTTTTATTCGGGTTCTGAAACAAGCTTGGATCAGCGACTCCGATGTTCTTCTTCTCCTCGGTTGTGGATTCCGCCGTGACGACTCCATCAAAAGGAACAACCTCGGGAGCTTCCGGATCTGTCTGCCCAATGAGGAGAGGTTGCCTCTCTTCCTTCATTTTGCTCTACAATACATACATATATCAATACATTAAAGTCAATTACTACTGATAGTTTCGGTCAAGGTAATCTTATTAGTCAACGTGGAACATATTCCATATCATGAGACGACCTCCTGGTGTGTGCGTGTTCATATTATATTTACATATTATAATTAGATCTATTGTAAAGTATTTATTCTGAATATTTACAATTGATTAGACTATGTCTACCCGAAAGTAGAAGATAAAACTTTATCATATGACAAATTTATGTTTGAAAATGTAACAGGTTGCCTTTACACAGTATGTATAATATTATTACTGTGAAGAGGTCAATGGAAGGCTAAATAGTCATTAAGTTACGCAATATTGAAAAATAATGTGTAAAAACAAATTATTAACGGTCTTAATTAACGTGCAAAATGATATGATTAGATACACAGTCTACTTTATTTAATTGATACAACTTATAACAAAAAAATCTATGTTCATGTAATATTTATCTGAGCGAATCCTTGTGAATTTCATAGTACATACTGCTTGATCTTTTTTTTATAAAAAAGTATATATTCCACCATGTTTTTCTATTGGGAATGATTTTCGTACTTCAATGCAATACAGAATGAGTAGACACGTCATACAGAATGTTAATAAGGAGATCAGTTACACAGACAGGAATGCTGAACGAGAAGTGATTATTAGAAGTAATAAAGTGAAGAAACTACCTTTTTTTCTGTCAACTTTGCAATCAATAAACATAAATAGTAAATCATGCATAAGTTAAATACAAAGCATCACAAAAGGCAGATTTAACACAAAAAATATCAACACATAGATACTAACGTGCTAGAAGAAATAATTACCTAATAAATCGCATTCAATTTGTGTTAAAACTTTGGAAATTCATTTGTAGCGAAATAATTAAAATTTTAATACAAAGCGACAGTTTTGACAGTCCTCCTTATGGAGACAAGCTGTCTGTCACTTTCGAAAACGTCTTAATTATTTCAAAGTCATAGTCAAGTCAAGAATATATTGCAACACACTCGTATAATCATCGTACAAGAAACATGTATAATAAAACAATATAATTACCACATCGTGTCCCATATCAACAAAAATAATGGATTAAATTTATTATTACTAATTATTTATTTAGTGGTCGTACTCTACGCGACATGTGTTCACATGAACCGACGAGGTGTAAATGATATAACATGTGTCTCTATAATACACGAATAGGTCTGGTGAATGATGATAAATTAATTTTAAATTATGAACTTTACTATAAGTAAACAAATGTGTCAGAATCACGCAGATTATTTTCTAATATATTACTGTATTTAGCAAAACAGTGGAAAATTTTACTGGGTCATGCAAATTATGGCAAATATCCAATTGATAGGATACAAATTAATAATTATCATTAATTAACTACAATACTCCAGTACTTCTCATGTTTGGTACATTTTTAATACAAACACGCCAATTTAAAATTTCATAATACATATTAAGACTTTGGACCCACAAAAAAACATTTAAAGACTAAACTCCCATTCTTTCATAGCAAACTGAAGAGGTTGTTTTGCTATTCAGCTTCAAAGTCATTCCGAAAACAATAAATTGTGGCTATAGCTCAGGCACCTAAGAATATTGCTATGTACAGGTATACAAAAAAATAAAATCCTTCCAGCAAAATATCACTTCCAGTTAACAAAGCAGGCATGTTAACTAGGTTTGAGAAGCATTGTTCTATACTATCGAGTAGACATCAAATAAAAAGGAGCTCTATTCCGCCTATGATAAATTCAATAGGTAGGTAGCTACACATGAATAGCAATTTAATTGCATATTCTATCAAATAACCCTTGTAGCAATATGTATACTTCATCCGTATATTAACTTTATGAAACACAAAAATTAACCGACTACTTTTACCCAGAACATGTTAGATTTTTGTTGAAATTGAGACATGTATTTTGAAGTATCACATGCACGCTATGAATGATTTTAAAAGACTTCATGCCTTTAAAAAATGTTTTTAGTATTCGGATATGCTAAATTATAAGCAGGTATGAATAAAAAATAAAGTGAATACCTAATTTGTGATTTACAAAATAATGAAAAAACAACATATAAATTTTGCAATACATTTTACAATTCACTAACTTCAATGCAAGACAATATAATGGCGTGCAATAAAATTCAAAGAAAAAAAAAATAACAGGCGCATATTCTTCAGGCATTTATCAAGCACCTAAATGTCATACACTTACTTTATTTGTAATTTTAATTGGCGTATCTGAACTCATGGTGCGCTGAAAATATGTGCGAAGTATGAAAATACATGAAATGGATGAGTGATATCTAAACATTTGTATGGAATTTATTTAATGATGTTTTCAGTTTTAGGCTTTAAGACTAAAAAATACTGAGGATATAATAAAATAACTATGATAATTATTCGTGCAAATTTATCTAATTAAATATTACTGACATTTTAAATAAGTAAACCAATGAAGTAGGCATTGGAGGTGTAGATTTATTTCTAAAGTTAATTTAAGAACTCACCTTCGAAACAGTAATTATTGAAACAAAATTATAAAACTATTACAATTCTTTCCCTAAAACATATGTTATGTTGCTTCAGGATATGATGTAAACTGATATCAGTGAAATAATACAGGATCAAATACCTAATCATAATATTGTAGTGCAATAAACACTATCATAATTCAGATAAAAAGTGATAAAATATTATTGCACTACACATTGATTGTGTTATCAAAACATCAAGAGCAAACATACTTTAGTAAGCAAGATCGATATCGTAGTACAAAGATGAATATTTCGACGTATAATCGTGGAACAATTTATTGATTTACTTGCATTGATGAACAGGTAGAACCTCGTTAACATATTGTACAATTTTTTATTTAGGTTTATTTTCTATCAATACAAGTAGGTTTCTCTGTAAATTAAACTAAATGATAAGATTAAAATGTGTAATACCTGGTTTAAGTAGTCAGTTTATTGCAAACATACCGCAACATACACAATTACGTTTAACAAACACAATGAAGCTGAAGGAAACTGACAGAAATGGAAAATTTGACAACTCTGTCAAATTTCAAAGACAATTTATGATTTGTTATCTATGATTTTAGGGACACCGAAGCCTGCGATAGTAGAGTACAAGCCTACATCCTCGGATTCCATCTTCGCCATTATCGGTGACGTCACCTTGTATCGGTGACAAACACCTTGTCTCGGTGACAAACACTTGAACTACGGAATATTTTTTCCCATACATTATCTCCCACTATTGGTGACGTCATCATCGTCAAATGTCAGTTGGCCCCGGCCTCCGTGAACAATATGGCGACGGCCTCGGGGACACCTTAGATACACTCGTTTATTTCACGGAGGATGGCGCCATTTTCAAATATGATATTGATAGTATTTTCGAGGTACATTTTTATTTCTTACAGCATTAGGAACACACTTAAATGTTATGTTGCAGTGTCTCCCGCATTATTTTTTTTACGAATCTCGATATAAACCTAAGTACATATTTGCACACTTCGTAATAAATAAGCTTGAAAAGCTTTTGTTGTGGAGCAAGTCGCCATCGGGGATTGAACCCGCGCCTACTGGATCGAGTCGAGCGCTTTACCAACCTGGCTTCCGACAACCTCATTTGCGTTATTTTGTTTTTACATTGCAATAATGAACACATTATTATTGCAATGTAAAAACAAGATTCGTAAAAAAAAGTAATGCGGGAGACACTGTAACATAACATTTAAGTGTGTTCCTAAAAATGTAAGTACCTCGAAAATACTATCAATATCATATTTGAAAATGGCGCCATCCTCCGTGAAATAAACGAGTGTATGTAAGGTGTCCCATGATTTTAAAGATTATTCCCGCGGATAATACAATCACAATATGGTTCAAATTGTTTATCAAAAGTATGAAAATATCTAAACCCGTAGTACCTAAACAGAAAATACCTAGAAACTCTTTCATCAATTTTTTTTCAAAACATCTAGGTACCTAATTTAGTAATCGATGGATCTTGAACCGTTTATAATAAGCGATGAGTTCACCCTAGTTAATGCCTCATCCATATGCAGTCCGACCTTCCACGAGTCCCTCGCGAATGAGTAAAAAGGCGTCAACCGTCAGTTACGTATACAGTTCAAGACAATCACCTCGTCCGTACGTCCTTTTACTCATTCACACAAAACTTGTGGAGGGATGCCGAGCGTGAAGCGGCCGCATTCAATTAAATTTGTAACTTTTATTTCTATTAATTATCGTGGTGGTCATAAAAAGAATAAAATGAATTTGTAATATTGATCGATCATTTAGTTATTATTTCGTTAGTCACAAGGTCACAACTATGAACTAGATAATTCCATGCAAATGAATTGCAAAAAATAAATACCTAGTTAATTGAACAAATAAATATACAGTTACCTAATGACTTTTTTATTTATTTTCACAGTCTTACCATTTAATAAAGAATTAGGTACTATGTAACACATTTATATTAATACCTATGTACCTACTTACTAGTATTAAACAAGGATCTTGAAAAGTCGTTTTTCTTGTAAGTAATGATTCTTCATCGGCAGTAAAAAAAATAGATGATTGACAATATTAAATAAAAATATATAGGTACAATTCAATAAAATAATGCGAAAGAAAGAAAGTTTTTGGGGATGGTGAATTTTCTTAGTTTTGTAAGGTTATTTTCCATTATTATTATTATTACTCAACTGCGCGAGTTCAGAAACCCGAATAAAGTTCGTGCGATGTCGTTCGACTTCGGATTTCATTCGACAACTGAGCGCATTGCCGGGTGGTGGTGTCGCTCTTCTTCGCGGTTTTCGCGTGTGTTTATCGTGTGTTGTTTATTGTGCATTTATTTATTCCAATTGGGATTACTGGCAGGTTTGTCAAATAATTAAAACCGTTCATGCTGATATTTTATTTTGTGATTATTTATAGGCGGTGTGTTATTTTTTAATGTATATTTTAGTTTTGGTAAACGCCCGGCTGTCATCGCTATATAAAAATCGATACATTCGTGTATGTCGTTCGTTATCCCCAAAGAGGCATGGTCCTTGCACAAATTCATTCATATTGTTATGAAATAAACATATTACATACTATATTTTAAAAATAATGAAATTAATTTATAGACCACAATATGACATACGTTTCTAAATAGTTAAATTATATTTTATTAAATTTCGCGAATAGATATATCACTTTACTAGGTATCCGATGTTGGTTTATGTATTTACAATAATGTTTTTTTTTTATTATTTACTGTTTAGGTACATACTATGTAAATAAATATTTTAATTTGATCATACCTACATGCACGTGGATAATGTGTTCAGTTAATTGATTTACACATGTTTCACCTACTTAATTAGATTCTATATTATTTAAAAAAAACATTTGCTTTAGATATTTCACTACTGTATCACATTGATACATAAGAATGAAAATGCGAGATTAGGACGTACAGCTGTCTATTTAAACATTGGTATGAATATGAACTCACACCTCTGTGCAGTTTGCAGAATATCAAAATAAATGTAATATATATGTAAATTGACGAATTCACAAAAATTGTTTAAACTGGTGAACGATCACTAGGGCGAACTTTTCAGCAAAGTTTTTCCTAATAAAATAGCATAGAATTTATCCTTTCTCATGCTTTTTTAGTACCTACTATATAAATATAGTTTATATTTAGATTACTATGGTATTCATTGCCTTTACCACCTACATATTAATATTTTATTAATTAAAAGGAAGCATCAGACATTTCCTGTACCTACACTGGTACGCATTATAAACATACGCCCGTCAACCCAGTATAATACAATATCTACATAATCATTATCTATGTAGCAACTGCTCTTCCTGTTTCAAAATTTAGGCAATTATTTTGAATTATCTAATACGCTTTGACAGCCAGCCCAACTGGAAAAATAATATCCCTACAACAGTGTACTTGAGTCTAGGTATGATATAGTATAAGTTTTCGACAAGCAATTTTCACATCAGCGTATCTACTTTCGGGAGCCCGTGCACGCCACTGTATTGGGAAGAACCGAAAAGTTTTAAATTCGTGATGTGAAAATTATTTAGCAGTTTGTTCTAGGTACAAATATTTTTAAATTTAGAATTTTTTACGTACTTATACAAATACCAACATAGGTATTTTAACTTTATAAATATAACGCTTTTTTTATTCTGATGACTCTCGCATCCCGAATGATAAATTTGTCGTTACTTGTGTACTTTTATGATTTTATTTTTCTTCACGGATGAGTCACACAGTCGCTCCCTTTATCCGAGATGGAAACTAATCCAAGGTCGCATTCCCTGCACGTGAGTTGAAGAAAAGTTGTAATTTATTAGTGTGGTATGTATTTTACAGGATGCATTTCCCCAAAGCTCTTTTCCTTATTGCGTTTGATTTGCCCTACAATATTTGAGTCCTTCAACCCTCTATAGCTGTTGTCTGTAGTGTGTAAGTAGGTTTATATGTAGAGGGTTTTGTCCACGTGTACAGAGTGCGCATGCGACTTGGGAAACGTTCCGTTTCCACATGTGATTTATCCTGGAATCTCACGCCAAATATCTTGGAATATTCCTATTAACTAGCTCCTATTTCCCGTAATGGAAAATGGGAATTGGTTATTACCTATTAACACAGTACATTATAGTTTGCTGCTGGTACCCATTTTTTAGGGCATTCGCAGATTTAGTCCGGAACATAAGAGTTGTTATCTAGTAGAGTAGACATTGACAAAGTGGCACACGTGTTCTCATACTGAATGTATCTGTATTTTACATAGATTTGTCGAGGCAGTTACGTGTGCACACTGCACATGCATGTACCGTGCATAATTTAATGATTCTTCTTTTAGGTAATGTTAAATCGTAAACTAGTCGCTGTTTATCCCATATACCTATTGTACCTAAGGAATGGAATATCTGTGGATTTAGTAACTGTTTATTAGGAAACATCTGTCTATGAATGCCATCACAACTTACGATACTTATCCCTAAAAATGGGGTAACCAACAATGGTGTAAATCCACAGGTACACTGTAACCTGTCCGTAAAAAAATACGCCAATGAAATCATTCAGAGCAGATTAGACGTAAAAATAGACATATGATAATATTATTTTTATAACCTGATACCTGATTTTAAATTCGTTTTCTTTTGGTGGATAGTCATATTAGACTGTATAGTTTATTCTGTCTGTATATACACAAGGAATTGAATATTGACCTTCTTGGCCATGTGCTTCATGTTGTTTTGGTTGTGTTAGGTTGTCTGATCATATCATATCAATTTAAAAATATATTTTTACAGTCAATGCCAATATAAACAAATTAATGCATCCATCGCATGGGTGAATGTAAATAGTATCATGTGCATGTATAAATACAGTATACACACATTAGTGGAAAGAAAATAAATGTCTTGTAAATACCTAGTTAAATTCTCACTACTAAAGTGTTTTAAACCAAGTATTTACTTCAGGTGTAAATTGTTGATATGTAAATACGTGATACACATAAAATCGTTTCCTAATATCGAATCCGAACTATTCTATGATTAGAGTTAGCATTTTCCGAGCTATAAGGCCGAGGTCTATTCAGAGTGTCCCAAGATTGGAATGAGCGTTCTCCAAGCTAAGACACACTTCCAAAAAGCCGTGATTTCTTCTTAACCCGGAGAACTTTCACTCTATTGACACTGGCTGAATAAGCTTAAGATTACCTAGTTTACGAGTATATCCACTGCTATGTTTGCCCCACTATTGCATCGAGGTAAAGAAATGGGATTAGAGTCGGTCCAAATTTAACCATCCAAAATTAATTATTTTTGTTGCTCGACATTTTTGATTTTCTTTATTTTTTATAGGGGGACTCTCGAGTATTTTGTGAGTACAAATCCATTAAAAAAATTTTTTTTGGACTCATAGTTTTTTCTTGGCGGCCATTTGAAAATCTCAAATTTGACAAAATCGTACTTTGCAAGATCTTCTCTAACTTTGTTATTTATACAGATATCAAGACATTTCGAAATGTATTATATAGAAGATAAAATAAACTAAATAATTTGTAATAAAATTTTTTTGGTAAATATTTCAGAAGGGCCCCAAAATGGATATGTAAAAAATATTTGATTCTAGAAATTTGTTACTTTTTGGCAGTAAAAAATATAATGAACAAACAGTTTTTTACCACAGTTTTTTTCTTTTCTGAATACATACTACTTAGCACTATCTTTGATGGCAATATGAATTTTGGGCACTTATCCAGTTTTTCCGTAGAGCACTCGAAATATGACACTGAACGGCAAAAATCCGGTTTTTGAGTTTAAATATCTCAAAAGGGACTGAGTGAAAAACGTTCATATTTTCACAAAATCATCTTTCTGTAGATATTAATACAATATCAAAAAATAATTAGTGCTTTTGGCCTGGTTCAGGAGTTATGAAGCCCCAAAGTTAGCAAAAAATGCTCACAGGTATACGTAGGCGAACACAGCTGAAGTGCATAAATGATATCCTTTTGCAATAAAAATTTCACTATGCTACTACTGTACCATCAGGGTATCTCTCAGTATAGGGGTAACCAGCAACTACCATGTACATATATATACGCACAACATAATTCTCCATGGGCCCCCCCTAAAATATAGATAAATCATTCCAGCATCTTAATGCATGGGAAAGTCGGCAAAATTTGTAAAGTTTTGAAACCTATGCAGCTAGTATGGACGTGCTGTTTTAAAAATCGAGTGTCTATACCCGCCGACCTGATGTGTCCCCCCCTGCCCCCCCCCCCCCCCCCCAAACAGGGCACCCTACGTTTTTTTATATTATGTTTTATTTCTAAGCGATATGGTAAAAGATAGGAGAAAATAGTCAATGACAGAATTAATCCTTATTTAATTATCTACAAAAATGCTCTATAATTATTTTTGGTAGTACTAGCAGTTTACCCGCAATGGACCGTCGAAACATCCAATTTTATGAGTTTTTTTTTTTATTATTTAATCCCAAATTACGGAAAATCCGTAAGAGTTGAAAGAAAATAGTTAAAAAAATATTATACGCTACAGTTTTAGCTATAAAATGAGGTATAATTTATTTTCAAAAGACAAATAGTCATTGAGGTTTTGGAAAAAATCCAGTGACAGAAATCCTTAAATTATAATTAATAATATCACTTCTGTTATTGTAATTTTTTGCAATAGGCCAAAAACTATTAGTCTTTTGAAAATAAATTATACCTCATTTTATAGCTAAAATTGTAGAGTATAATATTTTTCTTAACTATTTTCTCTCAACTCTTACGGATTTTCCGTAATTTTCTCGGTATAATTTATTTTCAAAAGACAAATAGTCATTGAGGTTTTGGAAAAAATCCAGTGACAGAAATCCTTAAATTATAATTAATAATATCACTTCTGTTATTGTAATTTTTTGCAATAGGCCAAAAACTATTAGTCTTTTGAAAATAAATTATACCTCATTTTATAGCTAAAATTGTAGAGTATAATATTTTTCTTAACTATTTTCTCTCAACTCTTACGGATTTTCCGTAATTTGGGATTAAATAATAAAAAAAAAAATCTCATAAAATTGGATGTTTCGACGGTCCATTGCGGGTAAACTGCTAGTACTACCAAAAATAATTATAGAGCATTTTTGTAGATAATTAAATAAGGATTAATTCTGTCATTGACTATTTTCTCCTATCTTTTACCATATCGCTTAGAAATAAAACATAATATAAAAAAACGTAGGGTGCCCTGTTTGGGGGGGGGGGCAGGGGGGGACACATCAGGTCGGCGGGTATAGACACTCGATTTTTAAAACAGCACGTCCATACTAGCTGCATAGGTTTCAAAACTTTACAAATTTTGCCGACTTTCCCATGCATTAAGATGCTGGAATGATTTATCTATATTTTAGGGGGGGCCCATAGAGAATTATGTTGTGCGTATATATATGTACATGGTAGTTGCTGGTTACCCCTATACTGAGAGATACCCTGATGGTACAGTAGTAGCATAGTGAAATTTTTATTGCAAAAGGATATCATTTATGCACTTCAGCTGTGTTCGCCTACGTATACCTGTGAGCATTTTTTGCTAACTTTGGGGCTTCATAACTCCTGAACCAGGCCAAAAGCACTAATTATTTTTTGATATTGTATTAATATCTACAGAAAGATGATTTTGTGAAAATATGAACGTTTTTCACTCAGTCCCTTTTGAGATATTTAAACTCAAAAACCGGATTTTTGCCGTTCAGTGTCATATTTCGATTGCTCTACAGAAAAACTGGATAAGTGCCCAAAATTCATATTGCCATCAAAGATAGTGCTAAGTAGTATGTATTCAGAAAAGAAAAAAACTGTGGTAAAAAACTGTTTGTTCATTATATTTTTTACTGCCAAAAAGTAACAAATTTCTAGAATCAAATATTTTTTACATATCCATTTTGGGGCCCTTCTGAAATATTTACCAAAAAAATTTTATTACAAATTATTTAGTTTATTTTATCTTCTATATAATACATTTCGAATTGTCTTGATATCTGTATAAATAACAAAGTTAGAGAAGATCTTGCAAAGTACGATTTTGTCAAATTTGAGATTTTCAAATGGCCGCCAAGAAAAAACCATGAGTCCAAAAAAAATTTTTTTAATGGATTTTTACTCACAAAATACTCGAGAGTCCCCCTATAAAAAATAAAGAAAATCAAAAATGTCGAGCAACCTCGCCTGGTCGTTTTCTTTTAGACTGACTCATTAGTATTATTTGCTATCCAGATTCTCACTTCTTCTAAAAAAATCAACCAATTCCCGGTAACAATCAAAGTTCGTATGCGTGATTGTTGTCATTACTTTTAGTTCTTAGTAATCTATGACTATAATATGTTATGATAATTTCCACATAATGCGTAGTGGATTAGGTAAGGATCTGTGTATGTAATTTAATTAATTTAAATCTCTTTATTATCAATATTTCATTCTTACCTAATTTAACCATTTCCGTTTAAATGTCTTATTTTGTGGTCTATTTGTTATCTCCATATTAGTAAACCAATACCAAGAATACAGAAGATTGAGACGAAATTAATATAGTAGAAATAAGTTATTGATGTGACTGGGATTAGCTTTTATTTATTTCATTGCCACCTGAACAATCATGAATGCAGTAATTAATTAGTATTCTCCATAAATAATTACAATCATTAATCTCGTAATGATCATGATCCTCCCACGCGAAAGTTGTTCTTACTACCTGCATCCTTCTATAATATACCTACCCAGTTTTATTTTATTGTTTTGCATCGTACAGTGCTACGATTCCTTTCATTGTTCACACTTGATGATTTTAATACATCGATCCATCACACCTCTATAGGTAGTGGGCGATTTATTATTATCTATCTTTGAATCTTTGTGTACTATATTATAATGTCGTGTTTTTTGTTTTGTGCGCGATTATAATATTTTTGTGACATTTTGTACTGCAGTATTGGGATTCGGTGTGATGGTGGGTATGAACAATATTATTATTGTTCTGCTGCCCGTCGCCTGGGATCACTCGGTGTTGTAGTATAGAATGTCGAATACCTGTACAATATAGGTATGCACTTATATGTATGTATAGATAAATCACCGATTTAATTGAATAATATACTTGACAATGGCTAAATCACTCGCGAACGGGTGGAGGCCAATATAAAAGTAAAAAAAAAAAAAAAAATCTTTGTGTACTTATATCTACGTTTATTATAGAAACTAAGAACGTTTTCTATATGAACGCACACTGTGTAATACATTTTTGTGATACCTTATTATAATGCTGTCGTCATAAGCAAGAGCCGCGCATAAGCCAAAAAGTTACGTGTCATTCGAGTCCGGGTACATTGCCTAAAGAAGAAACTAGAAAGAGATAAGCCAAAAAAGTTGAAACTGAGATAATCGCGAAAAACATCTAGTATCGCTCAAAAATTCCGTACATATGCGTGGAATAGGGGAGTTGGAAAATAGGGGTGCGTATTGGAAACTTAGATTTTTTTATTTATGATTGAAATAGGTAGATCCAAGGTTGATATTCCCTTCCGATAAAATAAAAACTCAAAATACTTAATCTTGGCTTATGCATAGTTCTTATCTTACTTATGAAGGCAGTACATTGTCTCGTAAATTATTACTTCTGTCAGGACGATTTGCGGTTCTGTTCTCTTTGCTTACCCCACGTGGGCCTTCGGTCGACTTGGGTAATTCTAAACATTTATTGCAAAAAGTTTCTTCACACGTCGTGATTGGATCCATATTATCAGAAATGACTAACTCATATTTTGTTTGTTTTCAGGTGTTTCCAACCCATCTGAATAGGTGGGCAGTATTCAGTGTTTAATTCACCTAGTGTTGTGTCTGTGCAGTGAATCAGTGCAGTGCCAGTGCTAGGAAGTGAAGTGTCAAGTGCCATGTGGCTCAACATCAAAATGTATGGATGTAACGTTGTCTGGTTGACAGCGTTCATATCCTTCGCCGTCATATCTGGTGGTAAGTTCTGACAATGTTATAAAAAAAAATAAGCACATTTAAGAAACTATATAATGTCCCGTTGCGTAGGAAAAATTCAACTTGACGACTAGGTAATTAGACACTCAAAACTTCTTCTGTCTTTTGGTAATTAACTGCCTTCGCCAAAAATGTTGTTAATGATTTTTGACGGCTAACTTTTATTAAATAGGTACAGACCTACCTATCAGGCGCGAAGGTACCTAACAACACAATTCCCATCGAGTTACCTTTTGGAAAAAATAATGGGGATAATAGTGTCTAATCTGACGTAATCCCATAAGAAATGTTAGTCACGGCTTCCCTTTTGCAGAAATCCACTCTTTGCCACTGCTACCTATACTACTTAAGAAGGTCGTCGTTAATTTCAGTATTGCATGTCTTATACTATTATGTACCTAATTAAATCTGTAGTTGTAAATTCGTTGTCGTGTAACTAATTCCATATTCATTAATTCTTCTTTATCTTATTTCCACTGTCTTCCTAAAAACATTTTTTTTAAGTTTACTACACAACATTAAAAATGATATTTCTCCATAATTTTCTTTCGATCCCTGGTCAAAGCTTTTAAGATTTCTTGTTTTTACTTTTAAAATATATTGCATCCGTTTTCGCACGTAAACTAAATTCGTACGAATCAATAAAATTGTCTACATAAATACAGAATTTATATGACGTGTAAAATCTGCAACGTATGTAGAGTGCGTTTATGACTCTGAGTTTTCATCGTAATAAATTTTCCCGCCAAGTTTCCTAAAGGACTGTTCCACTTGTACAATTTTCTCTGTATTCTGTTCAATACGCTACGGTACCTACCTAGTAGAACATTTTCCCCATACCGCAGTGACGTCACGGGAGGGCGTTCATCTCCTCTCTCTGCCTGCAGGAGTCGATGACACAATATAATATCGCAGACACACGTGATCACTCTCTCCCTCTTTTATCGTATTACGTAAAACAAGATAGACAATGTTGAATAGGACGTTAACAGATCGATATAAATAATGGATATTTTAATATAGGATAGGGAATACTGAAGTACACATGAGTGTAAAATAGACCGCCGTCAATACTTTCAGACAGGAAATGATAGGTAAATGTTTTAGGAATTAGTGTAAGTATTTGTCAGAATAGTGTGTTGTCAGCTTTATGCTTCGCATTCAATGTTTTTCGTCACAGGCGGAGAATACTCGTAGTACATATATTGGAAGCTGCATGTTTTTCTTCAAGTTTGTCATGGTATTAGATTGTCATTGATTTATTTATCTCCCTACGTAGATATTTCATACCGATGTCTAATTATCTCAGACAAGATGACACTGTATAGAGTTCTTTTAATTATTTTAATAGACCTTCGACGTTTTTAATTGATTAATTATTCATGAAAAGCAAGGGCGAGTTCCCTATGCAGAAGATAGTACTGTGCCTAGTCTTAGGTGGTGACATTTCTCTACCAATGTTGGATAACTCGTTCGCGATGTTTTTTAGAAACACCTTATGATTTTATAGGGAAACCAGACTTGCAGCGATACCAACTCTTAAAATGTTAATTAGGTACCTACTTACGTCCGACAGAACATTGCTCAATGGAATTGTACAAGGATTAGAAATGTGATTAGGTTGTTAATATTTTACGATCTCTGGCATTTATGAATGGCATTTCTATTAGCATGCATAACTGTTATGGATCTTAACTTAATAAAACTATAATTTGTCTATCATTTGGTTATTAGTGGTAGTAAATTAGATCGGGCAAGACTATTAATACAAATTATAATACAATTTGTATTTTTATATGGATGTTAATACGTACCTATACTCCATGTCGCGTATAAGATCACGGCCTATGGTCCCATATAGACCTACGTTCCTTCCATTAAGTGATTAAACTTGTCACATTAAAGCTATTTATAAAATGTATGTACATTCCTCTTGATCATTTGTCGTTACTATTATCCTATCAAATTTAAATAAGCCGCTTGACCCCACTACATCATAATATCTGTTCATCATTGATCTTATTTAACACATATGATTATACGGTTTATTTTGATATAGTCTCACCAACACAAGGCGTCTATCGAGTAGATACATTACATACTTATGCCATATGTACACTTGGCTTCACACATATCTATAGACATTATCTGCAACTGCATCCAAGTTCAATATCCTGATCAGACGAAAAATATGCAGTAAATTTGTTAGAACGCTTAATGCAGTACTTTTCAGTTCTGTACCAACACCACATGTTTCATTGTATCCCAACATATTTTCTTTTGCCATTATAATTACTTTATATTGCTGAAACTTGTATTTTGTTATGAGTATCACAGCACTGCCATGCTTTGTTGTGCAAGGCTTTTTAAAAATACTGTTTATTGTTTTACATGTTCTAAAATTAATTTCACTCTGCACTACACAATCACTCTTATGGGTTCCAACAAACTATTTTCCCTCATTTATTATTTTAGTAGTTCTAACAATGTAACCCAAAAAGTCCAAAAACTGGTGCAAACTTTCTCATGCTTAATTATTCTTTAGGTGAACATTACATGAAAAATATGAAATTTTATAATACGCATCCACTATAATATGTAAGTAATGCTCACTAGGGCGAGCTTATCGCTGTACAACGATCTCTTCTAGCTAACTCAAAAAATCACTTACCAATTTCACACCGACATATTACTGTACATGCTACATAGCATTTCTGTCAGTATGTCTTACTTTTAAACATTTTCATTCCTCAAAGTCATCCTCTTATCTCTAATTAATATCCACATCAAAAGAAACTAAAGATACGGTTTTTTATAAACATTTTTGACGCATCACTAACATGGCACGTCGTGTGCTCAATGTTCTCTTTCATTCCATCACTTAAACCGTAACGTGTCTTGTGTTTCTTCATGATGGATACTCTCGGTGTCAAGATGATAAAGTAGACTGCAGAGTGCTTCTCCAGTGATGCAGTAACGATTACAAATTGGGTTAGGAGTCTTCCTTTACTTTGCTCGTTAGAGGTACACTTTTCTATATTTAGCTGATCTCATTCTTTCTCTTGTGATCATTAGAGTTAATTTTGTTTAGTGGTTCTGGAGTAATGGATTGACTTTTATTATTATAGACCTCTTATGTGTTTTGCTCACACACTATGGATTTTATTGATTTATTTTATTGTTTCCAACTTTTCTAGTTTATGTTTATTTCTCGTCTTATTGTGAAATTGTAGTTGGAAATAGTTTGTCGAACTCCAACACTTTGATTTTCATCATACTTCATGGATACGTGAGTTTAATGGTCAGAGAGAATTTGAAGTTGTAGGTACTACAATCATTCTTACATACATTATGATTGGCTTCGTTATGGTTCTATAGAATGCTGGAGTTTCTTGATTATTGCTTGTTATTAGTTTTTGGGCTCATTGCCAATATTATCAGTTTTCATCATGCGAATCTGGTATTATTTTTGGAAAGGATTCTACAAATGTCGATTGTATAAAATACTAGTCTAATAAATAATATTTACAGATACATAAACAAAAGGTAAATAGATTGTATTCTAATACCCCCATCTACCCATCTACCCAACACACATACATACCTGAAATAAGTTATCTTCAATGCACATTTAGTATACTTCATATAGACTACCATGAATGCTTAGCACTTATTCCAGTTATTGACTTGTAAAGTGTTGTAATGAGTGTGCCCTGTGTAATTCAGATGCTGGGATTTAATATTTAACTAACCGTACTGAACATTTGCTCCTGCATAATGCTTAGGTATTCTAAAATGAATAACTCCCAATGGTGAATGAATTTTAGTAGTACACATTAACTATTACTAGGTTAGGTTTTATATAAGTAATAGATTCTATTCAATATTACCCAGTGGTGCAATTTTTCATACATGTATAACATTATGATAATTAAATTTATATTAAGTGTTGATAAGAGAAGTTTTGATAAGACGATAAGACGTAGTTATTGAGATGGTGAAGTAATCAATGATTCAGGTGATATATCTGTGATAATATTATTCAGTTAGCTATGTATAAAATATACGCGGCGTATAATGCAAATCGTATCTTATTATGAATCTGGGTTATCTGTGGATGCAGTAATCTGCTTTCCAATAAGCGTATTAGGTTAGGAGTATTCTGGTTATAGGCACTATGACTTAGTGTACTCGATAAGTCTTTGAATTGTGGGTGTGTTATGTTTTTTAATGAGGATATTGCGACTTGTCGTGTAAACTATGATAACGTGACGGCATCACTATATGGATGAATAAAAACGGAACGATAAGAATGAGTAGGTACCCGTAAACAAAACTTTAATAATCAGAATAAGTGTGAGTATTGAACAAGTGTAATGTAAATTTTGAAGGACTTTCTCACGACTTCTAGTTTTGCTCTACTATTCTGACTTTTTATGCAGGTGTCATTAAACTCAGCCAGTCAACTTGATATGATTATGAATCACCTAATATCATGACGTTAGAAAGAACTTCCGTATACACTTGTTATTATAATGTGTAGACTATTGTGTATCTACCCATTGTTTTATCCCCATGGAATGATCACGAACCGTAGACCCGCATGTTTGGCATCTATTTTTGTTGTCACATAATTAATATGTTTGGCTGTATGTATAATTACATTGTTAAACTGCTTCCTCGATTTGTGGCTACTCGATTAACGCGTTGTGGTAGTTTATTCAAAACGAACACTACTAACTACATATCTATAGATAGCACCACGACATGTCCTAATGTAAACCAGCGACTGTAAACTCAAAAATTTGATACCTACTTTTATAAAGGTATCACCGTCGATGGAACAATTGAGAAAATGATTAAGGGCAACGTTTATAGAGGCCGCCCAAGATATAGTTCTATAGACCAGATGCAAAAAGCGGCTTTCAGGTGACAGATGAGTGCTGGAGTGCTTAAAATTCATTATTTTTTTTAGATATGTCTCACCATAAAATAATTGAATAGAAATGTCACCGCAAATTTTAATTAGGTATGTATAATATTATCAGATCGTATCATTACTTTTGCTTTTGACGTTTCTCGCTCTTCGTGTTTTGTGTTTATAATGACGTTAAGGTACGGCACAGTGTATACATTATGGTAAGTTTGTCGCTCGTGATGGAACCAAGTGTCAGGAAACTGAATTAATTAACATTACAATAAATTGAGTTTAGCGCGGCACTTCCATTTACACTACACAATGACTATCTGATCAATTATTTGGGAACTACATAGGCACTAAGTTATGACGCGTACTTTTTTAATTTTAATTGTTAATTAAGTGTATTCAAATTGTGAGTCTCCTAAGCTGGACGTGCAGGGTTCGAATCCCAGCGCTGGGTGACGATAGATAGATTTAGTATTCGATAAAAAAATTTTTTTAGGTTAGCGTACACGATGTATTTTACACTTTGCGTTTGCTGTTCGACTTCGAAATTTGGTTTGGAGAAGCGTGTGAATTTGCTGTATTTGCACAAATTCTTAAAAAAAATTCTTTATTAGCCAAAAATCGTTACAAAACAAGACGTAATAGGTATGTGGTGTGCTAAATTGCGGACTTATTGCAAAAGCAATATCCTTCTTTAATTTACCTACCTAACTATTGTATGTCTTTATGACTCATACCTACTCTGTGTTGAACAAAAATAACTGTAATAGAAGAATTCATAATCACCTAATCACTAATAGTGATAGAAAAATATTCATATTTACTATTAAAATAGTAAAATTTCCGGTTTTAATTAGGTCGCTCATTATAATCTTAAAAAAAACATAACATAAAAATAACTATGATCACATTATTATTATTGTCATTATTATAATATTTATTAATTATTTTTATTATGTTAAGTATTTGATCGCACTTTGTTGATAACCTTTGGAAAGTTACCGTTTTTCTCCAATTTCTTATCGGTATAATAATTATTATATGTATTATATTACGCTTCTAAATACTTTAGTCTGAAATTTGATATCGCCCCCGTGGATTTTTTAATACGTAGATTTAACAGTGGCGAAGGGTGGATTTCTGCAGAAGGGAAGCCGTGGCTAACATCTCTTATTGGATTACGTCAAATTAGACACTATTATACCTATAATTTTATCCAGAAGGTAGCTCGATGGGAATCGTGTTCTTAGGTAGCTTCGCACCTGGACTAGATTATGAATAAGTATATGAATTGCCTCTTCTTGGTCGGAGCCTAGTTGCAATATAATTAACCTACAGTACAAGGTATATTTTGACAATTAGGACTAACGTCTGCTTAATCCTGTTGGACCTTAGTGGTTTTACGCCGAATTGAATCAGCTTCTTAGGTGAGGAAAAGCGGAGATAGGAGCCACTTATCATTATTTTTCATACAAAATTATTGCTAGGTGGCTCCTATCTCCGCTATTCCTCACCTAAAAACTTAGTGAAATCCAGCATTAGCCTCTGAAATTACTAACTTTTTACTCAATAGGTAATTAAAATGTAATGTAGCAATTAATTGTGAAAATGTCGCACTGCAAAACAAATAAATCACCACTAACTAACATATTTATGCTAGCAATTAAGAGAATTGTCCAATTGTAATTATCTTCAAATAGTTCAAACGTATCATTTAAGGAGTAGGTATGTGGGTGTTTTAGCGCAAGAAAGAATTTAAATGATAGCGAATTACCGTAGGAAAAACGGAAGAAATCCAGTTTATTCAGGTTATCTCATCTGACAAACTCATTTTCTTAATAATAAGTATCATAATTTTACTGAGCTCATCGCGTGACTAGAATAGTTAGGAGTAAAATTCCTTTAACATTATAAATCAACCTACTTGTATCATTTTCCACAATTTAATCAGCTAAGTTAGATTTATTGAGGTAGTAGGTATATACGTATGTGTGTGTTACAATTATTTACCTAGTTATATTTCGTAAACTTCTTTCTTCCAGAGGTTTTCTGATGATAATTATAGTTTATAATCACAAAGTTAATCGTTTTCTCGCATGCAGTAGATATTGGGGTCACCTATTTATGAATCGTAGCGTAACTGAGATTTTGGGTACAATGCTGTATTGGCTTCGTATCTGAGCCTAATCCTTTCACATCTATGATATCTGGATAGGTGAATTTTTCCCGGTATTAGGTTAATGAGTTTATACCTGTATAAATCATGAATGATGATAATATACAGACTTTTATGGCTGATAGAGGTGTGTTGTCGAGTCCTCCCTCCGCTTATTATATATTTTAGTAAGTCGTATATCGGCCAATGACCGAATCCATTCTACCCTGAACTCTAGTCTATGCCAGTCTTAAAAAATAACTTTACATACCCTCCCGAGCTACCTGTATGCCCTCTATTCGGGAAAACTGAACTACAAGTTGCCGCCAGTTTTTCATTACATCGTAAACCTGTATATTGTATAGAATCTACCTATATATTTCGTACTTGCTATTGGTCGTAAATTAGGAAAATGAAATGTTCTCTAGTATGTACTAAAACGTAGGTTTAATAAAAAAAGTTATTGTTTTGCGTACAATAACCCATACGTGTTGATTGTATGACTTTAGTTTTAGAAGGATGACGTGTTTTTCTATTTAAGTAATAGCTAGGAAATCATCTCCAAAATATTGTTGTTTTATAAGCAATATAATTAGTTGTAATCCTAAAAATACTGCACCTGGAATAAAACCCTAAGCTGGAAATAATGATATTTTTTTACAGAAATTTCACTAGATTCTAAAGAAAAGGCCACAAATTAAGATTTTATCGAAAGCCTATTTTATTTACTATGATTTTTAGTTTGTTTTGTCAAAATCGAGTAGTTTGTGAGTTATTGTCAAAAAACCCTAATGAGAAAATTTCATACTCCTCTATTTTCAAAAGACCATAACTCCAAAACGGTTGATTTTTCGACATTCATTTATTAAACTTTTTTTCATATTTTTTCATTTTCTATCACTTGTCCAAATATTGGACTTTAGGAAGCTATAACCCTGCATTTGATTTTTTTTATAATGAGGACCTTTTGAAGTAAAACAGGAATATCTTTTTTTGTAAAGGGAACTATATCCAGTTTTGTATCTTTTTAAAAACTACACTAAATGAGAAAGTTTTTAGTATAAGTTGTCAGCTTAATGTCATACAAAATTTTTACAGTGTAAAGGAGTCGAAATTTTCTAATAAAAAACAAAAAACTCGAGAGGCGGAAACGATGTTCTTTTTTTCAAAATTGTGAATTAATAGGTTTTATTTTGGACTATAATCAAATAGCTGAATTATTCAGGATTACGAATCAAAAATTTTAATCCCTTAATATTGAATTTTGTGACCGTGGCCATCGAAAAACTGATCGAAGGTGTCGAATTTCACGAAAAACAAAAAAGTGCCGATATCTCGAGAATGAGCGATTTTTAGTAAGGTCATATTTCGATTTTCTGGTAGCTTATGAGCTGGTCTATCACCCCTTCACGGGATGACGTTGATTTACGGGACACCCTGTATATAAAATTGGAGTTCATCATAATTATTTGGATGCTTAATCGCATGATGACGTGATGATTTCATATTCATGATGAATAGCTCCGCACATTTATGTTTTAAATAAAATAAAATTAACATACAATAAGATCATTACACAGAGCTCAAAATATAGTATCCGTTTGTGTATTGGGAATGACAATAAAATACAATATATTGACTTTTCTATGAATAAATTTATGTTTAATTTAAATAATATCTCGGCAGTTGTGTCAGTATGAGATAAGACGGCTTTGGTCACAGAACACATATACTCTAACGAGTCGAACGAAGTGGCTTTGGTTGTCATTATTTTTGCAGAACTCCCGTATTTGTAAACGTCAACTTCACAATGTATTGCGTCTATGTATGTCTATATGGATACTTTACCTAATACCTAATATACGTAATGTGCAGATTAGATAATTAATTATAATATATAATAATACATATTGACACAACAATGATACTGTGGTCATTCACATCACATCTGAAATGCTAAACACAAAACTGCTTGATGCTAAATATCATATGACCTCACGCCGCATCCCTTTCAGAGTACGCAGCGAGAACAGATCGCTAGGTTTTCCTATCCTTACACGCACTTCTTGCATCCGTCACACTCATTAAATTCGTCACACACACACTCTACGATTCCTTTTACTCAAAACACGTCCTTCCTTGAGAATCTGGTCTACGTGGTTCTTGGACGTTCGTGCTTCCTTACACGTCTTCGTTCTGCCAGGTATATTTTCTTCGTTATCCTCTCTACATGTCCTAAGCATTTCAACTTGTTCACTTTCATTCAGTCACAGTATCCGTTTTACATTCACTCATCTTTATGATAACTTCATTTAATGCTTAATGACGGGTGGGTTTTAACATTTAACATCAGCTTTTATTTCAGTATGTATTCCCTCCGCCGGCCGTATATATTTTGTTGTTTTTTAGGTCAATATAGATTAGGTATTGGTATTCATATTTTTTTATCAAACGTTTACTGGACGAAGTTATTGGGGCATCGCTATTTCGTGTCAGTTTTAATCCACTCAGTTTGGAATATTGGCAGATGGAACTTTAGTTTACGAGGACGCGTTTGGTTTTTTTAACTATTTAGCTCAGTGATGTTGCGATATTCTGTCAGCATAGTATTATTCTTATTATTTTTTTGATGTTTTTATTTTGCCTTACTAGGATTAGTATTTACCTATTTATTTAAGTATAGTATTGGGAGTATGTTTTCGGGGTTAACTGGAAGAAATCGCAGCATTTCGGTTAAGTAGTTCACACTAGCTATCAATTTTGAATGATTAAGTTTAATTTTATTGTATACGTGCTTTCGTCACATGAAGAAACAAATAATAGTATATTCTATGACAAGTATTATTAATAGCAAAAGTTGTCTATTGACCTTTATAGGCCCCCAATCACACCTGCAACCTGTGACTATCGGTATAGTTAATATTGTTTTATTAATGTACCTATCCATTATTTTTTTGTGAACTACATCCTGTTCCACATTCTATGGAACAGGATATGGAATATACCTAATATATTATAATACATATTGCTACTCATGTGTGATTTATTTTTACCCTTGTATAGTTTGGGGGACGCTACACTTTCACATTGTGTACACTCATAGGTATAATATGAATATTGTTTTCAGTAGATCGCGGCCTTAATGGAATCCATCGACAATAATTTTAGTCAATATTGTGGGGAGCTAACACAATACGTTTATTTTTAGTTACACAAACAACTTCACACGAATCTTGCTAAGTAAACACTACAGATTAGATACATACACCCACTAGGAGCATTTACTGTGGTTTACTACGCTAATAAGGTGATTAATAATCCCCCTGTTTAGCGATCCTATATAAATAAGTGTTCCGTTAAAGATATGAGCGGGTATGGATACTTACTTGGCTTCTATTCGGGGGACGGTTGATGCCTTGCGATTAACTGACTGATGACTTCTTCTAACTCACCATTTAATAAAAGAAATAACCTTAGTCTTATGAGCAAAATCATTCAGAAAGCGTATATGAGATGTTAGGCCTAGGCAGATGATTTTATCTCAATTTCCCTAATAATGGAAATGCAATTTTTGATGGTCGTAGACGACTAACAAACATAAAAACCATAACTACTTATACACACACATTAGTAGGTATTTTAATAATAATCATTACAAGTTTTTACACTTTTCTTGTGTTCACGGTCCAGCCACCATAGATAATAAATTAGATAAAAAAAGTAGGTATTACCGATCTCCCAAACATTTTATAAACAAAATCATACTCACTAGACTAGACTGTCTACAATCTAGACAATGAACGATGAGTCATTTGCTATATCATGGCTATACATACCCACCTACAACATAATCAAAATTTCGTTTAATACAAATAGTTCTAGATATGTACATATGTAGCAGTTAAAAATAGTATATGTGCGAATTCTCATTTTTGCTTAGGTTATCAATATTTATATACCTAGTGGTTAGTACTATACTACGACTACCACAGTAATCAAACAATTAACTACTGTAATTTTTATTATAACAAGTGGGGTGACTTGATGAAATCCGGATCTTCTTGAGAAGCTCTTCGTTTAGCACAAGACAGATCCGAGTGGCGTGTTTTTGTGAGCGAGATGTAATTAGGTTGCTAATCCTTTTCGTGTGTGTGAATTGTGTATCATCCACACCACACGTTGTTCACACATGGTGACCGTTGGTTTTATTGTACCTCCTACTGTTCAAAAATTCAACTATGTTTGCTTCATATGATGTCTAATTAGATGAGCCCGTTGCTCCCACATTTCATCATCTTGATTTTAACGCTTCGCATTATGTTGTTTGTAAACACAATTTTCACGAACCATACATGTTTGCATATTATTATGAGGAATGTACGAATAATAAATGCAATGCTAGACAAATCATTTTATTCAAAGGCAACGCGAAGCAAAATTTTTTAATACAATTGAGGTTCTTCAGATCAGAAAATAGAGCTACAGGAAGAAATCGTAATTGACCACCACAAAGGAGATTATAAAAATTTTAATTGATGTTTTCTGTATATTACTTTTCTTCTTAGCTCTGAACGTAGCGTAGGAAATTATATACAACTTGCTCACTATTTACGAGGAATTAAATGTTTCCTCATTTATTCATTAGTTTAATTTTATTTCTAGTATATTATGCCTATTGCATATTATGTAATTAGTTAAGAATCTACCTAGTAGATATCCGGACCTCAAGAGTCTTGTGGTATAATTATTCTCTCTCAATTAACTGGTATTACACACTTTGATTATAGCTGCTACCCGAGTTCTATAGATATTAATAATTGGGAGAAATGATTGTGAATAAGATATATTTTGTACCTCGAACCTGTAGATGTACAATGTACCTACCTAACTACTATTCTGAAATAATTGTACAATGTACATATTATTATTTTAATTTTTGTCAGTAATTGGACACTACGACAAACCAGTTTGTAACATAAAGGTAATAAAATAACTATACCTATTACAATATTAAACAGAAGGACATTAAAAACGGTATGTTTTGTATATATTTTTCGTCTAGTTGTTCGCCTCTCATCAATACAAGCGCGAAAGGCTGGCTTGTCCCATATAAACAAGCAGATACTTTCAGATAGGTATACCTATTTTAAATTATCCAGTTATCGTTTATAAACCCCAGGCTACTTTACCCCAAAAACAACCGCAGACTTAAGAATAAATTTGATCTCGTTACGAAACACAATCAATTTCATCAGCATCCAATTAACTCATCAAAGAAGGCGTTTGGATTTTTTGTGGTGTCAATATTGTTTATGATATAAAATGAATGTTAAATTGATCTGTGTTGTTTATTAATAGATCTTCAAACCAATGACAAATTATTATGAAGTGATTTGTTTTTGCCTACATAATGTACAAATCATTAATTGTATTGTTGAACTCTTTATTACAAAATGTATTTTAATATGTCGTATTGCAACAGCGTGGCGTCTAGTACAGAAATGGTTAACCTCCATTAGTAGACAAGATGATATATCTATAATTATATACAGTACAGTGCTCCTCAAACTTAATTGGGTTTTTATAATAATCAATCTTTATTGGAACATAATAAAATATGTACATAAAATAATACACGACACATCACATTGCCTAAGCAATATCTTTCAGCCAACCGTGAATATTGAAGAATAATTGTTCAATCTTATTGTCAAACTGCGTTCATAAAGCTGAACTGTGCAATAATTCGTTCCTGTGTTCCAAAAAGGTGGATTAAAAATATTGGTTCCTTGACAGCTTCAAAACCAGAGGGAGAAATATTTAGATTGATGTGGAGTAACTAGTGCCGCAGGCAATTTTTTGTGAGACTGAAAATAAGGTATAATCTTATTCTAAAGATAGATCTGCTATTGTGAAGAATAATGCACAAAACTTTTATGAAACAATGGATTTCCACAACAATTTTTAAACCGACGCACGCCGGCGGTACCTAGTACAATGCGGACAGTTTTTCATTATTTTTGTCATATTTGTCATTTACCTAGTAGATTTTAGAATCTCTGTTGTGTACTATATAAGGTTGTTGATTGAATGCACCTACATACCACCATGAACTACACACACAACGTATCAGAATCAGATAGCTACGCTAAGACACTTTACATACTTTCATTGTGTTTCGTATGTAGGTGCTGTATTGTTGTATGCCGAATTCAGACTTCAATATTCGTGATAATTTTGCATTACAAATCGCTGTATCCATCATTGTAGTAAATACCTATAAGAGGTGTAGTGGTAGGTATTATGCAACTAGTTAATTTTATTTTTTTCTTTAATTTGCAGCTCAACTGTCTCAGAGCACAAAATTCTTTAACTTGGATAATATTTCGCTATAGTATTTTTATAAATTTAATGAAATGTATCTGAGTTTATCGAAATAAAGTGGAGTAAGTCGGGGATTGAACCCGCGCCCACTGAATTAACAGTCGAGCGCGTTACCATTCAGGCTACCGGCCACCTCATTCGATTCATTCCATCCATATCCGTACGATCACGGAATCTACCACATTGGGGGGGTAACCAGTGAAAGGTGTGTCGTGGGTATTGCAAAGATGGTGGTCGCATCAATCCATAACCACACTTTGAATAGAGATATCCAGAATGGGTGGTAAACCTCAGTCCTGATCTGAATGTGATATTATTATACAGGTTTTTCGTTGTTTTTTTTTCATCATGAATCGGAATGAACACGTAAGTAGGTTAGGTACCTACTACCTACTGATGGAACCGAAGATTATTGTTTTTGTTATTTTATGGGAGATTCACCCGTAATTTGATTACGAATCGTTCATTGTCTTGATTGCCTTTACTTATTATTTATTTCAGTAAATTGAAAGTTTAAAGAAGAAAGTAAAAGTTGTGGGAAAATGTTGTACTCTTATGGTATATTGCACTGTGGAAATATTATTACATTCTTTATGGTTTGTGTGCATTCTTATTTAATTATGCATTTTAGTTTTATGGTAAAGTATCGAAGCAAACATGTGTATTATACTATCAGTACCTTGAATACCACTTTATAAGTGAAACTCCCGTAAGCATACCTTTTGATGTGTGTAGTTCTATCCACCCACAGTAGGTTGTCACTAATAAAAATAGAAAAAACATCCCGTTTTGACTTACATAGTCATAGTTATTTAGTCATAAGTGCATCAAACGAAATATGCATTAACCAGTTACCACTCAGTGAAAGAATTGCTAATTTAACATAAAACGTTTCGATGTTACGTTTTTTTAATCTGGTCATTTTTTTTCGATGACCCGTATTACATATTTTCCAGTTGGATGGTTGGATCTCAGATGATGCTTAATTTTATTTATTGGTACTAAAATGCTCCAGAATTGATTTGTTTGTATATTATTGTGAGAAAGATTTAATAGACATGTCGCCAAGTGCACGACGTTAACTTTTTTATAGCCAATGAAATAAGTCGTAATTTTCAGGCTTGTTATGCAAAAGGTCGAATAGTTTTCATTTTATGTTGTTCGCGATAGGCTCCTAATATAAATATAAGATCCAGATACGTGTTGCATTTTGAAGGTTCCTATACGTAGGCACTTTCACTCTAGAATCTGACTGATCTGGTGATCCAAGACTTTATCATCCAGGGTAGTTTTTTTGGTTGGGTGCGGTTTTATCACGAGGATCATGAATTAGTGCAGATGTTCAAATCCTTGTGTTTTTTTTACTCAAATGCATGAGTCATTAGATTAAAATCGTTGCATTGACGAAGATGTTAAGAGTTTTAATATTATTGTATTCGCGTATGGATGGAAGAATCCCTTCTTTTATTTGGCATTTACATATATTTTAAATGTTATCAAATGGCATTTCCACTTTTTATTATACGTGTACTAAACTTTAAAGTAAAATGTTTATCCTTGAGAATATGTTTTATAATTGTTGATTACCTACTTATTGACATATGTCTTTTTGTAATATAGATGCTATTGCCAATAGCGTGTATTTCTCTGGACTTTTTGGAGCACGAAATGGAATCGTTTTGTTCAGAACCATCCACTTGCCCAGCCCACCTGATGTGTTCAATGTTCATTGTATCCATCATTGTCATCCATCATTGTCGTCCCTTGCCCTGCATCAGTGGGAACATTGGGTTTTAAAACTACCTAAGTAGGTACTCACTACTTTCATGCGTACTTCGCTTTACAAGTTCACACTGAGCAAATTGTCGGTGTCGTAGAGTGCAGACTACATTCTTAAGGCACCACAAAATACCACTCGCTAAGTATTCCCTTAATTAATTATGTAATTATTTAATTAAAAATTCAATGCCGCAGAGCTGAAATTGGGTTCGATTGTGTAACTTGTCGAACTAAAATATGCGTGTTTTAAATTTTTTGTACTGTGAAACAGTTTACTTAAAAAAGACGTCTTATTTTAGTTAGCACGCACTTAATTAGTTCCAGAATAGGACCTAATTATGTCGTTATTTTATTTTCTTGTTCCAACGGTATACGCACTGAGAGCTTATTGTGAAATTGTTAAAAACTTTTTTTGGTTAATTATGTCGTCTCGTTTTCAATTATTGAAAGAATTAAATGTGTATAATGTAGGTTTCACATGTCCTGAACGAGACTGCGATATCTTGTGTATTATTTTATAGCACATCTAGATTGTAGATGCGTAATATAGTCGGTATTTTTGTTTACTCTTTGTTTTATACAGCACTCTGCATTTCACGCCTCAGTCAAAATAAAGTGCATACATATTATAGACTGCATATTATCTTGTACATACGTATATAGCAGCTATACAATGAATGTCTTTAGTGTCACGATTAGTGATTTTGCCAACAAAAGATCGAAAATGATGTTGATCTATTGATACATATTGTCTATGGGGCAGTGAAAAATCATATTTTCTTCAATTTCCCTCCCATCCTTATAACGATTATTACCTATAGTTCTGGATGCTTCGAAAAGTCCCAGTCGGTCTATCGTACCCACTTCATTTACATTGATGAATTCTTTAGACGACACCTGTTTGGGATTTGTCTTTTAATTGGTGTCCTAGATGTTCAGTAGAATACCGTTTTATTAGCGGGAGTACAAAATTCAAGTTCAATGTGAATGCGTAACATTATTAGACATACCTTCATCTCGCTCTGCACTCGACTGAATCAACTCGAATTTGTTGCACATTGTATCCAAAAGGAATACGTACAACTATATTTTGTTTTAATATGATTAAGATTAACTCTTTTTATATTATTCTTTGCAACAGAATGACGTAATATGTTCTTTTCTAAGGTATACCTGCTTGAGTTTTACCATAATTATTGTATCTTTATTCTCTACTAAGTATAATAAAATTTTAAGTGGTCATTTAGTATGCATTAGCTTTCCACGTCATGTACGTAATGAATGAGTTGTGTGCTGTACATCTATGTTGATTATTCATTACACAATACATACAGTTTTATGTTTTCTAATAAATTATTAGCTTGACCTTGAAATGGTATTGTATAACAAGCTGAATAACTTACAGATTAAATGTCGTTATTATTATACCTGAGTCTGACACACTCCTAGACTCATGACTAAGCTAAGGATGAAGACTCAGTGTACCTTATATGTGTCAGGCAAAACGTAATAATCATTGTAGATATTCGTCACTAGATGTACCAAAGTGGTTTGGTCAAAATCTCTTAATTTGATAGCTTAGAAGTTCGTTGCGAGATTAGCTGAGTTAGGATCAAGTTGACTGTATTATTTTGTAAATAAGTCCACGTTCTTCCGAGTATTGTGTCAGGCCTCGCTTCTAATCCAATGTTGCCGACCACCGCCACCGGAAGAAAATATCTCTCTCCAGGGCAGTTAACACACAAGTCATCACAAGTGGCTTGCGTGCTGCTTCTGTATTCCATCAAATGGAATCCCAAATTCAAGCTTACTTTAGTGTTCAAAATTTGAATCCACACTCTTCACGAACGTTCGTTCATTAGGCCAATACCTACCTGATCGATGTGTGATTACTGATTACAATCTTGCAATGCATTATATAATTATTAATGTCTTCCTATGCAAATTTTAGGTAGCTATTAGGTCTATTTTACTGCAGAACCTCAGGATAGTTCGCCGATGTATTGTGTATTATATATATGTACTCTGTATGTACTATATATATTACCTTGAGAGTGAGAGGTATTAAATCTTCTTGAATAAGAATAATGATTCTACCTGCGTCGTGTTTTTATTCGCCCATATGTTACGCACACCTGCCGATTTATTAATGGTTATTTGTTACTAGGTGTACATATTATATCCACCCTCGTCGTACCCTTGAATATCCTGTACGGAGATTTCTTTATTATAAAAGGTACTACTACTACCGCTGGCGTTGTTTGTGTTCATAATATAATACCTACTTACATTTAGTTCTGGTCTCCTGAATTTATGGTTTTATAATGAACATAATATAATATTGAGTGCATCAAAATAAAGCGTTGTAAAGATATTACTGTAAGATTATATTTTTTTTATAAACTTGGACATCTACATTTATGTATTCAACATTTTAACGTACAAGTCGAACAGCGTTTAGGTAATTTGGTGGAATAATGTGAAAATGTATGCAATCCCAATTTCAATATTCTTCGACGTAACTAATTCTGATTTGCGAGTGAACTATGTCTCGTTTTGTCTGGTTGACTTTGGTAGATGCAGAAATCTCGGTATTAAGAGGCGTGGAATGTGGAATCTTTAAGCTTAAAAGTGTACCATAAGGGAAATGTATGAGTAAACCATTCTTTCAATCCATGGATTTAATCACAGTATTGTGTTATCACGATTGGACGTCATTCTTTCCAAACACAAATTTTCTGAGGTGTTGGTAATGTTACCTGCATTCAGATTTAGTATACTGTGCGATAACGATATTCACCGCATTCCTTATTAAATAATCATTCATCTGCTGATCATGTACTTGAATAATGTAATCAATAATAATAATGGTTACCATTAATGGGAGTATTGACGCGTTCTCTGTCACTGGCTGTCATGACTTTAGAGTGTTCATCCTTCCACACGGAGAATATACCTACGTGACCGGATATAAGCACTGGGGAATGTCATGATGATGATGACTCGCAGAGGCGGATTAAGTGTTGGAGCGCCCCTAGGCAAGCACCTCATCGGCGCCCCTCTAGCGTCCATATTATATTAGGTATAAATTTTAACTAGCACTTATATACATACTATAATAACTAATGCTGCGCCACAAGGCTTAAACCATCGTGATGCCCCATCCCGTGGGAATTTTGGGATAAAATGTGTAAATCTGTGTCTCCAGCAATCTACATACTTACCAAGTTTAATCAAAATCAGTATAGTAGTTTTTTTGATGAAGAAGTAACCTATACAGTAAACACACATTCACACTTTCGCAGTTATAATATTAGTAGGGATAATTAATAAAATAATTGATTACCTAATTTATTGATAAATAAAAAATTATAGTTATGAATTATTTATTTAAATATCGGTATCTACTAATCACATTGAATGACAACTGTTAAAAAAATCTGCGTCTACTTTTTTGTCTTGAGAAGTTGTCAATAACATCGTCATAGTTTAAAGATTGTAATAAGTTTGATTCAATGTTAAGTATTGCTAACGAATTTAATCTCTTATCTGCCATGGTTGAGCGAAGATAATTTTTCACTCTCTTTAGACAGGAAAAACTCCGCTCACCACTGCAGTTGCTGACTGCCGTCGATACGCACATTCTTAAGGCTATGTCAATGTTTGGGTAAATTGTTTCAAGTTCTTTATTTCTTAGAACCTGTAAAATCGCTTTCGTTGTTCGGGTCAGTTCTCCACCTCGAGCTATCGTTGTTAAATAAGAACGTAGATGGACACATTTATCGACAAAGTACTTTTCTAAATCACCAGAGTACATCGGTACTAACATACTAGCTCTATTTTGAACTTCTTCAGTGTTCAAATTGTCCAAATTGCTTAAAAACGAAAATTTACTGTAGAAATTGCTGTACGCCTCTCGTCTCTTTTGAAGTTCAACCACAAGTCTGTCTATAATTATTAGCTATACACTGTCACTCTGAATGTTTCCCGACCAGATAATGAAGAAGTAATATTTTCGGCAGATTCATGTGCTGTGAGCTTTCTCTTCCGTATCCTCTTTGTGTCCTTTTCATATTCTTTGACTAATGAGAATTCCAAACTCGCTGTTCATATTTATTAAAATTTTGCCTTTCTTCAGAAAGTATGTGAATTATACTGTCATACATTTGAATAACTGTACAAATGTCAATATCAACGGACTGTAATTTTTTATTGGTTTTGTTCATGTGAACCAAAATAAAACCCCAAAACACGATTATGAAAACAGTTTCTAGTCGTTCTAATTTCAATCTTTTGCCTTTGGCTTCACATACAACAGAACGTTTTTGCTCAGGATTGTTTTCGACAGTAATCAAAGCATCGTGAATTTCTGGAAATGACTCTTTCAAACTTTTGCAAGCATCTGCTCGAGCTGACCAGCGTATGGCGGCTGGGGAAGCTGCTTAGCTCCTATCCACCCTTTACCCCACACCCTTTACCCCACAATCTAGAAATGCTCGCGAGCGAATCGACGCGACGAACTCGCAACAATTGCAGTTGTATCTTACCAACTTCTATTATAAAATCATGCGATAGAGAAACAATCAAGAAGGCGGAGCATGCTTCGGAAACTCTACATCTCTATAGAATTATATAATCTTTTATATTGTGTAAGTAGGTGCATACTTACTTACACAACTATTTTTGCTATTTTTTTGTTTTTGTTTAAAAACTTCATCGCGCGGCTCGCGCGCCCTTTTGTAACCTCGCGCCCCTAGGCACGTGCCTACTTTGCCTTATGGATAATCCGCCACTGATGACTCGCATGAAATAATCATAGTAGGTTTTATACATTAGCGTTCTTCACGCAGCCAGACAAACTCTCTTTGAATACCTACATGCAAATCTTTTACATTGACTGGTACTTCTCGTTACCTCATAATTTATGTATCTACCCTCCATCATCACTATTACCATTTATTCTAGTTTGGTTCTGAAGTTGTTTGTAACCAAGTATCATTGTTCCTCTTAGGAACACAGAAAGCTTCGCTTTTGACGGTGGTTGTGCGCAGAATGTGTGTATACTCCAATCTATTTCCAATCACACCTATTGTTTTGATTAAAAATGGTGTTCGGTAAAGACGGATCTTCCAGTAAGTCGCAACGAAAATGTTGAGGGTTCTCTTGTTATCGGAATACGTCCCACTCTCATCTTTGTCGAATTGGGATTGGGAGACAAAATGCCTTTGCAGAATTTGTATACCCAATTATTTCGAATAATGAACCAAATTAGCATCTCCATCATGCGATCTAAATATTGTGCATGCAGTTCATATAATTATGTACTACCACTACCCAATATTTGTCCTTATGAAAGACACCGTAATAATAGAAGTGATTTTGTCTTCAGTCTCGCATACTACGTTAGTATTTGTCTTTCCCATGGTTATTATTATTATACCACAATCTACGAGACTGAGTAAGGATCAGCTGTAAGCATGACGTGTTATTATTTTAATGAGCTTCCCTCAGTTCATACAGTCTAGGAGTAATTTTATACCAAACATTTTATAAAAATTATACTTTGTTTGTGCTTCCGTCGCCTTTACGTATATTCTCATCGACTCTTTTCTTGTTTACTGGGAGTTCCATTGTTTGATGGTCGTCGGTTGATGAGTTTGTGATTTATTTAGTACATCCAGTGGTTCTTTTACTAATGGTATTTGATATTGATGTGATAACAGGTGTGCTAATGAAGTCTTGTCAACAAAACGTTTTATTTTAAGTAGGTACTGCACCTTTTGTTGAACAAACTAAGGTGGGGTTTAATATAATTTCACAGTAATTTTTAATTAATTAAAAGCAACGAGAATTGGTGTCATTGCTTTATTATACTTTCGGGTAACTCCTGTGTTTTTGCATTCAAATAGTGATAAGAATATCAACATATACATGTATGTCTGTCCCAAAAGTTATAATTGATGTTGACATACCAGAAGGAGTATACTCTAGCGGCTAGCTAACTGATTCTGGCAGGTCTCCCGACATGAAATTTTATTGTTATCGACTCTGCGACAGAATTGTTTTATGCACCTTTGATTTTATGAAAAGAGTAGGATTTTATTGCAATGTTATCGATGAAACTGAATGCAGCATATAGGTATTCATTGTAGCTGGTACCTGCCTTTTATCATTTAACCTAGTTTCACTATTATTAAATTGTTAGTGGTATGTGCTCAATGTAGATACATATACATATTATTATTTTAATATTATTTTACTACTGTGAATAGTTGATTTGGTTAATACGAGTACATTTGCGTAAACATATAATTCGGAATGAACAATTTTATAAATTTGATAGTAGGCGCGTTGAATTCTATCTGTACAAATGCCAGTTATTTTCATATTCAAAAGTAATCGAAAATCTTATCGAAAATGTTCAAAAGGGATGAAAACAATATGTAGACTGAAGGTGGGGATACTAGGAAACGTGACCAACAATCACATGGACGTTGAACAGATGTTGAAGCATACCTAAATAATGAATGCTTTTTAGACTAAGCTTAAGATTTCTCGCTTTTGTTATTGTTTGGTACTGGTACGGTATCTCACAAACGTGATGTCTGAATTTGATTTTGATATTCCGCAAAGTACATCGCCGCGCCGGGAATACAATGAAAGCACTTGAGTTTAATGTACGAAATTCTTTAAGATCTTAGTTGTACTTCATCAGTAATGTTTGGTGCAGTTGGTTAGAGTGCGGACTTTCAATATGGAGGTGCTGGGTTTGAATATCGGTGCAGACGATACATCTTCTACACTTCACAACAACACAAGTTTTAGCTTACTGTGAAGCATGCACGAAACTCAGATTCTTTAAAATACAAAGATTTAATTAGTACCTACCTAGATTAAATGGGTAGTCTTTAAAATTTAGTAGGTTCGGGTTGACTGTAAGATATATTGCTTTTGCAATAAGTCCGCCCTTAAGGATACTATGCTATTGTTGTGTTTAGTAACTATTGTAATTTTTTAAAGTTAAAAAAGTTTTAATTATTTTATCTAGTGGGCAGTTATAGTAATGGTCAGGTCAGCCTATTAGGTATTTGTTAGATGTATTTTAGAATATAATATGTAATGCATAGAATTATAATATCTAAGATGTAATGTAAATTAATGTATAGGTTTAAAATATCTCATTCTGTACTAAGGTACTTATAGGATAGGTAGCTACGTAGGTGCCTGAGTATCTGAGAGTAAGCGCGGTGCAGCTGTCGCCCCCGCTAGCCAATGGGCGTGCGAGATTTCTGCCATCTGTTCGAATCTGTTCTCTTGTGGTGGATTTTTTAAAAAGATTCAACAAGTGAACGAGCCCTTATTCTCATATGCAGTATTATTAAAATTATTTTATCTCGAATAACAGTAACATTCTAGTTATTTATTCATGCTATCCATACACCATTTATTATATAACTTGTCAGTTGGGTACTTGATTGTATTAGTAGTAGCTCTATTGAAAAATCTCGTATCCTATAGTACAGTAGTAGTTAGCAGCAGCGTTGATAAACAACATGACTGTAATCTGGTTATTGCCTTCCAAAATTGTTCGAGTTTTTTTCAATTTAGCAGGTTTAATTAGGTAAATTTCATATAAGATGTCATAATAATAATATTTATATATGGTCATTAGTGAACTAAGGAGACACCAATCATTTACACAATGCACACATAGAACTGTATGAAATAAGTAGCCAAATTTAGTACCTGATACCTATACCGTATCTATCTAGCATACGTGTACCTATATAATATAAGTTTTTGATTTTTAATGTGTCTGGAATCTGGATAAAAGTTTTTTTTCGTGATATTTTCTCATTCCCTGGGCTCGTTCAAAATGACGTAAAATATACGTATGTTATCTATGTAGTATGACTAACGCAACAGTGTTTTATCATTATTTTTTATATCTATATAAATATTATAAACATTAAACAGTTTTAAATATAAATAATTACGTGTATAGTCGCCGACGATTGATACTTAACTTGTGGATGGTGTGAATTGCAATAATAATATTATTTAGATATCTAATAAAATAAATAAAATAAATAAAAATGTTTTATCATGAACGAGACGTTGATTCTCAATCCAATCGACCCAAAAAATATGTTTGTTTTAAAAAACAATACGAATCATATATTAGTTACTTGTGAAAATCACGTTAAAGCTATGCAATAAATTCGTAGAGATGTTTTGAGGAGATTAGATTTTTCCATGTTATTTTGAGTGGAACTGGAACGTATACAAGGGAAGTGTTATACCTACGGAATGCATATTGGAATCTTTGTTGGCTAGATTCATAATAATATTCTTACTAAGAATAAGAAAATATGTAGATCCCATATATAGTACGTCCGTCAAAAAGCTTTACTGAGAAATCAGTTTTAGTATTATCACTGTGTAGTATGAAAATTTACATCACGGGATGAGTAATGAGATTTATGGTGTCATTGCGGTATGTTGATTTGTTTTTCATACTACATATTATAATAATAAGTAACTTGATTCATTCAATACTAGCAACAATATCTACCTACATATTAGTTAACCTGACATACTGATACAGTGATATGTCTGCTATGAAACATTATGAATATAGCGATAGGTATTATAGTGGTTGTAAGTACATCTAGGATTTGTCTGTGGAAGTATGTTGAATTGAATCTCGGCTCAACCTACATTCATCTACGTCTGTATGTTAAATTATAGTTAACTGAAGTAGGTAGTATTACTTGATTAGTTATATAACCGATATTGTTATTATCGTGACACGTGGGATGACGGTCAGTCTATCGATCTAATACAATACCTATGTAAGTTAATAATGCCGGTACTTCTTTATAATACCACGACTTGCCCACATATTACTACGTATATACTTGCGCAATAGGTACTACATTTATTACAGTACACAGGTACCTAAGGTTGGAAATGGTTTTGCCAAAAAATAAGATCTTGGGGTGCATTAGGTAAACGAACTCTAGTACCTACTTTCCTACGCATTTGTCTATAAGTAATGTTACCGAACAGGGTCGTGAAGTGCAGAGTAAATTGTCATGACAGAAATGTGAACTCGGTAGGTACCTATTTTTTTAATATTCGGGAGCCAAACCTAATCTTTACCGCTGAATTTCAGATTTAGGAGACTCCAACAATGTGTTTCGTGGTGTAGAAATTCAGATAAAATTAGAAGCTGTTCTGTTTGGATTAAGATCTGGAATTGTACAAATATGTACTTCAGTAAATACTCGATAGAGTGAATTTATAAAAGTCGATACATTGTGTAAATTATCGCATCGATTGATTTATTGTCGGGACGTTCTTTTAATTTATCGGATGACCAAATATAAACGGTTCCATTGTTCCCAAATTAATTTTAATAACAGATACGTACCTAACTACATACCTATTAGATTTTGGTTATGAATTTACATATAGTTTCTGCCATGTGCCAACTTATATCTAATTGTACAAACGCAGGTTGAATCTTAAATAAGTAGTAAATACGAGTACATAGCTACCGGCTACCGGCTAGTTATAATAAATATTAGTAATAAGTATGACTAGAATGTAGTTCCTGTAAGCACAATCTATGTGACGATTTTATACAAATGTTGGGCATTTGTATTCATATTCAAGCGTTTTGCAAATATGGTAAACTGTCTATTATTGATTTATTTTAAAATAGATTTTATCCATAATAATTTTCTATGACCGGAGTTTTAATATGATTTGCTTTATGGGGCAAACTTTTTTTACTACCCTTACAAGTAATTTCATGTCGTTACTAGTAATTTCAATTCAGATAATTCTTCAGCAATCTTAACAGAATAAAGGATCTAATCAATACATTTAAACTTAAACATAGATCATTTCGGGCCAAACTATTAAAAGATTCTATAATGCGGAGAACCATGTCCTCTGAAAAATGCGGAAAGACTCGCTCTGCTCAAGATTGTGAAGTCAGATAAGACTTTGTTGGATCCACATATTCCACTATGGGAACAGGGTAGCAGAATAAGTTATATTAATGCCATTTTTGTAATTAAAATACTGAGAACAGAGAAATTAATGAAACGTTCAAACCATACTTTTTGGGTATAGCCATAGTGTGAATATGAAACACCATAGTTGGTTATTAACTAGACAGTATTACTAACTTTATTTATGAGTATTGGTGCATAATTTGATTGACATTATGTAAGTTGATTGTTGTTTGCAAATTATTAGAAGCACGCTCTTATAGTTTCTGGCTTCCTCGTGAATACTAGTAATGAACATCATACAAATAATATTATTGAATAGATCTTCTTCAACTCAATATCTTCTTCAATGTTCAATGAATTCATCTATCGAATAGACAGTGGTGGAATAATGTATCTACAAGACTCCGAGATATGACCCTCTATAAAATTAATAACACTACACGTTGGCAACCTACTCGTAAATACTGTACTGTATGCTTTACAAATCTATGAAAGTGTCTTATTTTTTCTCTTAGTTTTTTTTTATTAGTAGACGTTATCGCTTGTACATTATGGTAATACACAATTTCTGTAGCAAATCGATTTTTCGCCATTACAACGTCTTCAAAGTAAACAATGAAATTTTCGAAGTCTGAGTATAAAAGTCTGTCATGAAAGAAAAGGCCTCGAATTAATTTGGAACTTCAATTTTGCTTGCTGGCAACGATAACATTTTGTATTGAAATTTTGTATTGAAATTTTGAAAGTATTGCCACTATGTTACCAAAAAGCTACATGCGGCGCCCTCATCGAAAACCATCTCTTTTTTATCTATATGATTTTTATCTAAGTATTTTCGTATTTAATTTCATCATTTTCTACAGAATTTTTCGCTTTAAATTATTAAGTTCTATCGGCCAACTCGGCTTGTACATTTGTTTGCAAAGCACGTCACTGTCTATAGTAGGTGTCTATTGATTGACCACAAGTGCTACCTAATTTGTATATTGGCCATTGTGATTTTATTGATATTTGGTACCTACCTAGTACATGCCTATCAACTGTCACTTGACATCAACGATTGAGAAATAATAATTATTCAATCACTTGGAATAAATTGTCTTTGGCGAGTATTGTCGGTAAACATTTACATCGTTTGAAGGCTGATTGTTGATATAGAAGTAAGATGAAAATCTGCATATCTGTAGTGAACACTGTTAAAGGAAAATATGACGAAAATATTTATTTGACCTAGGAGCTAGGAAGGTACCGAATGCGTAAAAATTGCATACCTATCTAGCAGTGGCGAAGGGTGGATTTCTGCAGAAGGGAAGCCGGGGCTAACATATCTTATGAGATTACGTTAGATTAGACCCTATTATACCTATCACTCCAAATTCATTTCCAAAAGGTAACTCGATGGGAATCGTGTTCATAGGTAGCTTCGCGCCTGCTATCTAGGTATATCTCATTTTTTTACGTAAAAATACGTATATCATACATATTTTCTCACTTGCGGGGTAGGCAGAGAGAACAGAATGTTACACTTACTGTTTCCGTCACGTTCGTGCAATTCATCCGTCGTATTATAATGATTAATTATCATCGAAACAACAAGGTTTAGTAAAACGGAGCTTACTGAACTTTTGAGTAAAACCATTATACATAGTGGATTATTATTTTTTTTCGTTGTGAGTCAATTGCGTATCATTTTGTTACGAATGCAATTGAATTGTAGGTAGGTACTTGCAAACGATTAAAATGTACGTACATCTCATAACCCTCTTGTAAACCATACAGAATAATGAAGCATGTATTGTATTAAGACCAGTTTGTTCAGCGCTACTCATAGATCCCACATACCTACCATTCATTTGCCTCCCCTTCATCATACTCGTAACAAACAAAATGTCGCTCATTTAAAAAAGAGCAATTTTATTTTCCCTCTTCGTTTCGTTTTAACAATGCACTTCACAACCAAACTGCCTCAATTTATGTAAAATTCTACAATAGGTATTATTTTGTATTTTTGTATGTATACTTGATGCCAAGCTTTTAATGGGCAATATGCATTGTGCATTGTCGGCATAAGCGCATACGGAAATTATATTTGTAACATTTATGGAGTAATTTGTTTTGACTCGTGAGCATTACTTATTATCAGGGGGGCAGCTGCCCTCCCCTAGAAAAATATATAGGTATTAGGTAGGCATATGCTTTTACCCACTAAATGACAAAACCTCAGAAAAAATAATATTGTTATAGTATCTAACACATCATTTTCTCATCATATCATACAATTTTCTATAATTATTATGAAATCCATTAAATTACAATTCTTCCACCAAAAAAATTCGCCTGCAGCGCTATTCAGTCTTTTGTAATGCAATATCTGCATAAAAATTTTGATTTCACCCCGCCGCACAATAGTTACTTTCGAGGATTTAGAAATCAGAAAATCATAACAGTCGAACTATCAATAAATTTATATATTTTTTGATGTACGATGATCAAATAGACATTATTTTATAGATATTACGTAATTACACCCAACAAGCATGCTTGCGGTACTTGCGTGCTAATTTGTATGGGAGGGTCTACTGTGCGCCGCTCTCTAAATTCGAAGCTGGCGAGGCCCATGTAAATTTATATTATTTCGATAAACTCTATTGTAACTTGTAAGTAATGATCACGTAAAGAATAATCAGCTTGATAGCTTGAATAAGCTTGATGAAAAAAAGCTTGATAGTTAACTACTAACTTTATAAACTAACAATGATTTTCTTTGTTACAGTAATTGCTGCCGAGGATGACACCATCGGCCCGATCTTCGTAAAGGAACCGCCCAATAGGGTGGACTTCTCCAACACGACGGGAGCTGTAGTGGAATGCAAGGCCCGTGGGAATCCCGCGCCTGACATCATCTGGGTTAGAGCCGATGGAAGCGCCGTTGGAGATGTTCCCGGATTACGACAGGTAAAAGAATCTATTAAATTGTGATAGATGTATAAAACAAACCACTTCATTAGGTATATTTAATATGAGGTATTATGAACATTTCCACTTCTGAGAAATAAACAATGAATTAATTGTTTTATGTTTTGCACAATTTTATTCTTAGATTATAAGAATTGAATCTTTGTTGTAAACTTTTTGATTTCATAATAATTGCTGTTTCTAGCAGATGTTTTTAGTTTGTTCTGTGTATTCTTCTCAAATACCTATTATTAATTTTCCTTCGTAATCAGAAACAATAATTTAGGTTCACTACCCTCAACCTATTAAATAATGGCTTAACTGTTTTTATCATTTTGGTTCCAATCTAGGAGTTTTCTTAGTTTCATATTTTTACATTCGATGAACACCTAGGAGTCGCTTTATTTCTTACCATGGCTTAATTTTTGAATTCTCTGTTGTATTACCTTTAATTCTGACTATTAATTACCGCAAAGAAAATTAATGTGGTGTATAGGTATTCTGTTATAGTGTAGATTTAATATATAGACCTGTTAAAAAGATCATAAACATATTTTTCCTCTCCTTCGATATCTTCTGACGAAGTCACTCTCCAGTGGCTAAAACCATGTGTTAATATTTTATAAGAGCCCTAATTGGAAGTCATCTTTTAATTAACTTGCTTTATAATGTTCGTCTGTTACAATGTTTTAATTCTCTTGGTATTATTCTTCATCCTTTTGGTTAATCTAAGAGAAGATCTGTTACAAACATTAGACGCACATGATAGACGGGCGTTGGTTTTTAATATGAATATTATACGATGACATTTTACAAAGTAATTTATGTATTAAAATAGAAGATTCATCTAGTGATAATATTATAATCATATACAACATGTAAGTATTTGTAGAATGTCGCTGTATAAGTTGGTAATGTTGCTACGTAAAAGTTTGATCACGTATTTTACTCTCGTACCTGGAATCTGTGAGGCCCCAATGTTGCAGTATTACGGAGAACCCTTCACTTATTCATATCGCCACTGTGTGACGAAAGTTTTTTTCTTTAAGATTTCATCAGTTTTCAATGTAGTTCTCGTAGTTCCAATGTTCATTTTTCAATGACTCGTATATAGTTCCATAATTTCAGTTTCCTGAAATTGAAAGTGTTTGCCACAATCACAAATTACGTATTGATCGATGGGTTGTGGGCTTACTGTTTTAGAATCCCTTTTGGAGATATTGATTACCTATTTATATTTTACCTATACTATAATATTACAGGTATAACTGTACTTTTATCAAATAATAAAGCTATTTTTGAACTAGGTCCAGCTAATGCTAGTTTTTGAATCGGCTTCAACATAATCTAAACATCCCCAATTCACTCTTCCGATCCCAGAACTATTATAACTGTAACCCATTCATTATTATTATGAGCATAATGGGAAATTAATTTCTTTTCATACCGCAAGGCGCCTAGATATCTAATCTACTAAACTGTAATTTGCGTAGCATTATTGTGTTCAATAGAAAACTGCAAATAATAATATACATCGGAAGATAATAACAACTGTTTCTTACTCTAGAATCGTTCAGAGATGTTATGATTGATACATTTATTAGTTTAAGATTTAATCGTTCTGTGAGAAAAGTGTGTAAGGAAATGAACACAGAGATCAATAATTAAATTGTTATGTTGTGTGAGAGAGGAGAGTGCATAAATAACCAACATTACTCGTAAAAGGTTAAACTATGTTTAGGTTTGTATTATTGTTTGTAAATAGAATAATGCATAGTCAATTAAACTAATTTGTAAATATTATTTCCGCATTTTGTTTGTAATGTAATGTATAATCATGCTTATGTAGTGTTGATTCTTCACTATTTTACATGTGGTTTTATCTTCCGAGTTTATCTCTGTTTGGTGTTGTATAGTGACTAACTTGCAGTCTTAACAAAATAACATGATATCTTCTTAATTTTAACATGTATGCCGGCATAACTATAATCATACTAGTATTATGATGTGGTACGTTATGATGAATGTCTGGATATATTCTAATTTATGTTATTTGTTAAAGAATGCTCACACTTTATGAGTTATGTCCGGTGGATTGTTTGGTTAGATTAACTCTCAACATTAAAATAAACTTCTGGTTTTATTTTATGTTGAGATTATTATTTTACGAGCAGCAATATTTTTATAACATATTTTAATATTACAAGTCATAATACTATTTATTACCTATACTAATCCAATTAAATATTACATAAGTCTATACTTTACTTTTATTATAATGTACACATGTTTTAATCTGCAGTTAATACTGTGCTGGTTAATAACAAATTAGCTACTTGTAATATTTCTTATGTATTTTCTTCGGAAGTCGTAATACCCCTCTCGACCGATGCCGGCGGTAATTACCTATTAAAAAAAATGCATGTAAGGTAATATAGTTTTGTTTTATTTTAATTCGAGGAAGTAGTAAACTTTTAACCAGTCGGCAGTATGTTGAACTTACTTAAAGGTAAAATCAGAGATACGGTAAAATATTAAATTAGTCTTGTAAATTGTCCAGGAAATCGGTGTTATTTAGTCAGAACTCAGAACAACGGTCTTTATTTTGTATGGTTATCAAATTTTCACTAATTACCTTCATTTGCGAATGATTCATCGCTCTGAACGATATGTTGTACTTGGAAAAAATTGTAATATGTATTTGACTGTGAGAAAATAGTAATGTTCCTATAACAGGGTCGCTGTTAGATTACCCGTAAATTTATTCAAATTTCCTTTTAAACGTTCTATTGTACTTCTTGTACCACAGCACACCACAGTCGTTACTGAACTAATATAAAGTTCTATGACCTCTTTACACGTAATATTAAGAGGAATGAAATGATCTTCACTGTACGATGAATGGTGGGTTTTGTTTGAATGTAAGTACATAACATTTGTACAGTGCACTATGCATGTGCTCTGCTGAACTAAATAATAGCTCTCAACATTTTACTACTGGACCTACTTAAAATAATTTCTCTCCTTTCATTGTGTTGGCTATCAGATCAGATCAGCCATCACCCACCTACAATCTACAGAGTGTATTTCAACTCATTGTTTGGTTATGTGGACTCAGATTTGTTTCCTATTTGGAGTTGACATACAATACGAGTATAAGAAAAGAACCAGTTGTTTTCAACCAAATCAGATTTGTTTTTTTTTTTTTTTTTTTTTGGTTGAGTTCACTGCACTGCCTTGCTTTATTGTGCAAGGCTTTTTTAAAATCTTGTTTATTGTTTCACAGTTTTAATAACTAATTTCACTCCGCACTACACAATCACTCTCAGGGTTCCGACAAACTATTTTCCCTCATTTATTATTTTAATAGTTCTAACAATACAACACAAAAAGTCCAAAAACTGGTGCGAAACTCTCTCATGCAGGAGGACAGACTTCGGACATTTAATATTTAGTCCGTACTCTCTCAGGGCCATTTCAAGGGCATGCCTCTTCACAGCGAAGATATCGCAATCCCACATAAGGTGCTGAATTGTTTGTGGTGCTTGGCTGTCACACGGGCACTTGTTATCTTGTCTTATTTTATATTTGTGCAGGTAATCTCTAAACGCACCGTGTCCTGTTAGTGCCTGAGTCAACTCGTAGTATCGCCCGTACTTATTTAATACCTCCGCCGCGTCAGTAGGACTTTCGAAAAAGAGCTTTGTGGTCATGCCCTTTTCAACCACCGAATACCTGGTTTTCCACTCGTTAGTGCCCTCTTCCTTAATTATTCTTTTAGCATAGCTAAGAGGAAACTCATCATAAAGCGGCGCAGTTCTCCTATTGGATGCATCTTTAGCCAGTAGGTCTGCTCTTTCGTTACCTTCCTCACCTGCATGCGCCTTGACCCAACACAGCAAGACGTTTCCGGCTTCCACGAGCAAACGCTGAATTTCCGAGACAAGACTATTCCTCGACTCGCTGTCGGACAAGGACCGGAGTCCAGACAAGCTGTCGCTCAGAATTATTACCCCCTCATTGCAAGCCCTGCGTGTTACCCATAAAATAGCTTCTCGTATAGCAACCAGTTCTGCCTGGTATACACTGCATTCGTCAGCAAGTTTCATCTTCCTGTTGTATATTTCGATACCACAGTTGTATACCACAAAAGCAGCACCCACTCTTTCATCAATCTTGCTACCATCAGTATAGATCCGTATGTCAGTATGAGGCAACCCATTCTGCTCCAGGTGAATCACAATTCGGCTTCTCTTGGCCGGATGCCCCAAGTCGGTGAACTTCAGAGGTCTCTGCAGAAATCTATCATCTGGTATAATATCCAGCGTGCCTATGTCTTTCACCCTATACAATGAAGCTCTCTCCTTTGCCACTATATCCAAAGGTTTTGTTCCTGCCAGGGCCAAGGCAGCCACGGTCGATATGGTCCTGTATCCCTTTATGATTTTAATACAGTAAAATCTCTGCACACTTTCCATATTTTTAATTTGCCCTTTGTTAACACCTCCATACCAGACACTTGCACCATAGACGATAGTAGGGACAATAATGTAACTATAGAGTGTCTTCACCACTTCACTTGAGAAAGATCAGATTTGTTTGACTATACGGTTACCTAACTCGACAGTCCATTAACTACGAAAGTATTTTGTTAGTAAATTCTGAGCTTCCTGTAACTTTGAGTATAACGTTCGTTATTTATCTGCCGTCAGTCACTGCAATTTGATACAAATTGTACTCAACTTCAATTATCTTAGATACATTCTGTTACTGTCTGTCAAATTCATGTAGTTTGACTCCGATTTCTTTTCTCAAAACGCGTCCGTCCTTGAGGACTGGTCTCATCTCTTATTTCACACATAACTTTCGGCCATCCTGTCATTATTAATTCACTCAACATGTCCAAACCATCTAAGCTTATTCACTTTCATTCTAGTCACTACCCTCGACTTAGAACAACCTCATTAGTATCTCATTTCTTAACCTATCTCAAAGTTTTCCCACACATTCTTCCCAACGATCCTATTTTCACTGCATTCGTATTCGTCCTTCTTCAGTAATGTCCACGTTCCACTAGAATACATAAGGATATCACCAAGACAACATTATAACCCAGCGCTTTTGCTTTCCAGTCTTTTTATTTCAATGTCTCCATCACAGCGTCCATTTCTACCAAACGAGCCTCCTTAAAATAGTTCACACTCATACATTGTTACATTTTTAAAAAGTCTTGTAATAGTAGATAAATCTCGTAAATAAACAGTGTACAGGTAGAAAGATACCTCGTGTTTTAGAGTAAAAGAACGTCTTTGATGTTACAGGTGTACTTACAAATATAATCATACTACAGAATAAGATAGTACTTTTAGTTTAGTAGGTATATACGCGGTATCTTGATTGTATTGCATTAGCTTATCATGTTATCATTCTAAAGGATTTATTTATTCAGTATACCTTCTCGCAGGGCTTGTACTTTTACGATGTTATTTCTCCGCATTCTTATGTAAGATAAGACATTAATCCTAGTTGACCTGATGTAATCTGTGCCACTATACATTACTATGATTGCATAGTAATGTATAGTGAATACACGTACACTCTTTCGTCCTTTATCCCGATGTAGAGGAGCTTGATTTTAATTTTCTTACGGCAATATTACGGTTTGGATTGGTTTTGGTTATTGATATCGGAAAATGCAACGAGGTTCGTCATGGCCCATTTTAAATGTAATATATCTAAGTGATATACATATATCTAAGAGAGTATCTAAGTCATATACAATACATATGTATACTTGTTTACGCAAAGAAATCGACGGTGTACGAAAATGTACGTAAAGAAAATGATGAGTGTGTGTTTTATACTATAGGTACACACAGCATTCACCGTTTACTTCAATATTGGGATGGCATAATAGTAGTAGATTTTGGGAAAAGTTTATTGAATTCGTCATTTTTCATTAGTGAGTCAATCTAATTTCCCATGTATTTTTATACTATATCAAACATTAGTCTCCCATTTACATTCTAGTAAATACATTAGGTATATCATTCTAGATATAAATTATTAAAGTCTTACATTACATAAGTGCAATATAATTAGGTAGTATTACGTTATTTTAATGGTATTTTTTGTACGCGACTAGAATGATTACAATCACTTCACTACTAATCCGTGATGTATTGATGTTGTGTGTACAAGAGTTAAAACAAGTTTACATTTTAGGAAACGTTACTTTGACGTATAAAGAAAGTCGTACCTATAAAATAAGAGTTCGGTGATATTTCTAATCAGAATTTGTTTATTTATATAATACTAGTTTCATGTGACTTTGGCATTAACAAATTGATGCAAGTTTTGATATTGCATGTAATTTCTAGGTATATTCTGTATAATATAATACTCGTATCATTACGTAGATGTTAGAATGAAGAGATTCTTGCATGACATTTTCTTATCCAATGCTAGCTGTTAAGAGCAATTATTATAATTTATTTTATCTTAGTAAACTCATTATCATTTCTAGTCTTTAAGTAGCCATACTTATAAGAGGAAACCATAGGATGAATATATGCAGGTATTCTTAAGTTTTATTGGTGCATAGGTATTCCAACTATATACTACAAATTTGAGAAAATTTATAGGATAATTAGTAGGTACGAGGGGAGTTCAAAGTATTCTCGGTATGGCAACTTTTTTGTTAGCAATGGGGGTATTTTTTTCTATGGTTCTGTTATGGCACTTTCTGAGGTGAAAATTTGAAAATTTCATCGGTTTACCATCATTAGTTTTGTCACAATCGTGTTTTGAGTGAAACAAAATGTCTTGACGCGAAAATGCTTACCAAAATCGAACAGCGCGCCGTTATTAAATTCTTGACGAAACAAGGAAAAACTCAAAAAAAACTTCCACGAAGAGATGGTAGCCGTTTATATGGATTCTGCTCCTTCGTTGTCTACCATTCAATAGTGGTCAAGTGAATTTGAAAGGAACAGAGAAAGCATTGAAGATGACCCTGTTCCTGTTTCTGCCACTACGGAAGAAAACGTTAAAAAGTCCAGAAACTTGTACTCGAAGATGCTCAAATAAAAATCAATTCATTAGCAGAGATGACCAAGCTATATTTTGGTACCATACACTCAATACTTCATGACTTTTTAAACCTCTCAAAAATCAGTGCAAGATGGGTGCCACGAATGCTCGAACCACCGCAGAAACAAGTGCGAATTGAATGTTGTAAAAATTCAGGAGTGTGGTTACCGAGAGATCAATAATCCACCTTACAGCCCAGACCTGACACCTAGTGATTATTTTTTGTTTCGGAAGCTGAAAAAAAAGATTCGTGGAAAGCGATTTTCCGACGATGAAGAACTCAAGACGGCCATTAGCGCTCATTTTTCAGAGAAGGAAGAAAGTTATTTTTTGGAGGGTATTGAGAAGATGATTTCGTGTTGTAAGAAGTGTATCGAGATTGCAAGGGACTATATTAAAAAATAGAATTATTTCAGATTTTTCTGCCTTTTCTTTCATATCCATACCGAGAATACTTTGAACTCCCCTCGTAGTAGTGATCTTATGCTCGAACACTGTCTTTCCGATACATTGAAGAAGTAGGTATCTTGTCTTCTATTCTGAATGTATTTTCTTCTGCAAAGAAGGCTGTTTATGATTGATGAGTTTTTTTTTCTGTGGTAGAAGTTTTATTACGTTACGACATAGTATTTCTATTCATATCAGCTTAATTACAGCTACATAATTAAACTAAATAACATATTATGTATCCGAAGGTACTCATCGATTTTCTTTCCGAGCTAACGAAAGTACATTCCATCAAATTGATCAAATGATGAATTACTACACGAATATTTCACCCGTCACGAACACCTGATGTAAATTACTAAATGATGTAAGACTTTGTAATTAAACTAACTTGTTTTATGTTTGTTTAGTTACTATCAAATGGCAGCCTGGTGTTCCCACCCTTTAGAGCTGAGGACTATCGGCAGGAAGTACACGCACAAGTCTACATTTGCTTGGCGAGGAGTCCAGTGGGATCCATTCATTCCAGGGATGTTAATGTCAGAGCTGGTGAGTTAAAGAGTTCCGACTTTATATTAGAAATAGAATCGATTTGATAAACTGTCATAGAAATTAACATATGAATTGCATTGGCAATTTCTTTGATAAATATTTTTTTACGTAGTATAGGTATCTATTGTTTTAAATTGTGCCAACTCCATGATTAAATTGATTTTTTGTTTTAAACTACTGCACGAATCTGTATAGGAGATGAATAATACATACCAATTATATTTGTGTTTGTTCGCTTGTTGCGAATGACCTATATAATAATTAATTATTAGCACTATCATATGAGTACATTGCATAATATAGATTGCACAGTATTGTGTTTTGTATACACCTATGCGGTTTTCAACTGAAGCTCTGTGAAATTGTTGACACCCGTTTAATTATGCATTATTGATCATTATAATAAACTTAATAGGAGTTAGAGATATGTACATAGTTATTATTTAACTGAAGCTTTACAAACTGGGGTTAGAGTGATGAGAGATTGACCATCATTGTGGGTAAAGCCAACAGTGCCCCTGATAGTCCAAGAGCCCGCTGCTTAATTTATGACGTATCTGTTTTTTGATCGAAATGTGGTATAAATTATAGCTTACCAATAGGGTATTACATCGCACTAGGGTTGCCTATCAAAATCTTGCCGCAACCCCCCCTGCCCCCCCCGAAAAGGTCCCTCTTCGCGGTTTTTCGCATTTTATAGGAATATAGTAAGAGATAGGAGAAAGTAGTCAATGACAAAAATAATCCTTGCTAAATTCTCTACAAAAAATGTTAAGTCAATTTTTTCGTAGAACTAGCAGTTTACCCGCAATGACCGGTCCAAAACCGAAATTCATTAAAAATACAAAAAAAATGTATTTAAACTAAATTGGTTGAAAATTGACAAGAGCTACAGGAAAATAGTCAAAGAACGAATTAATTACCATAGTCTTAGCTACAAAACGAGCTATAACTTATGTTCATACATCTAATAATTTCGGAGTTATTACAATAAAACTCAGTGACGAAAATTCTTAAAATTTAGTTTTTCATAAAATAACCAGTGATATAGCGCCGCAGGCCAAATTTTTTTTCCATAAAATGTTAGTAGTAATGGGTGGAAGAATGTGAAAGAAAAAAAATCAAACTTGTTTTTTTATTTTTTCAAAAAATATCCTGTTTTTTGACCGGCCATTACGGGTAAACTACTAGTCCTATGAAAAAACTGACTTAACATTTTTTGTAGAGAATTTAGCAAGGATTATTTTTGTCATTGACTACTTTCTCCTATCTCTTACCATATTCCTATAAAATGCGAAAAACCGCGAAGAGGGACCTTTTCGGGGGGGGCAGGGGGGGTTGCGGCAAGATTTTGATAGGCAACCCTAGTGCGATGTAATACCCTATTGGTAAGCTATCGTTTATACCACATTTCGATCAAAAAACAGATACGTCATAAATTAAGCAGCGGGCTCTCGGACTATGAATGCTTTAGAATCATAAGCTCGTATCGTATGTCATCTAGACTTCGTTCAAACTTTTAATTCAAAAGAGTGTTAGATAACCATTATTTAAAAAGGGACTGACTTGCAAGTAACGATAAAACTTCTGCATTCTAATACAAAGGTGTACAACTTAGAATCGATATGAAAATAAACCTTATACATAATGTACGAGACCAATGTACGATAACAATTTTATGTACGTCATTATTATGTTACGATAAAATACAGGTTTTTATATAAAGCCAATAATTATATCATTCCACCTGACTGCAATGTGCGAGTGTGATAATACATCGTTGTATAAAAACGAATGAGAATTTATCAATGTACATTTCTGCCATAATTTTGTGGTCAATGTCACATTTACATGGAAAATATGACTACCGTGATTGCTTATTGTATGTCGCCTAAATATGAATTATGTATGAGACATGTGCTGCAGTAGAGAGACATACAAAAACCCACTTACATTCATGTTATTGAGACTTCGTCACTCAGGTTACTGTAGATCTAGCCCATACATGAAGTCACTGTGAATTTTATTGTTAATTGCTTCTAAATAAACAGGTACCTAATTAGGTATTTGTATCACATTTATATGTATAATATTTTTACATTCCATGGAGAACTATTATAAGTAGCATTTTTAACAAAAATCACTGTCTGTCAATGTGGTGCAGAAATATTACAAGTTTAGTGTATTCACAGTATTTGTTTCGAATACTGTGAATACACTTATACACATGAAAAAATGTAGGTCTCCATTATCATTTGTGAACCTGCAATACCTATAGTGAGTTGAATTAATAGTTATGTCGACAAGTGTACTGTAAACAGTTAATAAAAAGTATTAGAAAATAAAGCTGTTCCAGGGCACATTAAGAATGAGAGCTGCTCATTCCACGTTCATTCCTGTTCGAGGAATATTACCCATTTAAATACTAATGCGATACATTTTTTAAAATTGGAATTGCGAATAGATTTCTTTCAATTTTTGTTAATTCAGTCACAATGTGTTCTATTTTTATCAAATCACAGTCACAATACGTTATTACTGTTATTTTTCACATGGTATACTCGGGTATTCAGTAGCTCTAGTACTAAGGTGTTTATATGATGAATGTAGGTGGGTACACTGTACTCATACGCGATACAATACAATGTGTGCTTTTTATAACTATTTCTCATCTTCTGTTTACCTATTCAAATCTTTTAAGATTCGGATTTATAAGGGAGTATTTCGATATCCATTATGGTATTTCTATTCCTGGGAATTAACGAATAATTCAGGTAGATAGGCATTTTTATTTTTAATACACATTCACATAACGTGTGTTCGGACTGTTCGGAGTACACGGGGTTGCCAAGCGGGAGGTGCCGAGTTCGAAATCCGGCACTGACGTGACGATGTATTCTGCACTTCACGACAGAGGTTTCTAGGTTACTGTGAAGTGTGCAAGAAAGTGTTTAGGTTTGTGTCATGACCATGTTTAAAAATATTCATCACGCTGCGAAAGCCTACAAGATTATTATTTCTTGTATTGTTCACGTGGAGCAAAACATATTATAGAACATAAAAATAATATAAATGAAGCTCATCATCTTTTTATGTATTTAGATGGCAACATTCAGTACCTCGATATTCCGTGATGGCTATTTGTCGTGTTTTATTCTATTCTATTTATTTAAGACTATCCCATTATTGTAATGTTCAACTATTTACATGACAAAACATGCAGCTTGGTAATGGAATACCATGAAGCAAGACAATGTGGTGTAACAGAAATGTTTCTTATTGTCTGACAAACTTTGTTTACGGAGAGCTTCGGGTATAATAATAAAGTATATGTATTACTTGTTACACACATGACATCTATTGACGAAAGTTCAGTAAACTGACATGTAATATATTCGAAGTTATGTTGCATTGTGTAATAGTATTTTAACTAACGAGTTGTCCGTTATCTTGTAAGGTGTCAGTATCAGATAACCGCAACAGTACTCAACCATAATGTAGGTAATTTTCATCTTAGCATCATCTGACCTACTGTCTGCATAATTTTCTTTAGTTAGCTGATGGTCCATGTTAGAATGACACTTCTCGCATTTGTATAACAAATAATATAGAATAGAAATCCTACTCTCAAGTATAGGCCACGTAGATTTGATGGGCGTTAAATATTCGTTTGGTCAACCACAATCACTCAATTAATTAAAATCCATTTTGTACTGAAAAAGCTGTAATCCGATTTGAGTTACAATGTTAAAAATAACACAACACCAAATATTAATATCAATTTTCTTTTATATCACAAATGTACCTACACGATGCACTTGGCCAGGTGTTTCGAACAAGACCATTTTAATTCAATATGTCGCTAATAGATTTTGTACGACATTCGTACATTGTTCCTAATTAGGTGCATTTACCTTCACAAGACCTGTTGTGTGTCTTTAATTGCAAGTCAGATCTCACGGCCTGACTTTGTATGTATTGTATATTGACATGCAAAACTCGTACAAAGTATTATTACTGATGTAATATTATACCGAGTAGTTCACTACACTGTCATCCACTACTGGGTACACGTCCTCATATAATCGTAATATTATCGACTTTACATGTCGCGACATTCAAGTTCATCATGTGTTATTCCCACGGGTTAAATCGTACGTACATATTACATATTGTATTCATGCAACGCGTGATATTAATACCGGCATTATATGTAGATTACCTGTAGGTGGATAGATCCCAAGTATATTAGTACTACTAAACGTACCAACATGCATCAAAACTTACAAGTGTTATACTTCATTGATCATACTAATGATGATAAAATCTATTCATTCATGTCGCGTAGGTGTGTAATTTAAAGTGTTATTCATTGATTTAACGAGATATTTTAAACTATAAAAATGTCTGTGACGAAATTGAATTTTCGTCTTTTGATAGAAATAAGTCTCTATCGCAGATTTACCTTCCTGACTATGACACACTATGTAATATGGATCTCTAAAATCATATGTTTTCCTGTCTTTTGTAGTATACTTTCACATCATAGAATAATTAATATATAGTACCTAATCATGAATTTGAAACCTGACATCTGTGCTCCTCTTGAGTTCTGTATATCATTTAAAATTTCATAGAATCATTTCATTTTCATTCAGATGATTATTGAAAAGTGGAGCCTATCATTCGAGTAGGTAGTTCTGAAAGATTATAAGTGTTGTTTAGTTCCGATCACACGTCACCAATGTCAGAAAAACCGTTGTGGTTCTGATCCATTTCTAGTACATAATATTATGTCAAATGCATTTCATGTGGAATCTATTACAATAACAATAAGCATCATTTAATTATTACCACTTATAATTTCTTTTTGAATGACAATGTGTCACATATTGTGTGTGGTATCAATTTCACCGAGCTTGTATAATATGTATTATTCATCTACCTATATACAGCGTTGATATTATTTCATCAGTATTAAATTACGTATTAAAATTTTAATGTTTATAATCATCTAGAATATGATATTAATTATGTATGCTTTTTTTCAGCGATGTTTAAAACCTAAACTTTAGTTAACGATTTCACTGCTATGTTAAGGCATTGAATTGGGGTTTCAATTTATTTATTAGTGTTTGTTTTCCCTTTGGCTGTGTTTCTTGTCTTGTAACTGTTTGTTGTATCGACAGTTGTCTCCCAGCATTACGACACGGATGTGAATAAGGAATACGCTATCACTGGAAACAGTGCCATATTGAAATGTCAAGTACCATCGTTCGTTGCTGATTTTGTCACAGTCTTATCCTGGCACACTGATAAGAGTGAGGATATATACCCTGGTCAAAATTACGGTCTGTCCATTTCAAGAGTTTAAGAAAATTCTCCCTATCATGTCCTATCATCACCCAATTTGCTTCCTGTTCTTCCTCCTTCCGAGATCCTGTATTCTTTGCAAATAATAATGTTAATATATTATTATTATAATAGTTGTGCAACAGTTCTACGAAGCTGAAGTCAACAACGAATATGTGATAAGAGGCAACGCAGCTGTTTTGAAATGTTCAATTCCTTCGTTCGTAGCAGATTTCGTTTCCGTAATGTCGTGGCAAGACAATTCTGGAAGCACATTTTCCATGGACAGAGATTCCCAAATGAAAGATGGTATTTGCACATTCAAGCTAACAATTAACCGCCTTTTCCTTTCCCCAGCATTCATTCTCCTCATCCATCCATTCGATTAATCAAAGTTTTATTCCGATTTGTCCAGTGGTGAACCAGTATTACGAAGCTGAAGTTGTATCAGAGTACGTGATCCGTGGAAATACAGCAGTACTGAAATGTAACATTCCTTCATTTGTTGCCGATTTTGTAAAAGTTGAAGCTTGGGTTGGATCAGATGGTTCTCAGTATAATCCTTCTCAAGATATTGGTACAGCTTTTCACATTTAACTCCATTTTCCTAAATTCCTTCTCCTGTAATAATCCTTCAAATTGATCTCACCCAATTAATCCTTTTATTTTGAATCCACAGTTGTGAATCAGTTCTATGAAGCCGAGATCCTCACGGAGTACGTAATAAAGGGGAATACAGCCGTGCTGAAATGTTCTATTCCATCTTTTGTAGCTGATTTTGTGAAAGTTGAGTCTTGGATAGATGAAACTGGCAAAGTATTAATGGTTTCCGATGATTTGGGTAAAAACATATTTAAAAGTTTATTGTTCTAGCTCGCTACAGATATCCTCTCCAGTCTCCAGTTTCCCAATCCCGTGTGCTATGGCCTTTACGTAAATAATAATATTGTGCGAATTTGATTTCTAGTGGTGTCACAGTATTTTGTTACTGAAGCAGAGAACGAGTACGTCATCAGAGGAAATGCGGCTGTTATGAAATGTAAAATACCGTCGTTTGTTGCTGATTTTGTTTATGTTGAGTCGTGGATATCTGATTCAAACGAAGTATACGCCAGATCTGACACTCAGACAGATTATGGTAACAATCTTAAATGACGTAACTTCCTATCCTTATCATTTTCCATCTGTCACTCGAATCCCCTTTGAATAGTCTTTCGAAATGATTGTTAGAATTAGGGCACCTAATTTGCCCCTCTTGTTTATGCGTTACTATTATTATTTGATTTAATGAATCGCAGTTGTCGCTCAATCATACGAGGCCGAAGCAGATAACGAGTACGTCATCAGAGGTAATGCGGCTATTATGAAGTGCGAGGTACCGAGTTTTGTGTCTGATTTTGTCAGCGTAGAGATGTGGACAGATTCCCAGGGAGGAGCGTACTATCCAGGAGCTGATTACGGTACATTGCTGGAACATCTCAAACATCTCATCCAGATCCTACTTCCATTTGTAATTTTAGTTAATTTTCTGTTTGCATACTTCAGTTTCACCGATATACCTATTTACAATATTTTTGTTCTTGTATAGCTGTACACCAGTTCTATGAAGCTCGTGTCAACGATGAGTTTGTTCTTCGCGGCAACACAGGCCTTCTGAAATGCATTGTACCTTCATTTGTAGCCGATTTTGTGCAAGTTGTTAGCTGGCATTCTAGTGAAGGAGCTATGTATTTGGCTAATATAACTAATGGAGACGATGGTAACCTTTTTTCTGTCGAGTGGTTTGCCCCATCCAGCTCCTTATTCCATTTCTCCTTACTTTCTTACATTGATGTATAGTAGGTACTTACGTTTTATTTCACGTGTCATTTTAAGCTTCACCATAGTTAGTATTTTTTATTGATAAGGTATTTTCTTTTTATAGTGGTGCATCAAGTGTATGAGCCTCGTGTTATTGATGAATATGTCTTACGGGGTAATACAGCAATCGTTAAGTGTCTTATTCCATCCTTCGTTGCGGATTATGTGCAAATAATAGAATGGACCATGAGCGACGGAACATCTTTCAGTCCTTCTGCATCTGCAGATTCTGGACCGGACGACGGTAACTTGCAACATCGATGTTTTTAATAACACCTTCCCTATTCCGATCCTCGGCTCTTCAGTTTTTTGTTGTTCGTTAGGTGAAATTAAATAGGATATTTTCTGTTTTCTAGCTGTGAACCAGTACTACGAAGCGCAAGTGTATGATCTTTTCGTTATTAAGGGAAATGCGGCCGTATTCAAATGTAATATTCCATCCTTCGTTAGCGATCATGTGGAGATCACATCTTGGCACGATACAGCTGGTGGGGAGTATGCGTCTCCATCTGATTACGGTACACACCGCATATAATTGTATCTGTCAACAATTTTACCCGAAATTTCCTATAGGCTCCTATCAACATAAACCCTTTCCTGTTGACCGCCCGAAACTTAAATTTCGGGTAGGAATTTTTAAATCCCTTCTTTTGCTTTTTCTAGACCTCTTGTAATCAAACACTAATCCAATTTGATTTATACTCGCAAAACTCAACATGCCCGCTATTTTACCTTCGTAGCGATGTTATTTCTGGTGATTTCGTTGAACCACCTGTTGCTTCTAGAGAGGGAGTGTGTTTACTACAATTTCCACTACTACCGGCTACACTATACGTTTCACCTTGTATGCGCAGTGAACTTATTAGTCATTTCAATGGGATATAATGTAGTCATATCGCATTGGATGAATGGTTTATTATAATACGATGTTGTTAGTTGTCATTAATATTAACGGAGAAAACATTTACGAATGAATTTGCATTATTTTAGCTGATTCTGATTTTCACCATGTTAGGCTTTTCATATAGATTGGATTTTTGGCAGTGCTTAGACACTTTTATCTAGCGTTTGTTTCAAGATTATTTCACTAAATTGCCTGGTTTTGTTCTTTATCTAGAAATTATTCGCGGTAAGTGATATCACATTATCATTTTTAATGCGTTTTCAGTGATTTATTAACGGAAGTGATCATAGACTTTATGGCGTTTAAGTATACCTTCCTTAGTATCTACGAGTTAATACGGTGGTTTATAATCCTTGGTGTAATGTTGTTTCAGTGGTCGCTCAGTCCTACGCTGTGAGTCTAATGGAAGAATATGTATTGAAAGGAAATGCCGGCATTTTGAAGTGTCACATTCCTAGTTTCGTTGCTGATTATGTTGGTGTCGTGTCCTGGATTGAATATGAAGGAAATCGCTCGAGGGAAATATTCCCTAATCCAAATGGAGACCCAAATGGTTAATGTTTTTATGCAATTATTTACTATCTCCATCCTGAATCAATCAGTTAACCTTCTCCACATTCTCCTTCCTTCATTTCAATTCAGGGACACAAAGTTGATAAGTTCAATCTCTGCTGGCATGTGAACATTACTTAATTTCTGACATTACTTTTACTAAATTAGGTTTGCCTGTTATATCTCAGGAATATATGCACGCGATTTAATTACGGGATCTGGAAACATCTACCTGATTTGTTTTTCTTCTCTTCTATTGCGATCATAATATCTTTCTGAATTTCCATGATATTCTTTCTTCTAGATTGCTTCACCACATTGGTTCATTTATTTCAGGGTTACTTTGTACATTGATTGTCTATTGCATATTGAGAAGAAGGATTCTTCTGAGCATTGTTTTCTATATCATTGTTTTATAATCCTCCTCTTATCCAATTATGTTTTCATCCCCTGGATCCACAGGCTTCACGGCCTACCTCTCCTTTTATTCCCACTACCTTTTCTTTAGTTGTAATGCATGTGTGAAATATTTAAGTGCTCAAATAATATTAATAAGCTGGGTTAGATTCCCAGTGGAGAATAATCATTACATTTAGTTTTTGAAGTATTTTAACTTTGAAGTATTTATAAAGCCATTTTACTTGTCATGATTCTAATAGTTTGATTTTATTCTTCAGAGGGAAAATATTTGGTATTACCATCAGGAGAATTGCATATTAGAGATGTTGGACCAGAAGATGGTTATAAATCATACCAATGTCGTACAAGACACAGATTAACTGGAGAAACTAGACTTAGTGCAACAAAGGGAAGACTCGTCATTACAGGTAAGAATCCAATTACAGATTTTATACTCATCCCCTTTTATTAAAAGTTTGCATAGAATATGACCACCAATTTGACTCGCTGATTCCACAATAAAATTTCCAGAGATTCTTTTTTTTGTGATAATAACGGGTCGTATTTTTTCTTTTTGGACTTTCTGTCAACCCAGGGATGATTTGGGCTACATAGTATCGCGAAATGAATTTTTCATTTTTAATATACAAGCGATCTAGAACTATTTATGCCTGTTAGTATTTCTTCGGTCTTGAAACCAAAAAGATTTGAAAAATATTCAGACCCGAGATGCCGTGTTTCGTTTTTTTATGATTTTTAATTAGTTATATCGTGGATTTTAATTCAATAATAAACAGAACGATTTTATCGACTGAAATAGGGATTCATAATTGGCTCGTTTTTATTGTTTTGGGTACTGTTTAGTCACTTTACTCCTTTTGTTGTGTGGTCATTTTCTATACAGACAAAAATATTGTATTTATAAAATGCATTTATTTAATTTTTACAGATGTTTAATAACATGTAGGTAATTTCTTAAAAATTTGTCGTAGTCTCGGGAGTACACATTGGGTCAAAAAGTAAATTACACGTGTTAAATAGAAGGCAATGATTTGGGCATCCATGAAATCACCAGATAATAAAAACTGAAGTGTTTGAATAATAAACTGTATTTAGAACTGGATTGTAATCGGGACAATAAATTAAATAAATGCATTTGAAAAATTGTTAAAAAATCTAGACTGGTTCAACAAATTCTGTCAGCCATTGCCATTAAATCATATTCTTGATAATCCATAGGACATCCTTCGATCGCTCCAATGATCGCAAATCTTGTTTGGTTCAGTATACTTATTATTTTATTCTTCCTAATTTTGGACTTGGAATATATTTTAACCGACAGTTTTGTATTTTTATATTTTTCATCCATTAATAACTAACAAAGGTCAAAACATTTCTTTAACTTATTTATATTCAAACCCTGAACATTTCAGCTGCCTTTTACTTCCATTATTTTAATAACATTTCGTTTTGTATATTCATTCCTTGTCTTTAAAACCAGTCTAGAATTCCTTTGAATTGTATATTTTTAAATTGAAATTGCCATTTTCACGTTTTTTTTTGTTTCTTAATACCTAATTGATTTGTTTTCGCTAATTCGAAATAATTAGTAAGTACATTAATATTTCATCTTGTTCTTAGTAAAGTTTACATCAATTCAACATTTTCTTACCCTTGAATACACAACGTAATATTAACATCTTTAATACTTACACCAGTAGAAAATATGAATTATTACATTATTTCGTTCTATGTCACATTTACAATTAATTTAATTTTTGAGTGAAAATTGGCAATTTCTTGTCTTTAACATATGAAATGAAATACATCTTTGTTATTTTTGTCGTGAAAAATACATAAGTGTTTTATTGAACAATTCATTTATTGCACACAAATGTGTACTTACATATAATTTACTTCATAGGATGTTTAATTATTGGAACTAACTTCCAATGTTTTATGTATTTTTCAAGACTTGCAAAATTGAAAACAAACGTTGCCTGAATGTTGGGATAGGGTACTCTGCAAAATTGACATAAAATTCAAGTTATCTATCAGTTTATGATTCATGAGCTATTTAACAATCACATTTTCTAAATCCAAAGCATTAGTTCTTGTTTTTGAGTCAATGATGGTCTAACACTGTTGTTTTATTTGGAATTTTGGTTTAACTCTCTCAATACTGTTCCCATTGGGTATATTTTCAAAATTTTGTCATCTTCTTCCAAGGTAAGTGCTGCATTATTGATTTATGTTATTATTTCAAGTTGAGGTAAGTTGTATGTAGGTACACATGATAGTATTATGTTGACAACATTATTGGTTTGGTGCTACATTATACCCTCTCCCAACATTTGAACAGAACCCGTTGGTCGAGTGCCTCCGAAATTCCCAAACGCCCTAACAACAAGCGGATTCCGTAGTCAAGTAGGGGACAACCTTACAATGCTCTGTCCTGCGCAAGCTTTTCCAGTTCCTATGTCCAGGTAAGGTTTCTTTTATTTTTTACCTCTTTTCCCCAACGCTCAATGCCAATTTGGAAATGTCCCGACGAAAATAGGTTAGTACTCAAATTTCATTTATTTTTTTTCTATCCCCAGAACCGATGGGTCGAGTTTCCCCCAAATTCGCTGCTATTATGAATGGAGTTATGTTCGATGCTAAAATATCTCAACCCTTTACGCTTTTATGTCCTGCACAGGCGTTCCCCATTCCAGCATTCAGGTAAATTTTACGTTAATTTGTTATTTTCCTATCTTTGCACGAATTACATTCACATCGTTTTTGCATGAAAAATAAAAATGAGGCATAATTAATACTTTTTGAAACAGAACCAATGGGAAGAGTGTCTCCAAAGTTTCCAACTCTTCTGAAAGGAAGTTTGTTTGATGCTGTGTTTAATACAAGTGTCACTCTTCTGTGTCCAGCCCAAGCTTATCCAATTCCTACATTTAGGTAAATATTTTCTCTGCGTTTCCTTAAATTTCTTCCAATCTTACGGAAATTTAAACCGAGTTGTGGAAGTTCATGCATTTTCACTTGTGCAGTACCCTATTCTACTATTTTTGACCAAGGTATATATTGTCACATTTGCTATATGTATGAATGATATTTTTAACAGAACCCGTCGGTAGAGTTCCGCCAAAATTTTCTTCTATTTTGAAATCAAGTGCGTTCGAGACCAAAGTTCGTGATAGCTTGAGTTTGCAATGTCCTTCACAAGCATTTCCTGTTCCTGCATTCAGGTTAGAAATAATCAAGCGCCTATCAATCTCATTGATTTTCTATGCTTTAATGCAGAACCTATGGGAAGAGTTTCACCAAGATTTCCAACACTCGACAGAGGTCGCCTTATTGATGTATTATTTAATTCAAGTATCACATTACTATGTCCTGCTCAAGCATATCCTATTCCCGCATTCAGGTAAGGATTAAATCAACAATAATTCTTCATTACACCAGTGTTTTACTAAATGAAACAGAGCCTGTTGGTAGAGTTCCTCCAAAATTTGCAACCGTTCTGAAGACTAGTGGTTTTGATACAAAAGTTGGAGATAGTTTGAGTTTACAATGTCCATCTCAAGCATTCCCAGTTCCAGCATTCAGGTTAGATAATTGAGTTTTTATATTAGGTACTTACAATTTTCTTTTCTCAGAACCTGTTGGTAGAGTTCCTCCGAAATTTCCAACTGGCGATACAAGTAGAGCTTTTAAAAGTTCTCGAAATGAGAGCCTCACATTGTTATGCCCCGCGCAAGCATTTCCTGTACCAGCATTCAGGTATTGATATTTAGATTTAGAAGTGTTAAATTTTAATTTCCTGCTTACTAGAACCAATGGGTAGAGTTTCACCAAAGTTTCCTTCAATGGAGACTGGTAGAAGTTACACATACGAATATCAACAGAATGTGACGTTACTGTGTCCGGCCCAAGCATTTCCTGTACCAGCATTCAGGTAGATTACATATTTATTAGTTTTAATTTTTTTACAATCTATACTTGCTTTTGATAGAGCCTATGGGTAGAGTGTCCCCCAAGTTTCCGTCTGTTGAGGTTGGAAGAAGTTACATTTATGAGTTTGGGAGAAGTCTCACTTTACTATGTCCTGCACAAGCGTATCCTGTCCCTGCATACAGGTTAGTTACAGTTTGTTAGGTATTTCTATCCCAACATACAATTTTTGTTTATTTTACATTCAGTGCCAGTTGGCAGAGTTTCACCAAAATTTCCAACCATGGATAGAACTAGAGGTTTCGATTCTACAATTCGTAGCAGTATTACACTTCTGTGTCCCGCGCAAGCATTTCCTGTGCCTATGTTTAGGTAATATTTTGTATTGTTTTTGTGTATCACAGAACCTATTGGTCGAGTTCCACCGAAATTTCCAACCGGAGATAAAAGTAGAACATTCGAAAGTAGTGCGGGTGCTAGCCTAACTTTACTCTGTCCATCGCAAGCCTATCCAGTGCCAGCATTCAGGTATCTACATATTATATTTATAACACCTTTTTTGTATTCTTTAATAAAAATCTTCCAGAGCCGATTAGCAGTGCTGCTCCTAAAATTCCATCAAAGATCATTGATATCTTAGAGAAACCAAAGATTTCAACAATTTCCCTTCTTTGTATGGCTCAAGCTTACCCTGTCCCTTTATTTAGGTACATAACTCTTTTATTGCCAAAAATACCCTGGTGTATTTTATATACCAGACTGTAAATGTTTTATAATATAATACAGAGCCAGTTGGTTCCAAGTCTCCAACATTTTCAACGGACTTTCGAATGGCATGGTTTGTAAAAAATGTTCACCAAGGTTTCGCTTTGCTGTGTCCAGCTCAAGGTTTTCCAGTACCATTATTTAGGTAAATTTCACTTAGTAATACGAGTGATTTTATTGCATTAAAAATATTTTTCTGGTATTCTAGAACCTGTTGGTCTTAAACCTCCAACATTTTCTACTGACGATAAACTTGCCTGGTTTGTGAGGCATGCCCAACAGGGTTTTGCTTTACTTTGTCCAGCTCAGGGTTTTCCTGTTCCATTGTTCAGGTAACGACTTCTCACTTAAGGACGTTTGTATATGTCAGTTTTCCATTTTTTTGGAGCTACAGTGACTTAGTATATCCACATAAGACACAGGATTGCTTTGGTGTGCCCAGTTCAAGGTTTTCCTGCATGTATCATAATTCAGGTAACATTTGCTTTATTCTTTTTTTATTGTTGTTTTAGAACCAGTTGGCTCAAAAGCACCTACGTTTTCAACAGACAACAAATTTTCTTGGTTCATGAGAAATTATAACCACAGTTTTGCAATACTCTGCCCAGCTCAGGGTTTTCCCGTACCTTTATTCAGGTAATTATTATATCGACAAAGATATTTACATTTTTCTTCAGAACCGGTCGGTAGTAAATCTCCTACATTTTCAAGCGATGTTAGATTTTCTGGGATTTCAAGAAATCTTGGTCAAGGTTTTGCTTTATTATGTCAAGCGCAAGCTTTTCCAGTTCCATTATTCAGGTTAGTTTGTTATTTTTCACTAATTCAATGTTATTATTTTGATATCAGAACCTGTTGGTGGTAAGGCTCCCACTCTTTCAAGTGATGTTAAAAGATCTTGGATAGAACGACAACTTGGTCTTACATTTGCGTTGTTTTGTCCAGCGCAAGCATTTCCTGTTCCATCATTCAGGTACCTACTGTTATTAGAATTTAACGATTCAATTGCATCAATTTTATTCTCTTCAGAACCGATTGGTGCCAAATCTCCAACATTTTCTTTGGAATATAAAAGGACAGATCTGTCTAAAGAATCAGGCCATAACTTTGTTTTACTATGTCAAGCTCAAGGATACCCAGTTCCATCATTCAGGTGCTTATCTTTGTATTAAAAATATGTATGAAAATTCAATTGTTCCCTAAACATGGTGTAATATTGCTGCCTGATTAAACAGAGCCGGTCACTGCCAGAGCACCGGCATTTTCATCAGAGGCCACCTCCTACTTGAAAACTGTTAATTTTTTCGGAGGCTCTTCTCTTTTGTGTCAAGCTCAAGGATTTCCACAACCTATTTTTAGGTTAGTGAAAAATTTTGTCTTAAAGGAAGGAGGTGGCCAAGACACGATATCTTAATTTTTATTAATTACTTTTTGTGTTGATTAATTATAGAGCCTGTTGGCGTAAAGGCTCCAACATTTTCGTCTGATTCTAAAGGAAGCATTTTCGTTAGAGACCGTGGGCAAAGCTTTGCATTACTTTGTCAAGCTCAGGCCCTCCCTATCCCAATATTTAGGTAAGCTGTAATAATGGTAACTTAAATAATGACTGAAACTGGAACAAATATTTCGTTTTATGGATCCGCAGAGCCCATGGGAAGTAAAAAACCAGCATTTTCTAGTGTGTCTAGAATATTTTCATTCAGTGTCGAAAAAAGTATGGACTTCTGTCTGCTGTGTCAAGCACAAGCATTCCCAGTTCCAGTTTTTAGGTAATCTTTACTAGGATTTTTCTATAACGCATCATGTTTAGGGAACATTGTTACTGCATTGATCAGGTAGGTATACTAGTTGTATTTTTTTTTATATGACTTAGAACCAGTAGGAACGAAAGCTCCAACATTTTCGACTGATTCATCCCTTTCTCGCATTAAGCGTCAGCAAGGACAAAGTTATGTATTACTCTGTCCTGCTCAAGCGTTTCCCGTCCCTATATTCAGGCAAGTTATTTTTAAACTACATTTAAATTTTAGAACCAATTGGTGCTAGAATTCCTACGTTTTCCACTGAATCAATGGGAAGCATATTTCGAAAACCACAAGGCCAGGGGTTTGGTCTTCTATGTCAAGCACAGGGTTTTCCTACACCATCATTCAGGCAAGTTTTCTTTTCACTATTATGTATGAGTATTTTATTATTTTTATCAGAACCGATGGGATCTAAAGCACCGGCGTTTAATACTGATGCTACAAGTATTGCTTTTGTGAGATCTGTCAGCTCAAGCTTTGGTTTACTATGTCAGGCCCAAGGGTTTCCCGTACCATTATTCAGGCAAGTTTAATTACTACAAAATTATTTTCTTTACTTTTGTAATAATCATTGCCTTACATATTTAGAGCCCATGGGATCCAAAGCACCCGCTTTCTCAATGGATGCAAAGAGTATTACTTTTGTTCGAGCTGTTGGGTCAAGTTTTGGTTTATTGTGCCAAGCACAAGGTTTTCCTGTTCCATTATTCAGGCAAGTTTGTATTTCAATTATGATTTGAAATAATTTTCGTATGTTGTTTAGAACCGATGGGATCTAAAGCTCCTACATTTTCAACAAACGCAAAAAGTGTTGCATTTGTACATCCAATTAGTTCTGGGTTTGGATTATTATGTCATGCGCAGGGGTATCCTGTTCCACTCTTCAGGCGAGTTGTATTTTATTATCTAATATGATTGTTTTTATTGGAATAGAGCCAGTTGGAGCAAAACCACCCACATTTTCAACTGAAGCGAAAAGTAGTACTTTTGTAAAATTTGTTGGTCAGAGTTTTGGCTTGCTGTGTCAGGCACAAGCCTTTCCTGTCCCTATATTCAGGCAAGTAGCAAAGTCTGTTTAACAGCGTTCATATGATTACTTGATGTTGAAAATTTTTGTTAGAACCATTTGGAGCAAAGGCACCCACATTTTCAAGTGACTCGAAAAGTAGTACATTCCTAAGATCCATTGGGCAAAGTTTTGGATTGTTGTGTCAGGCTCAAGGATTTCCTGTACCAATATTCAGGCAAGTTTTAAAAAATTGCACCAAATGCATTAGAAATTACTTGACTATTTTCTAGAACCAATAAGTGGAACTTCGCCCAAAGTTCCTACTGGTGTCAAATCATGGAACACAGTTTCATTAGTGACTTCTGGCTTGGCTATGTTATGTCCTGCACAGGGGTTTCCTGTCCCAGCATTCAGGTTGGCAGATTGCTTTATATTTACATCAATTGTTATCTTGTTATTGTCCTTTCAGAACCAACAAATAATATTGCACCTAAAATTGTTGGTGAGAGATCGCTTGGAAGAGTGATGCTCGCAAATTCAACCAGTGACATTTATGTGTTATGTCAAATTATTGGTTACCCATCACCCATATATAGGTTTGTATTTTGTTCAGAGTACCCAGTACCCCACTCCACAGGCAGGGCATTTGTAGAGATACGAGTAGTTATGTATTGAGATTGTTTTCCATTTTTTTGTTTGCCAGAACCGACTAATAATATTCCGCCTAAAGCATTGGGTGATAAGTACGAAGGGGGGAAGCTTCTTAGTCCACCTCTAGGAGATCAAGTTTATCTTCTTTGCCAAGTTATGGGGTATCCATCTCCGCTATTCAGGTTTGTTTATTAGATTTTGTTGACACCAATATCCCAACATTCAACCAAACTTTTATTTTACTGTTTATGTTTTACCTCAACTACTTGGTGACATTCACAGAACCAACAAACAACATTCCTCCTAAAAAGCAGGGAGATGTTTTCCAAGGCTGGAAAATTTCCAATGTACCTCAATTGAACACTTCATATCTGACATGTGATGTGGTTAGTTATCCAGCTCCATTATTTAGGTTGGTTTTTTATTTTTTATGTTGACACCAAATTGGCACAATATCGTATTGTGCACCAATTTTGGAAATACCAAATATCCATATCTCAACATTCGGGCTGTGTTTTATTGTATAAAAATGGATGAGGTCACAGGGAAGATATACTGTTTTACAGAACCCACAGGTAGAACTTCCCCCAAAGTAGCTGGTGACGGATTGAATAAGAATATTGGTCATTTTGCTCAACCTTTAGTCATGTTGTGTGACGCTCAAGCTTTTCCCGCACCTGTTATGAGGTATTATTTGCACATACATTTACTACATACCTAATCAACACTCCGACGAAGATGCAGCCAAACCATGAGCAACTTAAATACATGCATTCCTCCATTACAATTCATACGACTCTGTCATATTGGAGATCAATAATTGAAATACATAGTATTTTCATCAGTGTTGCCGCTTAAGAAGGTATGTACGTAAGTTTTAAATATTAACATAACCATCATCACCTTTTATACAATAAGAAAATTATTTCATCAAGCTTTTTCAAATACTGTCAAAATTACTCAGAGTGGTGAAATATCATCCACTACTACGTAGTATAGTGTGGCAAGTGACAAAAAGTTGTGTAGAATTTTATGTCCAAGTTTAGTAAGTTACAAAGTGAATTGGCTATTTTGAAAGAATAATTCATCACACGCATTCATCCTATCATCTATCATCTAACGTCATAATGAAAATTATATTTTAACAATTTAGCAACACGAGCTTATTTTATTGATTGGAGTATCATTATTTTTTTACATAAGAAGCCGTGTAAATATAAATGTTTATTTCAGAAATGTAAGTGTAATAGTATGTGTTTAGGTGAGTATTGTATGATTGATTGATTAATATTAATACAATACATTATGTGGTGTGTTCCAGACACTACACTTGTGATATGATGAAGGTGTGATGAAGTCACTCTCCCATCTCCTTGAAAGGCAGTAGATTGACACCTAGAGCTCACCCCTCGGTAAGTGATCGGGTGACGCTTTTAGCTTTGTGCCACTTCAAGGGGATCTTTGTTTTATTTTCTGTCTCTTGCGAGGTATATTAGCCGCTTATTCACAATCTTGTCAACCAACACATTAAACATTTATATATTTTAACATATTGTGTGTAGTTTCGCTTAGTTCGCCATTAACATAACATAGCCAATGCACAGTATTCATTACGTTTATTGTATTTGCTTATATAATTGTTTATTGACTCTTAATGTATGCTGCATCATCATAGTCTGTCATACTTGTTCTGTCCTTCCATCTTGTCATTAATGGATTTATCGTTACTTCAGTCTACATAATAATTATCATCTCTACCATGTGTAGTTTATATATAGTGAGGTGGTTGGAAATTTGATTGTGAACACCACACCATCATCACACAACACTTTAAATTCAAATAAAAAATATATAATTGGCTATACCTACTCTCCCGACATTCATGGCACTGACGCTAAGTATTATTGAAGTGCAATAATTGTTTCAACCTTTTCCTACATCAGAACCAACCAGCAGCGTTGGTCCGACTGTCACGGGAAGTCACCTACAAGAAGTTGTAATGACTTTGGGATCTTCTGGCGTAATTCTTAGCTTGAGTCAAGCATTCCCGGTTCCTAGCTTCAGGTACATAATATCGTTTCATGTAGTTTATAAATACCTAGTTTACTTTATTTTGTTTCTGCTTTATATGGTTACCATTTTTTTATCACATCTGGACATAAATTTTACACAAGTCACAAACTACTATAACAGTATATTTTCCACATTATAAAATCCTTTACAACATTCAGGTTTCGTATCTGATTAATATTGTATGATGAAATATGCGGATGGTTATGTTTAAAGAACCTACAAGCAGCGTAGCTCCAAAGTTGTCTGGAGACCGTCTTCAAGAACTAACAGTAAGAGTAAACAGTGTGGGTACAGTCCTTTGTCTTAGTCAAGGTTTTCCTGTACCCAGCTTCAGGTAATATGTATTTCATTATTAGTATTACCCTGGTTCATTATTTTGCATTATTATGCCTCCTGTACATTAATTAATGTCTCCATTACCACATCATTACACGCATCAACATTGTAAGGTAAGTATATATTATTTATTCTTGTCCAATCCTTGTATTAAATTTGATTATGAGGTGAATTTAGGGGTGTAGCTTAGAGTAGGTACTTAATTTTCATTAATCACTTATTCACATTTTAATAAAAAAAATCCAAAATATTAATCATTCTGTATCTAAGTAATATATTTTTACATCTAGAAAACTGAAAAATATAAAAGCGAACAGAAAACCAGGACTGGATGACCATAAAGCAGAATATAAAATCTCAAAATCTCATTTAATTCGTAGAAAGCTAATTTTATCCGTATAGAATATATTGGATTAATTTCATTTTTGAAGTAATATTTCTGTAGGATCGCCTCATATTAACGGTTAGGAGAATTTTAATCTTTGTTTTTTTGCAGAAGTTATATATTTTTTTCTGTTGTTGCAGATGGTATAAATTTATTGAGGGAACCGCAAGGAAACAACCTGTTGCATTGGATGATAGAGTGAAACAAGTTTCTGGTACATTGATCATTAAAGAGGCTCTTGTTGAAGATTCTGGAAAGTATTTGTGCGTTGTCAACAACTCTGTTGGTGGTTAGTACAATACTTGTTAACTTTGTATCTTCTTCGGACATTGCCAAATTTTCTGTACCTTTGACAAAAAAGGCTGTGCACTGACTTTGAATTAATTGTTTATGATTAAATAAACCTTTCTTCATGGAAATACTCACACATTTTTGAAATATGTTCTATTTCTTACACATAAAGAGTAGTATTCAAAATTTATCTTTAAAAAATCACAATTTTATAGAAGTTTTTAAAAATCTGTCATTTTTCATAGTAAATGACTGTCCCTCGCCTTTCTCATACAAATGTTAGACCCGTCTGTACGGGAATGAAATTGGACAGCCATTTTGCTAATTCAAAGTCAGTGCACATCCTATTTTGTCAGAGGTACAGAAAATTTGCCAATGTCCAACTTGCATTTTGATTTTACAGTATTATTAATTGCCAAGTACTGAAATGAAGTATGATATTTTCATTGAGGACTTGCAAACACTTGATTATTCTTTGCAGGAGAATCTGTTGAGACTGTTTTAACTGTAACCGCTCCTCTGAAAGCCTCCATTGAACCAGCAACTCAAACAGTAGACTTTGGACGTCCAGCTCAGTTCACATGTAGATTTGAGGGAAACCCAATCAAGACTATTACATGGCTTAAAGATGGAAAGGATATCAAACATCATGATGCTATTCTGAGGTAAATATTTATTCATTTCGTTTGTAGGCTATTTTTACTGGAAATAATTACCATGAAATGTAGTGGAGAGTCTAGTGGTGCCCTTGCAAATATTGTATAAAGGTTTGCTTACATGAGCAAATAAATTGCTCCACTCTCGGCAATTCTGCTCGAGAATGCGTCTCGAAAACATCAAGCTATTCCCGGCAACAAGCAACAAGTAGCAACTATTTTACAATATTTATTCAATATTTCTTAGTCGGCTAGCAATATCCAGGCGGTTTCGAAATTTTGGACAATTTATTTTCTTCTTTGGACTCAATATTGTTGTCTCGCTTTAAATATTGCCGAAACAATTGCTCGATATAGCTCCATCAACTGTTCCACATTGATCAATACGAGTTGCTGAGCAGTTGTTGCTCTAAAAATCGCCTGTGTAAGAGCACCTTTAGAATATTCTCGGTTAATTAGTATGTCATCATTTTTTAGGATTGATTCAGTGAAGAAGGAAGATAAGGGAATGTATCAGTGCTTTATTAGGAATGATCAAGAGAGTGCAGGAGCCAGTGCTGAACTTAAACTCGGAGGAAGATGTAGGTCCAATTGGAATAGAATTTTTAGTATGAATATGATGCGTGTATTTTTGTTGTTAATAATTAACCTGCTTCTTATGTTAAGTCGAGCCACCACAGATCCGTCACAGCTTCAGCGAGCAAACATTAAACCCTGGTCCAGCTGTTGTTCTGAAATGTATTGCATCTGGTAATCCTACACCCGAACTTTCATGGGAACTTGATGGAAGGAGATTACAGAACAATGAAAGATTCCAGGTACTACATATCATATTTTCTACGTCGAGATTTATCTTACTTTTTGTTGAAATAACTGATGTATTTTGTTGTTGTTTGTTAGGTTGGACAATATGTAACCGTTGATGGAAATGTTGTGTCACATTTGAACATTTCTTCAATTCATACAAATGATGGAGGTCTATACAGATGTACTGCCACCAGCAAGGTATGACACTCGTTACTAGTTTTTGTATAGTTAATAGTTTTTGTATACACGTGAGAACTATAATGGAATTATTTTAAACTGTCGAACGCAGTAATAAAAATGTGACCAAGAAGGGACGACTATATTGGATGACTGACCGACAGAGACATAAGTGTGAATAAAGCATGTAGTCGTCCCTTCTCGGTCACATTTTTATTACTGTGTTCGACAGTTTAAAATAATTCAATTATAGAAAGGTTACTGATTGTGTTTATTTCTATTAAGGTTGGAAGTGCTTCACATTCTGCGCGTGTCAATGTTTACGGTCTTCCATTCGTACGAACCATGGACAAGCATCCGATTGTAGCTGGAGAAACCCTCATTGTTCACTGTCCAGTCGCTGGGTATCCCATTGACTCCATCGTGTGGGAGAGAGACAACAGAGTTCTTCCTATCAACCGCAAGCAGAAGGTTTTCCCCAACGGCACTTTGGTGATTGAGAATGTGGATAGGATGAGTGATCAGGCAACATATACGTGCGTCGCTAAGAATGCTCAGGGATACAGCGCTCGTGGATCACTGGAAGTTAAAGTAATGGGTAAGTTATCTTTATTTCTATTCTGATGTTTACGTTTCAGACGATGTCAATCCATTTTTGGAAAGAGCACTACGCCAATTTCCTTCAAAGGAATATCCAACTGATTCAAGGAATGGATTCCAAAATTATCAATTGTATTTTTTCCAGGGTGCTCCAGTATTACAACTGTTTTTGATGATTTCATGTTTCTATTTCTTTTTCAGGATTATGTATCATGTATAATTAGTATTTTTCAGGTGATCTTTAAAATCGTTATTGCTAGAGATTCTACATTTTTATGTCCCGCCAAAAGTGTATGTTGTAATATATTATCCAGCCACACGTTTAGATTAGAACTCCCTTTAATTACTCGCATATTAGACATACTACCTTATGTAAACCTTTCATTGTATTTTGTAATTTAATGTATTACGATAATGTTGAAGTTGCTCCACAAATAATTCCGTTTGAGTTTGGTTCGGATCCTGTGGATGCGGGAGATATGACCACAGTGCAATGTGCAGTTAACAAAGGGGATATGCCGGTTAATATTCTTTGGAATTTAAACGGTAAACCTTTGACGCAAAGAAATTCAGAAGGGATTTCTATAACCAGAATGAGTAACAAAATATCTGCTCTGAGTATTGATTCGGTGAATGCTAATCATAGAGGAGTCTATGTGTGCATTGTCCAAAACACAGCTGGAACAGCTAATCATTCATCTACCTTAGAAGTTAATGGTAGAACATATAATATTTTATTGCTAAACTTCATTCTAGTTAGTGTGTAGCGATTTATTTATTGAGTTTATTATTTTTGTTTTTTTACTATCTACTTCCTTCAGTGCTACCTCAGATTATGCCGTTCTCATTTGGAGACGAGGCTTCTAATGCGGGGGACATGGCTGCTGTGCAGTGCATGCTCTCCAAGGGAGACATGCCTGTGGATATTTTGTGGCAACATAATAACGTTACTATTAGGTCGGGGATTAATGGCATATCCATCAGTAAAACAAGTCCTAGATTGAGTTTACTCAGTATAGAGTCTGTATTGGCTGAGCATAGAGGATTGTATACTTGTACAGCAAAGAATGCTGCAGGAGTTTCCGAACATTCAGCTGAATTATCAGTCAACGGTATTTTATATTTAGATAAATCATTTCTGTTTTTTTATTATTTTTAGTGTTGTATTAGTTTTATTATTTTTATATAACAGTATGTATGTAATTTATCTTTACGCATTTCTTGTTAATTATGTAGCTCTATAACTATTTATGTTACGACAGTCGCCCCTTCCATCCTCCCCTTTGACTTCGGAGATGAACCAATAAACTCTGGTGACACTGTGTCCGTCCAGTGTACAGTAAAGGGAGACCTTCCACTGAACATCCAGTGGGTGATGGCGGGAAAACCTTTACAAAATGGGGATTTGGGAATATCGATAACTAAAGTCAGTCAGAGGATTTCAACCTTAAGTATAGATTATGTTAAATCGGAGCATAGATCCCCATACATGTGCATCGCGTCAAATGTTGCCGGGTTGACAAATCACTCGAGTGCATTAGAAGTGAATGGTATGGCGTACAAAGTTTGCATTGTAAATGTAGAATTTATTTACATTCTTGTTTATTTATAATTTATTGTTTCTTGATGATTGGTATTTTTATATTTATTATTTACTCAGTTCCTCCACAAATAAATCCTTTCAACTTTGGGGATGAAATATTGAATGCTGGTGAAACTGTGTCCCTGGCTTGCACGGTTAGTAAGGGAGACCTGCCTCTAGAGATTACTTGGACGTTGGATGATAAACCACTTGTCTCTGGAGACAGTGTATCCATCAATCAGAATGGGAAAAGAGTATCACTTCTGAGTATAGACTCAGTTCAGGCAATGCATAGAGGAAACTATACTTGTATAGCTGGCAACACTGCCGGTAAAACAGAACATTCCGCTCATCTTTACGTCAATGGTATACAGTCACTGTTATTTTCAGTAGTAATATGTAACGTTTTGTATTTATTTGTATCCTATTATTTTTTTGCTATTAACATTATGTGATACAGTAAAATTAATATATTGTATTATTCATTGTATGTTCAGTTGCTCCACAAATCATGCCATTTAATTTTGGCGACGAACCCACAAACCCTGGCGACATGGTTTCCTTGCAGTGTACTGTCGGCAAGGGTGATCTTCCATTAGGAATCAATTGGTATCTCGGTGGTTCTCTCATTAACATTAGATCCCAACATGATGGTATATCTGTTGTTAGATCGAGTAACAGAGTAAATACTTTATCTATTGAATCTATCAAGGCTGGGCACGGAGGTGTATACACATGCGTTGCAACAAATAAGGCTGGTTCAGCTAATCATTCCTCAGAGCTAATAGTCAATGGTAGATCTCTTCATATTTTAATTTTATATGTACTATTGCAGTAGGCGTATTATGTCTAGTGATGTTTATTTTTTTTTATTTTGTTCCCATGTTTATTTCTCCTCCTAAATTGAAATATACACTTACTGGTAACATTATATTGTTTACATAGTTGCGCCTCAAATGATGTCATTTAGTTTTGATGAAGAACCTGCGAATCCCGGCGATGTTGTTTCTCTTCAGTGCACCGTTAGCAAAGGGGATTTACCGTTAGATATTGACTGGTTTTTGGGTACAACTAAAATAAGCAAACTTCTAGATGGAATATCCGTTGTTAGATCAAGTAATAGAATTTCAACATTGACAATTGAGTCAATCAAAGCGGAGCATGGAGGAGTATACACATGTGTTGCGTCAAATAAAGCCGGCTCATCAAATCACTCTTCGGAATTGGTTGTTAATGGTAGAATATATTACTTATACATATTATGTATCTAAAACTATTTTATTATTTTGTGTTTTATACTTGTATACTATTTATTTTTCCTAAATATCCAATCTTCCAATCACATGATATAAATACAAACATTTTTTTCATAACAACCCTCTCAGTTTCCCCTCAAATGATGCCATTTACATTTGGTGACGAACCTTCCAACCCTGGAGACGTTGTCTCTCTTCAGTGTACGGTTAGCAAGGGGGATCTCCCGTTAGTGATTGTTTGGTATTTGGGCGGAAGTAAAATAAGCAGTCAAGTTGATGGAATAAATATTGTGAGATCCAGCAATCGCATATCGACACTCACAATTGAATCCATCAAAGCAGAGCATGGAGGCACCTTCACATGTGTGGCGTCTAACACTGCTGGCTCTTCCAATCATTCATCCGAGTTAATCGTTAATGGTAGAATATTTTGTAGCTCTTTTGTACGACTATGCTTCAATCTTTTTTTATTTTGGTTTATATTTGTAGTATGGTATTATGTATGTATTTTAGTTCTCCTGTAACATATCCTGAAGTCTTAAATTTACCTGCCTACACAATATAATGATTCATGTGTTATTCATTCAGTTGCACCACAAATGGTACCGTTTAGTTTTGGTGATGAGCCTGCCAACCCTGGCGATGTAGCTTCGCTGCAGTGTACAGTTAGCAAGGGGGATCTTCCGTTAATCATCGATTGGTATTTGGGGGGCACTAAAATTATCAATCAGCTTGATGGTATAGCCACTATTAGATCCAACAGGTTTGTGACACTCACAATAGAATCCATCAAAGCGGAGCATGGAGGAGTATACACTTGCGTGGCGTCTAATAAAGCGGGCTCAACTAATCACTCTTCAGAATTAGTTGTCAACGGTAGATTCAATATTCTTAATAACATTATCTTGTAGTATCTTCTATCTAGTGTGTTAGACTTCTATATTATTTGTAGTTGTTTCTTTTATTTGTTGAATTATTTTCATCACTTTTGCTTTTAAAGTTCCTCCCCAGATGGCACCGCTCGATTTCGGAGAAGAAATTTTAAATGAAGGAGACACAGTGTCCTTAACATGCACTGTGAATAAAGGCGATCTACCTCTTAATTTCTTATGGGAACTTAATGGACATACTTTAGCCACTGGCAATGGAATAAATATTATAAGGACTAGTAAAAGAATATCAATGTTGAGTATTGACGCTGTTCAATCAAAACATAGGGGGAATTACACTTGCATTGCTAGGAATGATGCTGGGAACACATCACATACTGCTGTATTGAATGTTAACGGTAGAATTATGAATACATTTACTATATTTAGTAGCTTTATATATTATGTGTGAGCATTCCTAGGATTCTATTTAATTTGTTGTTATAATATTCTAACATATCGTATGTATATTTATTTCTCTAGTCGCCCCACAAATCATTCCTTTCTTCTTTGGTGACGAACCTGTGAACGCGTTTGAAATGGTTTTGGTAACATGTACGGTTAACAAAGGAGATCTTCCTATTGATATTGCTTGGTATCGCGATCATGCACATATCCTCAATGGTCAAAATGGTGTTTCAATATCGACGTCTAAGCGATCCAGTCAGCTGAGTATTGAGAGCGTGTCCCATGAGAATCAAGGAGTGTATACTTGTATAGTGAAGAATAACGCTGGTTCTGTCAACCATTCGGCAGAACTTACTGTCAATGGTAATATGTGTACTCTTTGTTTCCCTCTCACAGTAGTTCATTACATTACATCACGTATTATATCCTTTCATTATTATATTTGTAATGTCCTTCATACTATATTTATTATATTTTTCCCTTTTCCTTCCCTGATGCAAATTTGGCGGGACATGTATGGAAGAAGAAAAACATCTAATATTAAAAAAAAACTGACCCAAATGTTTTGTGTCACTTCTACATAATATTTTTTGTGATTAAACGGAATATGCATTTAATATTTTGACTCCTCATTACTCTGCAGTAAGAATCTAGTAAATGAGCCAATATTTTTGTAATATTCACTGTTTTTTTACTGTTGATGTAGAAGAGCCTCAAAAGTTATTTTTCATATTCTGTACAAAGTACAAAGTTTTGGTGTTTGGTTTTTATTTGTTAAAATAAGTTTCTCGAGTTTCAATTACGGTAATTTAAAGTTTTATGTGATTTTTTTTAATGAAGTACACTGTGTATAAGTTAGAATATAGATGAATACATTGTGTATACTTGTATGCATTGTGGTCCACAGTGGTCCCGGTAATATCGCCTTTTGAGTTTGATGAGTCCGTGTACTACGGAGAGTCAGTTCAGGTCACTTGTCATATCCCTAAGGGAGATAAACCACTGACACTAGCGTGGAACTTCCACGGGAGAGATTTGTCATCTCACTTGGGTATATCCACTACCAAGGTGGGTGATCGTTCCTCCGTGTTGACAATATCTTCGGCCATGGCTGGGCACAGTGGGAACTATACTTGCACCGCTACTAACTCAGTGGGTGTTGTCACTTACACCGCTACACTTAATGTTCAGGGTATTATACTTGCACAAATTTACTTCACTAATTTATTTATTTTATGCTTTTGTTATTTATTTTTGTTTATTTGTGCGCATGATTTATATTGTAAATAAGTGACTTCAGATGTTCTTATGAAAGCTGAGTTGACATTACATAAGTAACTACCACTATTACCTGTATATGTATGTATGAGAACCATAGGTATAATTGATATGAAAGCTTTGACATCATGTATTGTATTGTATTATTAGTTTTGCCACACATAGTCCCATTCGACTTGGAAGACACTGTATTTTCTGGTGAATCGGTTCAGCTCCAGTGCCACGTGTCTAAGGGAGACTTGCCTCTTCAAATAAGTTGGAATTTTCACGGAAAAGAGTTGTCCTCTCACCTGGGGATATCTACAATGAAAGTAGGGGAGAGAACATCTCTACTGAGTATTGCTACAGTAACGGCTATGCACAGTGGGGACTTTACGTGCACAGCCACCAACAGAGCGGGCACTGCTACCTACTCCACTGCAGTTCATGTCAATGGTACAATACAATACCTGCCTCTAGGCAGACAAGGCTCATTCAACCACCAGCTATTGTGTTATATATTTAAACTAAAACACTAATCACATCTGCCTACCACATATTATATCAGCCAGCCACCCAGCCAACCACCCAACCTGTCACAATATATTATTATAAAGATGCTATGTTAACTGCACTGCACGCTTCTCACCTCCTGGTCCCTCATCACACCACAGTGTAATCTCATCATCTTACTAAGTGTATGTCTTACTATTATTACAACACATATTGTCTATTATATTTTGATTATCACAGTTGCACCTTATATCGTCCCATTTGAAGCTGATGGCTCAGTGTTTGCTGGAGAATCTGTACAGTTGAATTGTCACGTATCAAAAGGCGATATGCCACTCGAAATATCATGGAACTTCCATGGGCGGGACATGTCCTCTCACTTGGGTATAATTACAACTAAAATGGGGGAGAGGACTTCCTTTCTCACAATATCCTCAGTCACTGCCAGTCACAGTGGAAACTACACTTGCATTGCTAAAAATAGAGCGGGATTTGTGGGTTACACCACATCTTTACATGTTAATGGTACTGAGAGTACATAAGTACATTGTTTGTTACGTGTTATTTAGATATACCTACATACATATTATTAAATTATACTTTGTTATATTTGTTTGATTTACTTTATGATATTATTTAATATGTTTCCTCATTGTATTCGCACCATTTTATTTCCAACAGTTGCACCCAACATATTACCATTCGACATTGATCAGGCCTTGTTCTCTGGCGAGTCAGTTCAGCTGACTTGTCACATCTCCAAGGGAGACACACCTTTAGATATATCTTGGAGCTTTCACGGGATGGATGTTCCGTCTAAGTTAGGAATTTTAACTACCAAAGTTGGGAGTAAAACATCTCTTTTAAGTATTCCCATGATAACGGGAAGTCATAGTGGAAACTATACTTGTGTAGCTAAGAACTCCGCTGGGACCGCCACGTACACAACTACATTAAAAATTAATGGTAGATTTTTAATTTGGCACGACACTTTCTCTATGAATGCATCTTCTTCTTCTTCTTCTATTAGTGAAGTTGTTATTTTTTGTTTGTACATTTGTTGTTTACTTTCCCTCCAGTCATCCCTCACATTATGCCATTTGAAATCTACGAATCAGTCTTCTCTGGGGAGTCAGTACAGCTGAGCTGTCACATTAGCAAGGGAGACTTGCCTATAGACATCTCATGGAACTTCCATGGTCAGGATATGTCCACCCACTTGGGGATCATAACCACCAAGGTGGGAGAGAGAACATCTCTTCTAGTAATATCCTCCATTATGGGGAGCCACACTGGTAACTACACGTGTGTGGCTAAGAATGCTGCGGGGATTGCAACCTACACAGCTACGTTACGTGTGAATGGTATCTATACCTGCCCTACATACTTCACATTCATTTTACTACTACATGCACCATTGATTCTGCTTTCTTATTGTCTTCCCCGTAGTATTAATTCTCTTCTTTTTACCTTTCCTTACCTATACAAGTATACATCAACATTGATACCCACTTACTACTTGAATAGTTTATTAATGTACCTATCATTGTGTAAATATTTTTGGGTTTATATTCACACAGTCACACCACATATAATGCCCTTTCAACTGGAAGAAGCCGTATTTGCCGGGGAGCCCATACAGTTAAACTGCTACGTACCAAAGGGAGATAGTCCATTAAATATTGAATGGAGGTTCAATAACTTAGTGATTGATGCAGTAAGACAAAATATAGTAATGACTAAAGTTAGTGAAAGAACTTCATTACTCACAATTCATTCGGTTATGGGAAGTCACAGTGGAAATTATACTTGCCTGGCAATAAATGCAGCTGGCACGGCTCAGCATTCCGCTTACCTACATGTTATTGGTACAACCATATTATCTTTTATTGTCTGACATTTTCCTTGTGCTGAATGTGATTTTGTTTTATGCTTTTCAATACATATATCTGCATAATATAATATATGCTCGATTATATTACACAGTTCCACCCACCTTGCAACCTTTCAATTTTGGAGAAAAAGCCCTGAATCCTGGCCAAGTAGTTGCCCAACCGTGTTCTGTGATACAAGGAGACCAACCGCTAACATTGAGTTGGCTTTTTAACAACGAACCAATTAAACCATTTACGGGTATAACAGTTGTCAACATTGGTGATCGTAGTGCCATTATAAGTATAGGATCAGTAGAGGCCTCCCATGCGGGGCTGTATACTTGTAAGGCTGACAATGTTGCGGGGAGAGCTAATTTTTCAGCTCAACTAATTGTAAACGGTATTTTCATATAAAGTTTGTCATAATTGTTTTTAGCCTTGATTTCATATCGCATAGCTGTTTAGATTTTATTTGTATTCCATTTTATCTGTACTTGTAAATACTAAATTGTTTTCATTCACTTTCTTCATCGTTGATACATTCGATGTTCAGTAATGTATGTGTAGGTAGGTACTAGTCAATCAATGCAGTCTAATAATAATTGGATTCTACAAATTGAAAATTGTTAACAGTTCCTCCTAAGATAAAACCCTTCACATTCGGAGACGAGCCCTCGCACCTGGGGGAGTATGTGCAGGTGTCTTGTACAGTGACACACGGTGACCTCCCCGTTAGTATTACTTGGATATTCAATGGAGTCATGATTTCACAAAGAAACTCTGCATATTCCATATCTAATTCCAAAAGGAGTAGCATATTAGTTATTGATTCAGTGTCTGGCGATCATGCGGGGAATTATACGTGTGATTGTGAAAACAAAGCTGGGAGAGTTTCACATTCTACAGCTCTTATTGTCAATGGTTTGTCGCATCATACTGAGTATCATAATAATATGTCTAATGTTCGTTTCAATAGAATATTCTCCTTTACTGTTATACTTAATGATACATTTTTGTTCCACCTTACACATAGTTCCACCTAAAATTGCACCATTCTCAGCTGGAAGTGATCCAGCATTCCTGGGAGATTTCTTTACACTTCAGTGTTCTATTACACACGGGGATCAACCAATTACAATTTATTGGCTTATCAATGGAGAGTCTATAAGTAAATCAGTGGGAATCACAATTAATGAAATGAGCACCAGAAGTAGTGTTCTAACTATTGACTCGATACAGTCAGACCATGCGGGGAATTATACTTGCGCTGGCAGAAACATAGCTGGAACAGCCACTCACTCCACTACACTCACAGTTAACGGTTCATAGTATTTTTCAGACACTTGGCTTTTTGTTTTTTTAACACTTTTTATTTATATTTTATTTTATAGTACCTCCATTGATAGTACCTTTTACGTTTGGTGATGTCCCGTACAATCCTGGAGATGCTGTACAAATAACCTGTCTGGCTACCAAGGGGGACGCTCCCCTAGACATATCCTGGACTTTCAGTAGTGACATAATGGATTCCGCATTGCCTAAAGATATTATTACAACACCATTCGGTCCCAGATCTAATGCTTTGATGATAAACTCAGTGACAGCTAACCACCAGGGGAATTATACTTGCATTGTCAAAAATCAAGCGGGCAGAGTGGAATATGTTACCACACTTGTCGTAAATGGCATGTGATACCTTAATGTTTATTATAATATCTTCTAATCAATTCACTCGTATGATATCACCATGTGGATGCTATGCGTTATAAGGGGCACTAAACATATTGCTGACTAATTATATTATTACCTTACAAATATCACAGTTCCTTCAGGCACCCACGGCATTTCATCTTTGCATGCTGATCCTTCCTAACAACTTGGGGATTTCACGGTGAGGTTTTCTTTTGCAGTCCGTCCTCGTATTGTACCATTTGAATTTGAATCACCTATTTATGCGGGCCAGGCAGCTCATGTAACGTGTCTTGTGGCGGAAGGCGACTCTCCAATGGATATCACTTGGAGTTTCCAAGTCTCTCATTTGGGTTCCCACGATGGAATAACTACAAACAAGATAGGCAGCAAGACTAGCGTATTATTAATAGATCCAGCGAACTGGGGACACATTGGCAACTATACCTGTACTGTGAGGAACCCTGTTGGGGTTGTTAATTACACTGCTTCCTTGGAAATACACGGTATATATCACTCACTCGTAAGAGACAACAGTTCCCAGTGCTTTGTACAATGCATGATGAATATTAGGTCTGTTGATTTTATAGAAAGAGATGTTGGTCTGCATATTATAATATTGCATATACATATACCAGTACAAGTATGCCAGGGTTGCAGCATACCCATGTTTGTATTGTAATTCCTTTGTGACTAGTCTTGTGTTCATGTTGCTAGAGTTAATTGTATCTTTTCAATTTAGTGTTGCCAGAAATAGAACCGTTTAGTTTCCATGCACAAGGAGTAAATGGGGGAGCATCGGCGCGTGTTATGTGCACGATCCTCGTTGGTGATTCTCCCCTACAAATACATTGGTTGAAAAATGAAGAAGTGATTCCTGCTAATTTTAAAATGACCCAACGTGTGGATGATTATACGTCCATCCTGTCCCTGAGACAGGTGAGCCTGCTCGATGCGGGGAATTACACTTGTGTCGCTTCAAATCAAGCTGGAGAGGTCCGCTATTCTGCCGTGTTGAAAGTTAAGGGTTCGTGTCGTGTTAGCTTCTAGTTTAGATACACCTAGTGCTGCACCCATTCATTATATGTGTCTGCTTTATCTTACACAGCTTTGTGAATTAATGTTTGCTTTGGGAAATGTTACCTGACCTTTACAGAGGTGCCACAAACACAACCAATGTCATTTACGTCGGATTACGCGTCGGAGGGAGATTACACACAACTAACATGCATTGTAACTAAAGGAGACTTTCCGTTGGTGTTTGAATGGTCGCTGAATGACGAAGTAATATCGCCTTGGTTGGGGGCGAGCATTGTCAGTGTAGGAAGACAAACAAGTTTACTAATCATACAGAATGTTACGTCCAAGCACACTGGTGCTTATACATGTCGTGCTTCTAACCCCGCTGGACATTCTATATCCACTGCATCCCTTGTTGTAAAGGGTAATTCCTATTTCATATCAATTTCTATCTATTCTATACATTCAACTTTTAATAGATTTACTTTCAGTTCTCTTTGATCCTTTTTATAATTTCTTCACTTTGTTGAATTTTGTAAACAATAGTTGACGAGGTACACGTGTTGCCATATTGCCAGCCAGGAGTTTTGCCTTTGCCCACGTGACACTAAACTACTCGTACACATGACAAGTTACACATACTATGATGTCAGGGTATCCTTCTTCCTGTCCCTGTATTATATTTTTATGTTTATTATATTTATGTTGGCTGCATGTACCTTCTCTTCTAATATTCTCATTAATTAATTAATAAACTAACATTTACATTATTGTTGTTATGTGAATGCTTTTGTAAACAACTGATTGCTTATTATTTTTATATTATTTGTTCTTTTGTTCCATATTTATCCCATTTTTATTTCTCCCATTACATATTTATTGGTTTTGGTTTGTATTTGTATGTAGAGTATTATTTATATTTGTGAATTATTGTATGTAGTGCTTGTTGTATTTGGTGTGCTAATCATTTGCTAAATTAACATTGCCAGAATTCCAAATGGATTGATTTTTATTAATTAAATCAAGAAATATCTAATATTAACAACATTTTGAAATAATCACCATTTTTGGAACATGAGTTACAAATCCATTTTTTTTATATTAAAGGATTGCAATTTTTGAGTTGGCCGGTAGCCTGGTTGGTAACATGCTCGACTGTTAATCCGGCGGGCGCAGGTTCAATCCCCGATGCCGACATACTCCGCTTCACAATACAAGCTTTCTGTGAAGTGTAAAAAGGTGTATTTGGGTTTACTTCGATAGACCCAGATTCATTTTAAAAAAAAAAGTAAAAATAAAAATAAATTGATTTACCTTAGTATGGGCTCAGCCTAGTTTGGTAGATTTAAATGTAATGACAATTAATTTGTAACTTTTATTTCAATAAATTACTTTTATTACATGTATTAGATTTATATTTCATTCAAACACCAGACATATTTATAAAGTTATCTTCTTCTGCCCTCCACTGTTCCTGCTTGGAACACAATATCATCTAAGTTGCATCCTATGTTAATTTAGTAAAATAAAATCACCGCTTCTGTTTGTTACTAATATCATTATATAGTTTTAAAAACATTTGTTACTTTTTCCTTCAACACGAAATAATAGATTTCTTTTAATTAAAATTAAATTTAAAAATTGGTTTATAAAATTTAAATTTTCTTGAAGAAACGGGTAACAAAAGTTTGAATTAAATTTTGCTTATTTTTTATTTGAGTAAAAATTTATGGCACATTCATCTTGTAAATTTTTAATTATGAAAATAATATTATATTAAAATGCTAATTTAAATTATTGCAAGCTTCATTTTCTTCTTTCAAAATTCATTTGCAACAAAAATGCAACTAAATTATCATAAATATATTTTCCTTCACAAAGTGTGTTAAGTAATCATTGAATGATAAAATTTCATCTACCATCTTGCATGCTTTTTGTTCTATTAAACATCTTTAAGTCTCAGATGAATAGTGCTGCTGTTGGTTGTGTTACTATTTAGTAATTTCCATCAGTTTGTTGTAGAGTCATCAAATACTTTTACCAAACAACTTTGTGACATAAAAATTACATGAACGTGGATGTTTTTAGTTCCCCCTCGTTGGATTCTTGAACCGACTGATAAAGCTTTTGCTCAGGGCTCTGATGCCCAAGTTGAATGTAAGGCTGATGGTTTCCCAAGGCCTCAAGTCACATGGAAGAGGGCCGAAGGTATGCATACTACTTTATTTAAAATTCATATCTTTGTTTCTCCATTTTAAGCTAGTTTATCGTACTATTGAAGACAGATGAATTTATAACTCTTGTGTTATTATAACAGGAGACACGCCTGGAGATTACAAAGATCTTAAGCCAAATAATACAAATATTAAAGTAGAAGATGGTACATTATCTATTTCAAACATTCAAAAGACAAATGAGGGATATTACTTGTGCGAGGCTGTAAATGGTATTGGTTCCGGATTATCCGCTGTTATTCTTATCAGCGTCCAAGGTAAATACTAAACATATACTGATGAATGACATTGTAAAATTATATAGTAGTTTGTGTCCATGGGCTGTGTTATATATGATGCTATATTTTTAGCTCCACCTCAATTTGAAATCAAACAAAGAAACCAAACCGCCCGCAGAACTGAACCTGCCGTCTTACAATGTAAAGCCCGTGGAGAGAAACCTATTGGCATCTTGTGGAACATGAACAACAAGAGATTGGACCCAAAGAGTGATAGCCGTTACACAATCAGAGAAGAAATCTTACCCACTGGAGTATTGTCGGATCTTTCTATTAAGAGAACAGAACGTGGAGACAGTGCTCTATTCACATGTGTGGCTACAAACGCTTTTGGTTCTGATGATACAAGCATTAACATGATTATTCAAGGTAATTATATCTTTCAAGACATCACATAGGACTAAATTTATTTTAAATGTGTAGATATTTGAAGTATGTCTTGCATTAAACATTGCAGAGGTTCCCGAGGCGGCGTACGGTCTTAAAGTTCTCGACAAATCTGGAAGATCTGTGCAGTTATCATGGGCTGCTCCTTATGATGGCAACTCTCCAATCAAGAAGTATCTCATTGAATACAAAAGAGCCAAGGGCACATGGGAGAAGGATATTGACCGTGTATTGGTGCCAGGAAGCACAACTGACGCAGGAGTCTTTAGTCTTCACCCCGCTACAACTTATCACTTGAGAATTGTCGCTGAAAATGATCTTGGAACATCTGAACCATCTGATACTGTCACTATTATCACCGCTGAAGAAGGTATTACAAACATATTAATTTATATTTTGTTTCGCAATATTTTGTCTTACGTAACATACTCACAATTTATATTCTGTATTTTAGCTCCTTCTTCTGCACCAACTGAATTGAAAGTGGAAGCTTTGGATCAACACAGCCTCAAAGTAACATGGAAGCCTCCCCCACCCCAGGACTGGAATGGAGATATTCAAGGGTATTTTTCCAAATATTTCATTGCAATTCTATCTATTGATATTTGCACATATACTGTACGAACTGGTTCCGATTATTAATTTGATATTTTTATTATACAGGTACTTTGTTGGGTACAAACTGGCATCCAGCGATAAGGCTTATGTGTTTGAAACTGTGGATATCTCAAAGGAAACTGGGAAGGAGCATCATTTGCAGATTGGAAACTTAAAGTATGTATTAAATTTCAATACTACTTAGGAGACTATTGAATTGTTTATAAATTGTTTATCATTCTGGTTGTTTTACTTCAGGACATACACCCAATACTCTGTGGTTGTACAAGCCTTCAGCAAGATTGGACCTGGACCCATTTCTGTGGAGATTAAGGCCTACACAGCTGAAGGTGTCCCCAGTGCCCCACCGCACGATGCTACTTGCACGACTCTTACAGCCCAAACAATCAGAGTCTCGTGGATCAGTCCTCCTCTTGCTTCCGCTAACGGTGTTATTAAGGGATACAAGGTTATCTACGGCCCCAGCGAAACTTGGTATGGTAAGTAAACAAAATCTAACCTAACATAAGCCAACCTAACATAACATAACCTAACCTAACAAACTGAGTCATTAATTTAGTGATGGGTAGGTAGGTACTAGTATTTATGTATTATTTTCTGTTTCAGATGAGAAAACTAAGGACACAAAGATCACATCCAGCAGCGAGACAATTTTGCATGGGTTAAAGAAATACACAAACTATTCTATGGAAGTATTGGCAACAACTAACGGCGGAGATGGTGTCCGATCAACTCCCATCCATTGCCAAACTGAACAAGATTGTGAGTAAAATATTTCCATTCATATATATACTTATGTACAAGTTATGTGACCATTTTACTTCACCGCATTATAACTTTAATTCGAAATGATTTGAACTTTTCGTTACATGATTTTTATTACAGGATGGATTGTTAACTAGTTTGCATTTGTATTTTTAGTACCTGAGGCACCGACAGCAGTCAAAGCTTTGGCAATGGGAACTGATTCTATTCTCGTATCATGGAGAGCACCAACACAGCCAAATGGAATCATCACACACTACACGGTTTATACGCAAGTGCAAGGATCTGAACCTGTCAGCAGCCGAGTAAGAGAAATATAACCATTACTATACAAACTGTCAAAGGCAGTATGAGTTGTAATTGGTTGTAATTTTATATTGAATATTTTATATATGATTTTTGTGTGTATAGGTCCCAGCAATCCAAATGAGTTATTCTGCGACTGAATTGAAACAAGCACGCTACGACTTCTGGGTTCGAGCTTCAACTGTCATTGGAGAAGGTCAACCCTCACCCACCGTATCAACAAGCCCCAACACAAAGGGTAATTACATACTATACTGTATTACATATAACAATAATAGTCTGTCAAGGAAGAGATGGTCTCAGCTTGAATTGGAACTACAATTTTATGTCCTGGAAACAGTTACATTTCTATAAAATTCTACAAGTGTTGCCATTACGGTTGACAAAAACCTACATGTAGCCCCCTTATCAAAAAGCATATCTTTCTTGGCAGATTGTACGTAATTCTATTAACTAAAGATACTCTTGACTACCTTTACATGTGGCGGTGTAAAATTGTGGTGTAAAATTGTGGTTATGTTATTTATAATTTATATTTATTTCAGTCCCAGCAAAGATTGCGTCTTTCGATGATAAATTCACTGCATCATTCAAGGAAGATGTTAAGTTGCCTTGCCTCGCTGTAGGAGTGCCTCCACCAACAATCACATGGAAGGTAATAGAATCGTCAAAGATCGTCTTATTAGCTTGAATTTTATATTGCGTATGAGTCGGCACTATGTAAAATTGAATTGTGATTGTTTTAGGTTAAGGGAGCACCATTGGAAACGTCAGACCGAGTTCGTCAACTGCCGGAAGGTTCTCTGTTGATTGCCGGAGTAGCAAGGGACGATGCTGGAGATTACGTGTGCCATGTTGAGAATAGTTTCGGATCAGACACTGTTACGCACAAGCTTACCGTTTACGGTAATTAATATATTAATAGCATTACTTCAGAAGATGATTTTTCTTTAAATCTACGTTTCGTTGGAATCATGTTATTGTTTTTTTCAGCTCCTCCTTTCCCTCCCTCACTTTCTCTGGGCTCCAGCAGTGTGTCGTCCCTCACTTTAAGATTGAAGTCTGCTAATGACACGCCTACACACGGTTACACCGTTCATTACAAGCAAGAGTTCGGAGATTGGGAGACTGTTCAGGTTTGTAATATTTAAATTGAATACTACTTAAAAAATATGAAGATGTCTTTTATCCTTTTCAATTGCACCTTCAATGAAGTTAGTTGTTCATATTAGGGAACCTATATAAATTTAGTAAGACTTAACGGATAAAGCCATAGACAAAACTTGACCGCTTTTTTTGCGTCTAGCCTTTCCTCTAGGTATACGCCATTTTTTCTCGATGTAAAGAACGCTAATTTACCATTTAATTACATAGGTTATATTCCAAAGGTAATTTACACGCTGATTATACGTAATGAGTCACAAAAATCACTGAAATATCACCAGGTTTCATGCAATTGTGGACACCCAATGACACGGAATCATATGTTTGTAGCTCCAATGGCATCCACCATAGATTTTTCATAGATAATAGAAGAGGCTCAATGTTCAATAGTTCTTCCTACCTTTATATAGGTTCCTTAGTTCATATAGAAGCAATAAAATGAAATATTTATTAATATGTTTCAGATTCCAAGCCAAACAACAACATACACATTGGAGAATTTGTACTGTGGATCTAGATATCAAGTTTACGTCACGGCATACAACAAGTGAGACTTTTTTATAAAAAACGTATTTTGTACTTAACTTTTTCACTTTACTAATATTTTTGTTTTAATTCTAGCATTGGCACTGGTGAGGCTAGTGACGTGTTGAATGCACGAACGCGAGGATCCAAACCCATTGTACCACGTGCTGCTGATTTTATGGAAGTGTCGAGTGGAAGTGTGACGTTACACTTGAAGCAATGGCAAGATGGTGGATGCCCAATGACCCACTTTGTTGTTGAAAATAAAAAGAAGTAAGTCTTTTGCTAACACTAAATGTCTCTAATTACATTACAGATTTTCCTCAACAGAAGCGAGAGGTATCTACATTCACATAATCTAGCTTTATGTGAACTCCCATGGAGAGGAAGCAGGGTTATGTTCCGACGCTTACGACGGTTTTGGCTGGCTTAAATCACAATAAAGTGGGTTGCTAAATGTTGCATTCACTCCTCAGCAGATGACGGTAGTATCAGAAAATTGGTCCATTGTGAAATTAATTTCGATCTGTAGTGTATATTATACTATACAATTTCCAAAAATACACAATTGACAGCAGGATGTGGTGGAATAGGTGGACGTTGCCCCGGGCATAAAGTGATCACTTAAGCCAGCTAAAACTGACTCGTAAGCGTCGGAACATCCACCCTGCTTCCTCCCCAAGGGAGTTCACATAAAGCTACATTATGTTAATGTAGATACCTCACGCTTCTGTTGAGTCGGATCTGTAATGTATTTCCATCTGTGCAATGCAGAAAAATACAGTTTAACACCTAAAATAATTTATGTATATCTCCAGTCTCTAATTAGGTTAATTTAATGGGGCTATTTTTTATTGTGTGTTTTGTTTGTCTTTCTTCCTCCAGGGGTGCTGCTGAGTGGAATCAGATTTCAAACAGTGTTAAACCAGGAGGTAACTTTGTTGTGTTGGATTTGGAAGCTGCTACTTGGTACTTGTTGAGAATCACTGCACACAATAATGCCGGGTTTAATGTTGCCGAGTATGAGTTTGCCACATTGACTGTAACTGGAGGTAAGTCTTATATATATTTATTTATCAATCATTATGTCATTTTCTTCAAATAGTTTTGAGTTTCAATTTCTCACTTTTCTCGAAAGTAAATCCCAATTGTACCTGAAAACATTTCTCATTAACCGCCGCATCATTTTGTTTAAAGTTTCTTTCCGTTGATGTATTATTGATTACATCTTCTTTACATTAATTGGAAAAGTCAATATTTTGTTATTGGAAAGTGAATGAGACACAATATTCTGCAACAATGTTGTAAAATCTTGTGTTCCATGCATTATCCAATGAAGAAATATTGATTGATATGAATAATATGTATGGTTAATGCGGTTTGAATGATTTTCAGGTACAATTGCACCGAATCGCGATTCCCCCTCACTGACTACAGAAGACACAATAAAGCTTCTTCTTTCCAATTTGAATTTGATCGTACCAGTTGTGGCGGCCATTTTAGTTATAATCATTGCCATCATAGTTATCTGTGTAGTGAAGGGAAGTCAGCATCATGGAAAAGGTTTGTATATTTGATTTATTATTTTGATTTGATCAACAGGAACCATCGCACCACTTCCCGGAGGTGGTATGGTATCTGGCCCACATGAGATTCCAGTCTGGTTGAAGGCTTGGTTAGAACCCGAAGTCTTAGTCCCCATTCTCGCGACCATTGTAGTGCTGGTTGTAGGAATTGTGGTAATCTGTGTTACTCTCGCACGGAGACATCAGCCTCACCGACTCCGAGGTCAGAAGGACGTGTATTGTATGTATAGCTGTGGCATGAGCCTGCAGGCTTTTCTTCTTTCTTTTAATCACATGAGAATATCAAAAGTTCATACATACATTATTTTTCTTTCTCAATGTTTGATTCAACCATCAATTTTACTTGCTATAAAAAAATAACTTTGACAAAGGAGATTGTGATAAAATAATGTGTTTTCCTTTTTTTTTCTACACCAACTAAATGCTCAAAAATAAACAGCATTCAAATGATTCTTTTGATATTCTCATTACCTTCATTCACCATGTGAATAACATTTCTATTTCTTATTCTAACAAACCATCATTCTGTCTCTTGTATCATCTCTTGTATCATTCATTCATCTAAATCCATCATTTTATATTAATTTTCCATTGGCTGTGTTTAGTGTTTAACTCTGGTATGTAAATAATAATTACGTTTTAGTGTTACATGTTTGTCATAATTATAGATGTGATTCGAAATTATCTTTTTTCCTTGTTTCAATTTTTATTAAACAATACGTACTTAATGATTTCATTGAATAGGATTTTTTAAAATAATATTATTTCTAGATGTTTAATGAGAATGTTGTAACGATTCAATATGATTTTTAGATAATTAATAATTATTTATCACTAGTTATTGTTCTCAGTGTTTAGAAAATTATTTCTTTTTGTAGAAAATATCATTTCATAGATAATTAGTAAAATAAGATAAATGTTTTCATAGACTATGGAATATTTTAATTCAATAGTATTTAAATTAAGTACATACATGATTATCTATGAGTACATCTCTAATATGGTTACTTGTACCTAAAATTTCTGATTTGTAACTTTTTACTCAGCTAATTAAATTTGCCATTTCTTGCTTTGAAATCTAATGCTAATGGATAAAGTGACTGACAAAAAGTAACACTAATTATAAGAAATCTATGGCACTCATTATAATATGCTCAGTTCTCAAAGCAATATTATTACTCAAATACAATTTTAATTGTGACAAATAATATCAAGAGTATTATTTTTATTAGATGACGTTGTGTACAATCAATCCATGATGAATCCTTCCGGAACATTGGACAAGAGAAGGCCATCTCTGCGAGATGAACTCGGCTACATTGCCCCACCAAACCGTAAACTTCCCCCTGTACCTGGCTCCAACTACAACACTTGTGATAGAATTAAGCGGGGTGCCGTTATTGGTAAGATTTCTGATGACATTCTCCCACACTGCATTACTAACACACATATTTACCTACAATTATTATTATGTATTGTGTTTATGTAACAACTTATTCTATAAAATATTATCAGATTTCTTTCTTAAATCTTCATTGAACGCCATGGAAGAAATATAAAAATTTACAAATAAACTTTTTTCGGTGTTCAATGTATTTTAATGTGAAACATACGTAGGATTCCGTAATTATAGCAAAAAAACTGTTTTGAAACTATTTTTCAAAACTTTGGTAAATTCCTATTTTTTTAAGATTACTGAGCATCCGTGTCTCACTGCACAGGATAACTCTCGAGCGCCACACCGGTCATTTACTTACACGAAATAAATGAGAAGCATGGCCGTTGGTGCCCAAAAGCACTTAAAGTATTTTATTTTGCGTGAGGTCACCGGTGACCCCCATGTCATAATCATGTAAGCCAGATGAGGTCATAGGTGACCCCACGGCGTTTAACTTGTTAAAATTGAGATGCAACGAGATCATTCGAGCCAACAATTTTGAGTATCGACCAATTACAAATTCAAACAATGTCTCACATTTTGATATCAATCACAGAATCTTACTGCAATATTAAAAGAATTCTTCATTATTGTGTAAGAGTGTTTTCAGAACTAACACACCGTACACGTCTTTAATATTGAAAATAGTCAGCTAGTTTTTGTGTGTGTATATTATTTTCATACATATTGTGCTACATATGAGATGTACGTCCCGTGGAATAGATAATTATATAATATTATATCTATAGCAGTATACTCTATGAAACTAACTCTCGTGTTGGTGAACTACATCATCACAAGGTAACTTGCATGAATATTGTGTGTTGTGTGAACTACTGTATTATATTTACATCATTTTATTATTTTACCATTATCGAGTGTCTAGAGGAAGAAAGAATTAACCAATAACCATACAGAAGCCTCTATTGATTAATTTTTATTTTACGAATGACTCAACGATGGGCCCACAATCTTATCAAGAAGCAAATAATAAGCGATCGTGTATTGATTGACACATGAAAATTCCTTCTTCGTCTTTTTAGTCTACTTATCTTAGCTACATATTTTAAAATATTAGTTAATTTGTAGTTGTCACCACAATATATTACGTAGTCTATAATTTGTTTTGCTTTTACTAACCTGTCACTTGATATCGTACTCCTCGAGTTGCCCACATCTTTCACTTTGTATGGAATAGCAAAAATGTGTTGTAACATTTAAAAAATTATGTATTCCTTGCAGTACTTTTTTCATATTCTTGCATCCTTGTTAATTTAATTTTTATTATAATGACTGAACTGAAGACGAATGTTTGAAGAGTTGTATGAAACATGTTGCGATTAAATAGTTTTTTTTATATATTTTTCCATTTTTATATTATTGTTGTATCTTTATTTTTCCATTCCATTATGATTAGTGTTGTATTGCTTGATGGTTGTGGTGTTAGGTAACTCAATGAGGTCGCCTCACTCTACATGGGATCCGAGGAGACATCAGTACGAGGATCTAAGGAACTCTGGAAGACACATGAGGAGGGGAGGATCTAGGGAAAATTGTAGAACAGGTAACAAACATTTCGATTCTAGTAAATATTACAGCCAAGCCAAGCAGTTCGTTAGGCTTCCTTAATTTATTATACTTGTGACTCATTTGAGAGGTGATTATCATTAATCTGTACCTATTCTATTTGTCTGTATTTATGGTAAATGATTTAGTCAAACACTATTTCATAGGAAGGTATTGGTAAGTGCGTAAACATTAGTTTATTTTATGTTACAATCATTATTTCTGTTTTATTTTTTTTCATGAGCTGACTATTTTCATAGATATTATTTTACATATTTCGTTTCATTGTCAGTTAATTAATACGTAATTAATCGTTGCTCCATTGTGTTAAAATTGTGATTATTAACTAAATGTGTTGTGTGTGAGTAGCTGGGATGGAGGATGAGATCTGTCCCTACGCTACATTCCACTTGTTGGGCTTCCGAGAGGAGATGGACCCTGCCAAGGCTGGACTGAACTTCCAAACTTTCCCTCACGGTAATGGAATGCCACACGCTGGAACTATGGGCCCACCTCATCACAATCCACACAATGCTCACTCCCGCTCAGGATCACAATCTATGGTTTGTAAATTCATAAAAATCAGAAAATAATAGTGTATTGTAATAATATTAAGACAATTAGTTTGACGTTTCTTGTAACATTTCAGCCACGTCAGAACAATCGTTATGCTCGCAAAAACTCTCAAGGTGGTAACAGTTCTATCTACACTCCCGCTCCTGAGTATGATGATCCAGCTAACTGCGCTGAAGAAGATCAATACGTATGATAAAAATATTTAATATTTTGTATTATATCAACTTTCTTTACTATTAAACATATATGTTTTTTTTTCTGATATAGCGCAATAGATATTCTCGCCCAACATACGGCCGTGTTGGAGGTCCCGAATATGATGATCCCGCCTCATGCGCTCCTGAAGACGATCAGTACACTGGACAGTATGGTACTCCCTATGAACATTATGGATCTAGACCCAGCTTCGGTAAGTTTTACACATTTCGAGAATACAATAGACTTTGATTGATTACATGTAAGTAAAGATCATAAAACAAAAATATTTACAGCCGGATCAGGAAGGAATTTAAGTGCTTCCCCCGAACCTCCTCCACCACCACCACGTAATCAACATCCCGGAAACGGAGACGCCAACGGATCCTCATTCAACGACTCCAAAGATTCCAATGAAATATCAGAGGCTGAGTGCGATCAACCGCGAGCACTTTCAGGTACAAAATACAAAATGACCAACAGGTGACATTAAAATAAAAAACGAAACATTAGAATAAACAAAAAACTGGCAAAATTATTCTGAAAACACACATAATATATTATTTTTATCATTATAATTTAATATATCTTTTCATTTCTATTTATTTTTTATATTATTATTTATTTTATTTCCCTATGACGTTAAATGAAAATTATCCTAATTTACAAACTATATTATTAATTAGTGTCTGTGGTAGTAGAATAGTTATATTGTGACTAATGCATGATATTTTATGTCCTCTCTCTAACACAATATAATATTATAATAGTCTTGGATACAGATTGCTTCTAACTTATGGTATGAATGCGTGGAATATTATGTATTTTTTATCACCAGTGCTTTTGTGGGTCCAAGCAAGCAGATATATATTTCAGGCGCAGCATTTATAGTTTTAAAAGTACAATTTAGTCAAAATATTGGAACATATTTATAAATTTGTTTTCTTTTCAAAATTTTTGTAATATTGGTATCGTAGCAAAATTTTATTATAAAGTAGAGTTGATTTTTATTTTGTATTGGCATAAAACTTCCCAAGTTTTTAGACGTACAAATGAAATACATAATTTAATCCCCAATTCATGAGAACTTTTCTAGAAGTTGTAGCATATTTGTAGAAAGTTCAGGACTTTCAGTAGTACATGAACCTAGTGAAAATGTACCAAAATGGATTCCTCATTGCTACTGAAATCTTGTGAATATATTACATAAAATCTCCCCTTATTGCTAATGGTAATTTTATTTGTTGTATGATCAGTAACATTACTTTTATGTCGATACTCTTTTTGTTTTTTTATGTTTTATTTTTGTATCGTTGTGAATGGTGAATAATTATATTTTATTTATATTATGTATCTTGTGATGTGTTGTGTTATGTATACTTGCAGTAAGAGCACACAATCCAAAGGATGGCATGTCCACAGAGGAGATGAGAAAACTCATTGAAAGGTCAGTCAGTTATGACAACCTTTCCACTTATAATTACAAACACTAATGCCCATACATTGTTCATCAACGCATTCTTCCTATCTGAATTTAAATTAACCATTTCATGAACAGTTAGGGGACGCCTCTAAGAGAGCAACCACTCAATGCTTAGTTTGACATACTATATATTTTACTACAGGAAAGTGTTTGAGTTATTCAGATCGTTTCTAAATAAAATAGATTCTTTAGTTGCATATGTAAAACAGTGAACTTCACTGATCTGTGTAATTCGATACCTACAGATGTTACCCATTGTTAAAACCTTTTTTATCTATCAGATCTATTTTTGATATCTTAGGTTAGCTGGAAGAGATCGCTGTGTAGCGATAAGCTCACCCTAGTGAGCATTAGTTATTATTATCATTGTAAAGTTGTATGTAATGTTCACATAAAAAATAAATAAATTAATTAATGTGATATAAAAATTCAGAAGTGGGACTGATTAGTAAGTGGTTCTTATGATTGATGAACATTTGTATGATCATTTCTTATTCATAGTGTTTTCAATATGTTGTAGGAATAAAAATTGTGGCTAGTTTTGTTGGATCTAAATTTTCCTCATAATTTTAACTCGATTGGAATGCTATATTATTTTTATTGAAAATGCTATGAAGTTGGTGCAATATCTGAGATATATTTAATAAGTGTTGCATATTATGTAAGTTGATTGGTAATTTATGTTTGGTTTCATTGCAAACCATCACAGGAAACCGTAAGTTTGTGCTGCATGTTGTAATATAATATTCGTTACATGTTTACTAAGTGTTCTGTTTATAACAATTATTGTGTTTTAACTTTTCCGTTACTTTTTTTTTGTTAACCAATGTTATTATTATAACCTTAATATAACATTTTATATATTTTAATGTACCTACTACTTTTATTTTACTTTTTAAAACGCCAGTGTGTTACACAAACCAGTAAGCATGTTGTATTCAACAAGAAATGCTTAAAATGTTTTTAAATTGCTGCTTCAATTGACTAATGTCTAAACTAAACTGCTTTTACTCAAACATTTTAATCTTTCCCCGAAATTAATGCACACTTTCCATAGAATGAATGAATATACATACATAGTTTCCTTTTGCAACACTTTTAGTCCCAGTGTATAAACATTAATGAATAATTATGTGTTAGGAATTTATTATTTACATCATTAGAGTTATTCCACTAGATGTGTGATTGTTAATGATTCTGTGACTGTTGATAACCACTTACTTTATTATTAACCTGCTTTCAGTCAGCTTACGCAATTTCCCGTAATACACAGTCTTACAGTCTTAACAAAGTGTTCTTATATTTGTTGTGTGCCTTGCAAACAAAATGTTAAAATGCTTTACACTGTACCATACTGCATTTAACTAATTACTCCATGAAGTTTTAACATGAGCAATGTGTTGTTTTCCCCTCATAGGCGTGTAGACTTTGTGTGATATTATGTTGTCTTTTAATGTGTATTAATTTATTGAGTTGTTTTTCAGAAACGAAGCCCCAAACCCCCACCAACAATTCCAAAGCAGCGGGGGACTCACAACCTACGATACTGTGGCAGTGTAATCTGTAAAGCTCAACATACATAGTGTCTATAATGATATAATGTAATATGTATGTTATTATTATGTATGATTTATTTATTCAGTCGAGTCACAACATCACTAGACCTGCGCTGCGCTCTTTACTTTTCATCTGTTGACAAGATGTCTAACATCACATAATACAACATATTGTATGCCACATTACCTTAGTTTAGGTTTTATTTTTATAATTATTTGCTAATAGCGTAATACATCATGACCCTCTCGCATGATAGTGAAACATCTAATCTAGACTATAATATAACTACCACATTATATTAATTATTATATCTACGTACATAATATAATATGTATAACGTAGTACCTACTGTATTGTGATTACTTTGAATCCTTATAACTTTACTAACTGTAATGTTGCAAGTGTCAAATTGGATTTCTAGTCTCTTTATTATAATATTATAATATGTATTATTATGTGTTGTATTTACTATTAAAAAAGTAATCATTCGTTTAAATTATTATTGCATTTCGTAAATTTCTGAATGTTTTATCAAAATATTAATCGTAAATTATTATCCATACATACTTACTATGTGTATACGTATGTAGCTACTAAATTGCATTGGCTTAAATATATCTAATAATATGTAATAAAAAAATAGCATTTTTTCGTAATTCCTATAATCAATTTTTAAAATTTGAATCGATACATAATATTAATTATAATGAGATCAAGTTAGTTGAAATGTGACTGTAACTACAAATGTTAAGTTACTTGCGAGATACATTATATGGCAAGTGAAGTGAGATGGTTGTGTACGGCTTTACAAAAGCATATTTTGTAATAATTCACCTATTAATTTAATTGTTAGTTAGCTTCTTTTGATAAGTTTTTATTTTGTGTATAGGTGGCATTATAATACATTTTGTGTAAAAGCGCAACTACGTACTGAAAGTTGTGCCATATATAAATTAATAATAATTGTATTTATAATTAATTAATTACTATTTTGTTGTATTATGTGTTTATATTGAATTTGAATCAGACAATGTTTTTATATATTTGTGTATCATTGTGTGTATGTTATGTTGTGTCGGCCATTGTATTATATTTTAACCAGGTGCTTATGTATTTGTATTGAGAGGGAAGAATGGTGAGATGAAACTAACTCGATTCAAATACAACACGGAGTGGATGAATGTATGAAGCGTAATAATAACCTTTCCCAAAGTTAATAATTATTCTTATAGAATACAGCGTACCAGAGGATTGTAAATATTGTAAGGAGGCTATAAATATGTTTTGAATCAAGTTAGTTTAGGAGTGATTTGATTATTTTAGGAAAGACCTCCATATGTTTATAATGTGTAATGACATATTATTATGTGTTTTGAATTAGAAAATCTAATATTTGAATGATATTACGTAATGATTTTGATTACTAATTAATTAATTAGCTATGAAGATATATAATATTATGTATTCTGTATATAGAATGAATTTGTTCAGCTTAATTTTATAAATGAATTACTTCAAATAAATTATATTTGATTTCTCTATATAAATTAAGCTCAACATAGAAGATGTGATATTTTCAACCAGTTTCTTAGAAGATATTATTATTATCTAATATTTGTATTATTTTACTCATTTGTACTATTATTTTATTAAGTGTAGGAATTAATAATTGACTCCATGTAGAGTAACAGGCTTCCTCATTATTTCTGCCACCTTTATTTTATTTTATTTCTAGTTTTGAGTAAACGGACGGCAATGATTTGTGTAATTTTAATAAAATATATAATAATAAATTGTAGGAACTAATCTTCTAGTAGATTTATAGACATATATAATAAATATATACGTATCTATATAAAGTTATATAACCTACCCATGTTAATCCTCAGTATCCGTATTCTTATATAATCCGAAATAAACAATAATTTCTATATTTTATTATTATACCAACTACATACTTACAATATTAATTACATTATCTACTACCTACTTATTATATTTACCCCATCCAAAGAACAATCTTGAACATTTTATATGACTCCTTTTTTACACCCCTAACACTTACTATAATTATAATATTACATATTGATAAACTACCTATTAATTAATTAATCTTAGATGTAATCGTATTGATCTCAAGATCAATTTTTTATGAATATTAACCATTACTTCACTCAGTTTAGTAATGTTGTGAAGATATTATTATACCTACTATACTATATGAAATCCTCAATGAACTGCTGTTGTTGATGGAGATATGAGGAGTGTGCGTGTGCATCCCAGCGCCTGCACTCGTAGAACAAGAAGTCTGAATGATTTGCTCTCGGAGTAGAATACATGATGAGGTACTATAATACTATTATTATAATAATCCCCAAAATGTTTTGAAGCATATTATTATCTCTATGCCTAGTGACACTAGATATTAATCTTTCATATTATTAAGTCATATATTATAACTTAAGTAATGTCGTATAAACACAAATACTAAATGTTTTTCAATGAGTGTTTTGTCGTAGAAATCATAAGCTCGCTTTTCTCCTTCACTTAATTTAATATTTAAATAGCTATCTTCTTCATTTTCTAAATTATTATTGTAAACAGTGATTTGTTTTGTAAAGATTATTTTTAAATCATTATTATTATTATTACGTTGTATATTTCAGTTGCATTTAAAATGTTTTGTGATTTTATTAATTGTTTTAAGTTTAGCCACTTTGGATACACAGATCCTCCATTGAAGCACTTTACATAAAATAGCATGTAATCACAACAGACAACAACACAGGCTTATATTAACATTCAATCTACTAAGTACACCACTAGTTATTTATAACAAATCCTAATGTGAATTACTAATTCCATTATGCTCTATGTACCAAAGTGTATTTTGTAATTTATTTACCAATAAATCAAACTACAATAAATTGATTTTTCTTCATTTCACACCCCAATATACCTATTTTGTGGAAAGAAATTTCTTAAAAAGGCTAAAGAATACGCTAAAAACTTACCCAAATCTATGCATATCGGTCCCTTTTTAACCATCCGTTAGTGACATTAAATTCTGCACTAAAATTGCAGAGCTCGATGTCAAAACATTCACTAACAAATGGCTAAAAAGCCACGTTGATAATGTAAATCTATCTTCAATCTTTCACACTCTAATGGCTTTAGTAGAACTCGTGTTGATTACTCACATAGGTGCAGCGTTCTTGGGATTATATTAGTCAACGATACAAAGAGAGGTTATTTGGAACATTATAACGACTATTGACTGATCAAGACCTGACAAGTTGAAAGTTCTGTCTTCACCACTGACGAGAGGATTGAGAATTAAGATCATGCACATTACAGGAATTCATTGAGGGGAATGGATTTAGCGGAAACCATAATTTGGGTGACATTATATAGAATAACAAAGCAAGTCGGACATGTAAGGTTTTAACAATATAATTGGTAATCTATTACAATAAAGTTTACAATGTACGATGATTAAATAACATTAGACTTAGATGAAAATATTTACGAAGCAGCTTTTACGATTTCCTCCGCGACTTCGACAGCAATGGCCGCCTCAGCTTTGGCCTGAAATATAAATGTTTATTATTTGTACTACAGTCACATGAATAATAAATACAATTCACCGAGTTAATAAATATAATACTTACAAAATCTGTGCTCGCTGATCCCAGCTCCTGTTGGGCTTTGCTTAAAGCTTCCTGGGCGGCGCTGCGATCAATATTCTCTAATAAGTGGGCTTCTTCTGCTAAAACCTGGAAGGAAAAATTCATTTTAAAGTGCAATCAAAATTACACTTAATGGTAATTTACTGTGATATGTGTAAGAGAAAAATTGCTTGTATTACAATAAAAATAATGGTACCTGAACAGAGGAATCATCATTGATTGTGACTGTTCCTGAAGATACAAAGATTTTGTTAACTTTCCCATCATTTTCATAGACGGTGACGACACCAGGTTTGAGTACAGCCAAGGTAGGTACGTGCTTAGGGAGAATGCCAAATGATCCACTGAAGGATGGCACGTCAACTTGTCTTACATTTGCACCGTCGTAGAATACCTAAAAACATTTCAAATTAATTTAATCTTTAGTCAAAATGACTCAAGATGTAGACTACAATCAGAAGTGTTTAAATACATCACTAAAAATGGACAAATAATAGGTGTGTGGAAGACCAGAGTGATATATATGTAGAACCATATACAGTAATGGAGACAGAGATATGTTAACATTACGAATATAAATTGTGACATTTGTTCACTAGGACAAGCTTAATGCAATGCTGCGAACTCAACCAGTTAACCTTAAATATTGTCATTCCTGAATATTATACATTCAATATGAAATAATTATGAACTGTAACACTCCAGTAATATGTGGATAATTGATGGCTAAGTACCTGATTAGCGGCAGCGAATGTGAATGCCATTTCATCAGCGTAACCACGGGTCTGCATTGTGCGCATCACATTAGCCCTTCCAGCCAGCAGGCGAGCTCCACGAAGTGTAAACGACATCTTTAATCTAAAAGATATTGCGAGAAGATTAGTTAAATCTTATAATAAAGGTTCACTGGCACTGAAAGGTCAGGTTTAATAATCTACAAATAAAATATATCTGATATTTGAATAGTATAAGCTGTGACACCATTATGATCTATTCAATATGAAAAAAAAGAGGATAGGTGTGTTTTAATTAAAATATTGGTTTTGGCTTTTGCACAAATGTAAATGTCAAAATCAGTGGAGCATATTATCAAAGACAGCAAACTTTAATTATTACAAATGTCATGACAGAAGAATATCCCGATATTACGATACATAACTGTCACAAAATATGATCGTATTCTTAAAAATACTTCAGATCTAAGATATTCAGATATGAAACAACATCTAAACCTTGTCAAATGTTATGTAATAAAATTTAAGGTTATGTATGTTTTGGAAATAAAAAACTACACAAATGCTTTTGCTAAATAAAATTAAGCACTAAATAGGATGAATAACTGAAATATAATAAAAATACTGACAACAATCTGAATAAACTCACAAAATTTTAACACAAACCCGGCTGACAGGAAAGGGCAACGGCGACGTGAAGTTCGCGAGTATTAAATTATTGCCATACGAAAAAAAACATATTTCAAAATCGATATTATTTTATTCTCTTTTTCTCTCCATCGCTCCCACCATAGAAAACGTGAATTTGCGCGGCATTTATAAAATTTTAAATGATTTTTTTTACCGATGTGCCAAAATTGGTTGTTTTGTCGGAAAAAATTGACGGAAACTAGTTGTATACAGGATGTCCCGTAAATCAACGTCATCCCGTGGAGGGGTGATAGACCAGCTCATAACCTACCAGAAAATCGAAATATGACCTTCGTAAAAATCGCTCATTCTCGAGATATCGGCACTTTTTTGTTTTTCGTAAAATTCGACACCTTCGGTCAGTTTTTCGATCGCCACGGTCACAAAATTCAATATTATTGGATTAAAATTTCTGATTCGTAATCCTGAATAATTCAGCTATTTGATTACAGTCCAAAATAAAACCTGTTAATTCACAATTTTGAAAAAAAGAACATCGTTCCCGCCTCTCGAGTTTTTTGTTTTTTATTAGCGAATTTCGACTCCTTTACACTGTAAAAAAATAGTATGACATTAAGCTGGCAAATTATTATTAAAAACTTCCTAATTTAGTGTAGTTCTTAAAAAGGTACAAAAATGGATATAGTTCCCTTTACAAAAAAAGATATTCCTGTTTTACTTCAAAAGGTTCTCATTATAAAAAAATCAAATGCAGGGTTGTAGCTTCCTTATGTCCAATATTTAAACAAGTGATAGAGGATGGAAAAATATGAAAAAAAGTTTAAAAAATAAATGTCGAAAAATCAACCGTTTTGGAGATATGGTCTTTTGAAAATTGAGAAGTATGAAAATTTCTCATTTGGGTTTTTTGACTATAACTCATAAACTACCCACTCGATTTTGACAAAATAAATTAAAAATCATTGTAAATAATTTAGGCTTGCGATAAAGTTCCTATTTTGCGACCTTTTCTTCAAAATTTTGTGAAAATTCTGTTAAGAAACATGTATTTTTGTAAAATAATGATATATTTTTACAGAATTTTCACTAGATTCTAAGGAAAAGGCCATAAATTAAGATCTTTATCGAAATCCTATTTTATTGGCTATGATTTTTAGTTTGTTTTGTCAAAATCGAGTTAGTAGTTTGTGAGTTATTGTCAAAAAACCCAAATGAGAAATTTTCATACTTCTCAATTTTCAAAAGACCATAACTCCAAAACGGTTAATTTTTCGACATTTATTTTTTAAACTTTTTTTCATATTTTTCCATCCTCTATCACTTATCCAAATATTGGACATAAGGAAGCTACAACCTTGCATTTGATTTTTTTTATAATGAGAACCTTTTGAAGTAAAACAGCAATATTATTTTTTGTAAAATGAACTATATCCATTTTTGTACCTTTTGAAAAACTGCACTAAATGAGGAAGTTTTTAATATAATTTGCCAGCTTAATGTCATACTATTTTTTTACAGTGTAAAGGAGTCGAAATTCGCTAATAAAAAACAAAATACTCGAGAGGCGGGAACGATGTTCTTTTTTTCAAAACTGTGAATTAACAGGTTTTATTTTGGACTGTAATCAAATAGCTAAATTATTCAGGATTACGAATCAGAAATTTTAATCCCATAATATTGAATTTTGTGACCGTGGCGATCGAAAAACTGACCGAAGGTGTCGAATTTCACGAAAAACAAAAAAATGCCGATATCTCGAGAATGAGCGATTTTTACTAAGGTCATATTTCGATTTTCTGGTAGGTTATGAGCTGGTCTATCACCCCTCCACGGGATGACGTTGATTTACGGGACACCCTGTATAAAGTACTGTCCTATGGTACTGTCAATCCGCTAGTGGAGAAGACGGAGAAGACTATCTTGATTGAGATTGAAAAGATTTCATTCTATCGCCTAAAATGCGGTTAAAAAATGTTTGAAAATTATGTTATAAATATGTATGTAATGACAATAAGTACAGTACCTATATTATGTTATAATATGAGTATATACATATAGGTGCATTTATTTATTGTGGCAATCTATCCATATAGAGTGATTTGTGCCAATACAAAATTAAATGAAATTAAATCAATGCAATATTAGAATAATTTTGGTAATAAGATGAAAGATGATGATTATAAATAGACTTATAAAGAAAAACAATAAAATAAACTAAACATATTATTACCTACATGAAAGTGAGTAGTAATAAAAATTTCTATTATTTTGATGAATACATTTCATGATTAAAATATGAATATCTTGTGAATTTTGGGCTAAAAGGAAATTAATGGATAGCGAAAAAGTATGGATATGTCTTTTAATTTCGCAGAGAAACGTTGAATTAATAAATAAAGGACAGTCGAAAAAGATATGGTCCAAAGTCTCCGATTTCGCCTCACATTAACACTGTCCGGAAACGAGAATCCCTAATTTTATACAAATGTGAATTTACTAAACAATGGCCCATCCTCAATCTGCAAATATGGGTACATAATACCTAAACACATGTCTGAATAATACTTTACAAGATGAGAGGTATTTTAAACAAAGTGGCTGTAATAATTTATCTACTTATTTAAAATATATATTCGTTTATATAATACAAGTTAATCATCCTTTCCATCTATAAAATGAATAGTAACATTAAAAGTAGGTAATTCTTCTTTATGAAACAATTTTATAACATCAATAATAATTATAGTAAATCTTTACATGAAGTCTTACATGATTGATTTATGTAGCAGATCCATTAATCTACCTACTCAAAGTCCTTTTTGAGTTATAGATCAACTCACTTTGTTAGATCATGCAAATCGTATTTTAATCCATTAACTTTAACACTGAGGATTCTGTTAAACATAGCAACAGACATGATCATTACCAGGAGATCAATTATATTGAGTACCTTATAGGTATCTTCGTGTTGTACGAATATATTTTTTTTCTTAAAATTAACACGATCTATGAAATCATCTTCGCATCGTGACATATGTTTTATGTAAAATTATTATAATAGAATAATAATTGATTGATATAATGGCTTAAACATACTCGGAGGTGTATTACATATATAACGATAGATTTATTAATGGCTATAGTCTGTATATTATCTACCCATAATTTGAATAGGTACTTCGATAATCAAAGATCTAGCCCGATGTGATTATTATGCCTACTTCAATCCTTGTTCCCACCAGCTTTTTTTCTGTGTGTTGGATGCACGATTTAACTCAAATTTAATGAT